>JAKRZM010000651.1:195481-314444 GCA_036379175.1 Heliconius cydno galanthus | reverse complement strand
TCTATTTATATCACTATCACACTATATATTTAAGTATTATTATAATATAATCACTATAATATAATAATTTAAGCCCAAAAATACGTGTTAATCGCTCCACTCGGTTAGCCAACTCAAATGATTTTGATCGCCGAACCGATGACAATTGGGTATCTACTTTCAGTTATTTAAGATATCGTGGGATTTTGTTCTAGTTGAAAAAATAATTTGAAACTATTATAGTGTTTATTATATTAAGAATAGTGCTCATTTTAGTTTAAGTTTTATTGTTATTTGATATGTAGGAAGAGTTGGAAGATATTTTTTATTATGGTAGATCTGTTTCTAAGGACAATTAGATTTTATAAGTTATTTCGTTTTTAGGTATTAGTATTAATTTTATTATAACTTTAAAACATAATATTTAATGATTTTTAGACTAAAATAAGGAAGACGATTCGTAATGTAATTTCAATACGTTTCAAATTTTAGATTTCTTATACATTGTATCATATTTGGACTGAAATAATATGTAAGGTAAAAACTATTTAATAATATTTTAAAAGTTTATTAGTAATAAAGAAATCGAAAATAAATAAAAAGATTTAAATGAAAATGTAGTTAAATAAGATTATGTTCCTAAGAATAAGCTTGCTAAAAACCATACCTATTTAAAATAATTCTAGAATAAAGACTTAATAAACTATCTAGAAGCCATCGATTTCTCGTCCGTCTCTACATAAGAAGTCTCTACGTTTCATATAAAATAAAGTAAATGTAAAATAATATGGTGTGTAATATAATAATATGTAGGTACCTACACTATACAGCCGGTTTCATACACGCGTATCATGTAACGAAATGGAAATATATAGATATATATAAGTATATATATATATATATGCATGTTTGTCTATATCATATATCGCTTTTATTACTATGTTCACAGGAGATTTATTCTCTTTTAAAAATATATATACCTATCATAAATATACTTAAGCAAACAGAGAGTGGAGAAAATGATCTAAAATAAATTACTAATTTATTTATATTTAAACGTTGTTTTTACAAACGTATTTTTTTACTATTTCAATGCTGTTTTATTATATTTTATATGGAAAATAATTTGGATGCTATAGTGTTCATCATTCGTGTAGTTGTTAATAGTATTTTATTAATCTATTTACAGTCAAAGTAAAAAACCGACGGTGGGATTATTATTTTTTTATTGAATGTTATTGCAGAAATCATTTTTCAATTATTAATTATCTATAATTCTTGCCGTACTGTAACATTTCTTTAGAATTTTTTTATTATTTACTAAAAAAATACTACACACTTTAATTAAAATATATTTTTATAATAAATATTTTATATTTAATTATATTATTCACAAATCACTGTACTAAAAACGAAGATTCCATTCAAATCGCAAACTCTCATAAAGTATACAGAAACTATTAAACACACAAAAAAAGCACAAGTTACCATTCACATTAAACTGTCACAAAAAAAAACTAAAAGTTCACAGTCTCATAATTTCAAACTAAAATTTAATATTTTTAGCAAATATCAACTAAAATTCAATATTTTAGTAGTGCTTTCAGCGTAAATCTCGATTTTGAGGACCGTCTCGGCCGACCGCGCGCGACGATGTCAAAACACCCTCTAACGCGCACGTGGTGAGTCGCACCCCCTGGGGTGGAACTTGCCATTTTTTGCATGATTTATTATAGAATTGAAGTATTAAATGATAGTTGTATCTTGTAGTAGATTTTTACGAAAATTTTATATTTTTTAGTGTCGGTGTAGTTCCATCTTTTTACGATTTATTCTAAAATATTTGGGTAATAATTGTTTACAAATATTGTAGATTTATTTAATTACATACTTAAATAAGTTTTTTTATAGGTATATGAGAAATTAAATATTTAAAAAAAAAGTATAGACAAACATTAGCATATTTTTCCTGTAGCCTCTTACGGAATAATAGTTTTCTTGCCTAGCAGGGTAAATTGAGGGAACCTATTATAATGTATGACTCCCTATTCCAAATTCCCCGCATTTTTTCAGACATTCTATATCGGGTAGCTAAACATTCCTAGCAAAGCGATGTTCGAGTGAGGATCGAACCCATAACCACTGCGTACCACTACGGCACGACGGTACATAGCTTATATTGATAATGTTATAATTTACTTGGCAAATAATATGCTATAACACAAAATTGAATTTTCACCTAAAAAAAAATGGCTCATATAGTAAGTACTGTGTTGTACATAATTATAACAAGCAAAGTATTAGTCGATCAATTGAGTCATACAATTACATACATAATTACACTTACGTGAAAGTACCGGTACTAAACTACATGTTCCACTACCAGTATGGTAATGATGAGCCCAGTTGGTTACTTTTGATTATATTATTATGTGGTTCTAGAAGTTTCGAAAGTCTAAAAGTTTGCTATAATTAGTGAAAATGATTCTGGAAATTTGGATATGTCACACAGTTTTAATAGCTACAGGCCGTATCCTGCTCTCACTAGACTAGACTCACTAGATGACGACGCCACCATGACGACCTTTTTTTGGAACAGCTATCTATGCTTCTTTTAGATTAACAAGCTTAACTCTCCGTTCTGATGGTGGAATTTAACAACACTCTTTAACTTAACTGAGTGGGGAAAATTCATTCCTCCGAAAGGAAATCGAAGCCACAATTATCGTATTTACTTTTAAAACACTGCCCTCCTACCTGCTACCTACTCTAATTCATACTCTATCTTATATTAGAAAAGAAAATATTTTAATTGGAATTATTACCCTTACCTGCCATGGTTTCTTTTTCGTTGCATGTTTTCAGATAGTGATATTATGTTATCTACAAAATCGATTACCTTATCAGAGATATGGGTACAACTAGCGCAAATGTTAAAATAAAAAAAATGAATTTCAAATGAATGTGTGCACGAAATATATATCTATCAATTAATTCCAGTTAAATGTTAATTGTGATCTCCGAGTGCCAATGTGCCTTTTAGTAAGTATTATCTAGAAGGTAAACGAAACCGAATGCTTACCCTAGTGTTAGATAGCAAATGGCTCGCTAATGGTGACTTATTCCGTTATTAATTTATAACAAAGCGATGTTAATGTATTGATTGACAAATTACACTTGGGATGTGTGGGGGACTACGAACAGTGTGAACATGGTACAATTATTATATTCATATAGGTATGTTATGTAATAGACTGATTTATTTCGAAAAATCGTCTCTTATAGCTTTCTTACACTTAGCCCGATATTTTCATCTGTTTATTGTATGTCAGTCACACAGTAACGGAAGATTTTTTTTATACTTATATAGATTGACAGGCCTGCCGTCGACCCGGGACCCGGCAATATAAATAATACTTATATTAGTATAGCTATTTTTGATTTCCTGGTATATTTGGTATTTTATCTATTTCTTTAATTCCCATTTTATTACAACATACATCTCAATTAATTCTAAATCATTCTACTTAACAGTCGAATTGACTAAAAATAAACTTTTCAAGAAAACGAATTCAGAAGGTATCTAAATTTTACGCTCAAGTCCACATAATACATATAATATCTATAAATCTATAGCTTTATATAGCTTTGTATAGCATTAGATAGTATTAGAGCTTATTCGATGAACCTTTGATGAACTCTATGCTTCATTAGTCTATATCCTGCTAATATGTATTTACTAACACTATACAGAATACATATATATGTATGTAGATCTGAAAATTGTAATTGTTTTTTTAAGCTTCATGCTGTATCCCGCACATAGTAGAGGAAACCTGGGTAGCTAGTGTTTAGATACTCCGTTCCCATTAAGACATTTCTGTTCCACACTACTTTCTGCCGAATTCTGGAGGCATTGCGTGTTGAATAGCGGAATTCAATGCCGCCTTTTGCCTCGTTATCAATGTGGGAAAATGAAAATATTAAATATATTCGAGTGGGAATCGAATCCACAGACAGTCGCACGCTTGCGCCTTTGCGCCATGACTGGTCACATATTGTAAGTAGGTTTGTTATAAAAGAAAAAATAATTGTTAAAAGATATGTAAAAGATGGAGAGGAAGACATAAGTTGTTCTTCAAGAAGACAGTGTCGATGATACTGGAGGAAGGTCAGATAAAAGCATGAGGACCCCTCGGAGGACATCTGTGAAAATTGTTGATTATCAGTGTATGTAAAAAGTATACATGTATCAAGTACCTACTCGTATGTATGTTTTTTGACTAAGCCAGGGATGACGCATGAAGCGTAGACAAAATAGAGATTCTATATTTCTATTACAAAGTTAAGGTCCAAATGTAAATTTTTCATCAAAAAATTTTTTTAAACCATATTTTCTAAAAATTAACTTTTTAATGTGTATTTTTTCATAAATATTACTTAAAATATAAATAGTTTTTAAAATAATAGAACAACATAATTATAAAGTTTCGTTAAATAGTAAGTTTCTATCAAAATTTACCGCCATCTATGTTATTTACTAAGAACTTTCGCCAGAAAGCTTTGCTACAAGCGAACTTTGGTTGAAGTGTCACTTAATAGTTATATCGAAATATTTATTAACGATTGTCGTAGTAGACTTTCAGATGCAAAATGGATGATTTTCTCATTCCATTTCGTTCCGTTCCGTTCTCGTAGGAGTGTTTCTTCTAAATAAAAAAAAAAAGTAATAAAGAAATACAACCTACTAACAACATATTTTTTTCCATTTAATATAATACTTAATGCTCTAAATGAATACTCCCATAACATTATAAATTCATTAATCAAGAACTAGTCGGATTTGAACCTGCGCTTAGATATTTAAATAATATGTATTTTTTATTTTAAATAAAACTCTAATACATTGTATTAAAGACCATTTCAGTGTGATCATTAATTCCCTACAAAATTTACTTTTGTCAATCATGCGACAGCTAATTTTCAACTTTAAAACCTAAATCGTAAAGTATATTTTTGTATAATATTTATTTTCTATTTAAATCTATTAGAAAATTAAGCTTAAACTTACTAAGTGTTGGTAGAATTTTTATAGAGTTGTATAAATTGCCAAACAAAAGTGAACTTTCATGATAATTGAAACATTTAGATTGTGAATACAAATCCTACTTGGGGGAATATTTATATTTTTATACTAATATTATAAAGTCGAAGTTTGTCTCTTTGATCGTATTAATCTCAGGAACTTTTGGTTCAAACTGTTTTTTTTGTGTTGGACAGTCTATGATGGAAGGAAATTTATTTGTGATGGAAGGTTAGGGGTTATATTATATCACGATAATCTCTTCGATATATATTTTTAATTGCAATTGCTATATAAATAAACGTATGTGCGAAAAATAAATATATAGAATCAGAAATTGTAACCAATTTTAAGCCAATTAATTTATTAGGTTACGTACCAAACATAATACGTTTTTTTATACCTTCTCGTGAGATACTCCCACATATAGAAGGGTGGGCAGAGGATAATTAATATTAAGACACTATATTCTCTTGTTTTTTCCCTTTTAGGGTTCCGTATCCAAAGGACTAACGGGATTCTATTACTAAGATTACAGAACTCATAAACCGTAATTATCAGAGGCTGTGCCGCTATGCCACGACGGCTCCCTGAAAATACCACCTATTTAAGTTATAATTATTAAATCTCACAAATAATTACTTAAATTAGGATTCAGTTTTATTTGTAACTTAATGGTGTTTAAGACATTTGGAAACGTAAAAGCAATTTTGAACATCCAAAGCTGTGCAAAGCTAAAAATCTAAAGTTATTTTAAAATGATTATCAAATATAAACTTTATTATATCAAACATAAAGCTTACCTTCTATTAACGCAATATGAGAGTTGAGATGTTTTAAGAATCAGCTGCAAGACGATCAGCGCGGACACTTTAGTGTAATTGGTCAATGAGCTGTCAAAATTTTAATTGAGGCGGTTCTTTAGGACGGATTTGTTTTTATATTGTTGTCTCTTTCTATTATTTTTTTCGTATGTATGTAAAGGAATGATAATATTTAAAATATTTTCATTTCCGTGCTTTGGTAAACAATTCGCTGCGTTGGATTCCGCTGCTAAGCACGTTTAGATGGAACGCAACGAGCTAACTGATATTAAAGATACAAAAATTTTACATAAAAAAATCTAATCCTACAAGGATTCATAGTTCAAAATTCAAAACCAATACCCACCAGTCATCGTGTTAGTTCCACCCCGGCATCAAACCAGTGACCTTACCCGTTCAAATGTTATCCTTTACGCTCGTTTTTTTGACGAATCCTTTGATGAGACTTTCACTTTTTAACATATTGGTAAAAAGTGAAACTAGTTTTTTTATAAGCCGAAAATAATACTCCATGCTTAGTGGTGATTTGTAACATCAACCCAAATAAGTTGTGAGAAGACTCTACATCTTACTTACTATAACCATACCTATATTAAAACAATAATACAGTATGTACATTATATATCCAATAGGCTATATCCATAACAATGATGCATCAATGTTAGTATTTCAACGACTGGAAATCGAACCCGCAACTGTTGCGCTTCCACCCAAACCCTACCAACCTGCCGCTGCCCCAATTCCGACTAAAATGTTCTTTTTAAACTATTCATGTAATACAATAGATAGTTAATATTTATGTGATTATTACAAAATATATCTCAATAATTTAAACTCATCCAAAAACCAGTTAAGTCAAAATAGTTTGACCAACAAAAGAATAAGCCGCGTAATACTTTCCTTTAAAGAAAATAAATATATACAGTAAAAAAATATAAAGATAAAACAAGAATCGTGTGTAACGTGAAATCGAACTGGTTCCCAGGGAAGTTGCGGTGTGGTGTAGATTACGTTACTAAACTATTAGGATTGAGTTTTGTACTGTAGGCACTTGTTTTATACGGATTATCCTTTTATTTTATTCAAATTCAAATTTAAAATATTATGACTCTTAAGAACCCTCTGTTCTCCACTTTACGCCGAATTCTGAATATGTGTTGAGTAGCGGTAGTCAACACCCCGATTTGCGTTGTTACCAGAGCGCAGAAATGAAAATATTAAAATTTTCATTCCTCGAATGGGATTTGAACCCACGACTTTCCCGTTTACAGTGCCCGTGCCTGAACTCTTTCGATTAGAGAGATATGCATAGAGAATACAGTATCTAAACATTAGGATCTCTCTTCCCCTGCAGCAGCGTGCAGTTAAAAAATGTTACTTTTTAACTTTCACTAAAATAACAATGCTTAAAGTTCAACAGTTTTTCGACGTCATAATGGCACCCTTTTCCATCAGTCACGTACAGCCCACTGGTGGCTACAACCTACTGTTTTTTTCATACGTTTCGCTTTCCGTGCTGCGCGTGAGCGACTCTTTGAGCGGATGTAAAAAGATTAAAAAGATAGATACTTTTAGTTTATTAAGATTTTTAATGTTTTTGTATTTCGCTTGCAGTTTTTGTTTTTTATATTCGTGCTGCATCCGCACATAGCAGGGTAGGCTGAGGGAACCTGGAAACCTAGTGTCGAGACACTCCGTTGCTATTAAACCACTTCGGTTGCCTACTTTCTAGGTTCCCCTGCCTTCCCTGATATGTGTGGGATACAACCCGAAGCAAAAACAAACCAGCTTAAGACGATAATAACTACAGTAATATTAAACTATGTCGTATTTATTAGCCGCCATTTTTATAAGCCCGCCACACTAGCGAGTAGCGTCGTCACATGAATCATATCAATTGTATGTTGGGTAGCGAAACTCAACGCCGTACCTTATCAGCTAGCAAGGGTAAATGTAAATAATTCATTTCGACTGTGAATCGAACCCATGATCATTGCCTTTGCAGTCAAATCCTTTCCCACTGCGCGACTATGGCCTCCGATTAAATTTATTCAACATTTTTATTGTTGGCATTTCCGCTTGCATTACAAAATAAATGTAATGTTATTTAGACCAGCCTTCGCCGAAACCCGTTAACTCAATTAACTATTAACATCATCAATGTAATTAAAAAACTGTACGAAAACTTTAACAATTAGTCAAACCGAATTTTCTAAAACTAAGCATAGGTAAATCACGTAAAATAGCTAATTTTGTACCGCGAACACTGCAATTATTCTATCTATTTTTGAGACTTTCAATTTGAAACGCCTTGATAAATAAGTATATACCTATTTACCTATTGACTCTGACGGTAGCAGGTTCATTTCCAATTTGAAATATTGTTGTTTTTTTATTATTAGTATTGTTTTTTTTTGTTTAGTAGTAAGTAGAGATTAGTAAGTAGTAAGAGGCTGAAATAATTTATAAATTGTTTTATTTCGATATGTTGATGTATTCAACTCAAGAAAATATTCAAATAGCAGTTCCTGAGATTAACGCGTTAAGCCAAACATATTATATCTTAAGAATTATAATATTAGTATACGTTTCTCATATAAATTGGAAGGTGTGAAAGAAGCCGACCATATCAAATGCATTATCAGAGGAACCGGTTATACGACACGTGATGAAGCGCAGCTAGCCTGAGTTTTTGTGGTATAGCTATAGACAACCTGCTCTGCTCTTTCAATACTAAATAAAATTCGTATAAATTATAAAAAAAATACTCTTCTTTTTGCATTAAAGAGAGAATTCAGTGAGAAATCACTATGTTATTATATAGATATTTCGATATTTGAAAGGCGGCGTTAAATTCGCTCAACAGGCTATGTCTTACAAGCAGACCAGCACATGGGAAACTAAGTGTGTTAATACTAATAATTATGTGAGATCAGAAACATAAGGTAATTTCTTTTTTCTTTCTTCATTTCACAAAACGAATATAATGTAAACGAATCGAACGAAACGAATATAAATAACAATATTTAATTTATTATTTCCAATTTTAACATTATTCCTAACTGACATTCCGTGTGTTTTACTAGTTCATTCAGGCCGCGTCGTGGAGCGAGTGAATGGAGCATTTTTTTGGCAGTAGGTAGACACTTGACTAAATCGCTGTGAAATTACTTGCCCGCCGGCGGACGTTTTGTTTCTATAATGTTGGGTGCGAGTTGTAGCGGTCACAGTTTCCCGCTTTATCCCGCGTATAGCAGGGTAGGCAGAGAACATGGTATCTGAATTCAAGTTGCGTGTTGGGTTGCGAATATTAACGCCGCGCCGGTGACATAAAAATAATTGATCTTCGAGTGCCAAAAGAATCAAACTCATAGCAGTACTAATATATATCGTACATTTATGATAATTTTATGCAGTAATATTTCCTTCTTATTTAAAATTATACCCATTCTTTATAAGTCTAAATAGAGCTCCTGAATTATATTCATAAGACATGAATTTTAGCTTTTAAATAAACAATTATGAAATTTGTAAAGATTTATCACATAAAATAAAAACATTGCTTAGTGCTATAAATTAATAGTTTAAAATTTTTTTTTTAGAATCAGTATGTCAAACAAAAATCAGAACTGTTGTAGTATCGTATTGCTGTTCGTATGTCTGTCTATCATCACACATTTTTTTTACAAATTAAGCAAAATTATGTAACATCTACTAATCGCGACGTGAGTTATAATCGCTACCGTTCATGAATCCGCTATAACTCAAACCAATACCGCATTTTTTCGTGTATTGATACAGAAGCTGACTCATCTCTTATATAATGCGGGGTACGACTGTGTGAAAGTTGATGTCTTAGGTCATAGTCGTGTACTGATCTGTGGAGAACAGAGTGTCTTGCAGAGAGATCAGAGACACTATGTTTTTGACTTTTTTCTATAACACGTTGACTGGCGAAACTCAATTCATAGTTTTCTTTGGGAAGTCAGAAGGTTAAATAATATTTTAAATATATTAATTTCCTCATTCAATTAAACTCCATATAGGTAGTCGTCTTTCAGGCTAAAAGATAAAATGCGGAACGAACGCTAGAGATGTATTACTGACAATTAATAGGTAGTATAATTAAACAGTAAACAGAAACCGATAACGAAAAGTATTATCCAATTATAAAAAAAGAAGTATTGTTATAATTGCCAACGTCCAATATTCTCCGCCTCGCGACGAAGTGAACGCGGTGAAAGTAGAATCCAAATACTAATTATAATCTTATATAATGATGTATTAAAATACAATATATTTTGTGTATTAAAATTTGTGTTATTGTTGTTAAAGTAATAAGTGTTTTTGTGTAATTTTACATAATTGGGGCATAAGCAGTGTGACTGCGTATGTAAACGCGACACAGTGCGGGTTCGATTTCTACTCGAGGAAAAATATCTAATATTTTCATTTTTTCGCTCTGATGTCCATTCTTCTGAGTTCCATTACTCAACACATAATTCCTCCAGAATACGGTGGATAAATGAAGAGAGGAGTGTTTAAGCTCTAGCCTCCTTCTGTCTATCCTGTATAACTGAAAAATATATAAATCATATAATATACTGAATGTTGTACTCACCATCTCCACTCTGGTTGCTGCTGTGCGCGTGGTACTGCTCGTCTGCAAATTCATACTCTATGTCAGATTAGACACATCTGCTCTCGACTCTATTATTGTCATATAATTATTAGAAATATGTATGCCACAGATGTTTAGGAGTTATGAGCGAACAACATTCAGAAATGTCAGAGATTTATTATAAATTTTTATGAATTAAAATATTGGTGAAGTGATATTGACCTCAATGTGTCCGTTTAAAACGCCATAATTAAAGAACTGAACTGATGACTTAAAATTAACTAATGTTTCGTAAATGTAACATATCATCATCATCATCATCATCATCATCGACAGCCATCGATTGTCCACTGTTGGACATTTACGGAACATTAATTAATTTGACACATGATTTAAATTCAAGAGGTCGTCGTGGCTCAGGGGCTGTGGGTTCGATTCCAACTCGAGGGAATGAATTATTATTTATGAATATTTTCATTTCTTCGCTCTGACAAAAAACCTAGTTCCGCCACTTAACACGCAATGCCTCGGCGGTACAAATTCGGCGGTAAGTCATGAACAGAGTGTGTTAACACTCTGTTCCCCTCTGTCCCCTCTGCCTACCGTGTTGTATTAGCTAAACATCGTGAAGCTGATTTACATTTTATTAAAATGCAAAATTAATTAAATCATATAAAACAAAATGTTGAACAATAGCTTTCGCCGTGAAATTTAAAGGCAACACAAACTAGAAAATGATAAAATCCTCTTACCCCCATTCCTGTGATCGGTGCTGATCAGCTCCTGGCTTTGTATGGGCGCGTGTATGAGGATCTTCTGCTGCGGACTGTGAGGATCCAAACCTTCGACTTCTAGCAAAGGCGCATGCGTCTCATATCCATGGACTACCAACGGAGGCGCATGTAAATCCATGTTTAATATCACTTTTAAACAAATTTCTGACACTAAATCGTCGTAAATTGGATATATTTTTTAATTGGCACTACTATTAGAGCTAAGAGGATTTTTTGGAGTATTATTAGTTTTGTTTTCAGTTACTCGTCTGCGTTGGAACACACTCACATCGTCACCTGTCCCTGTCACCTTAACCGTTTACGTATCTTCACTTTTTCTTCGCACATTTTAAACACTTTGTCTGGAAAGAGAGAAACAATAATTAGCTTTTAATTTGAATTAGATGAAAGTGGTTATAAAAAGACAAATATTTTATTAGTTAATAGTTTACATTTAGGACTAATTAATATTTTACAGAGCTCTATAAGAGAAATAAAGTAGTTGAAGAATAATCATTTAAATGTTGCCCAATTTTCAATCAGCTATCTCTCAAAAGTATTTTTTTTTTAAAAAAACACAGTGAAGCTGTCGTGGCGTTCTGCCATATGGCTAACGCAATCGTTGTAGGTGCAATTTCCATTCGGGAGTAAGAAGACAAAGGTCGGCGTTGGGTTCCACTACTTGGACTTGACGGTCCGTAGAGAACGGAGTGTCTTAACACGGGGTTCCCTCTACTTACCCTGCTATGGAAGAGATTAATCGGAAGAAGAAAGGGGAATACTAGGAAAGTGGAAATAAAAAAATCACTTTTTATGGCTAAATGTAATAATTTTGTTTTACATGAAAATTCTATGTAATAAAAAGAAGAACCTTTACAATTTAAGTTTTCATACATTAAAGTGAATGCCAGCATATAAATCACGGGTTCCGTTTAGCGAAATGTGTATATTTGGTTAAACAAACAGCTTCGTGCTCAGCGTCCTATTGTTTTCTGTTTTGTTACTTGACGTTACTATGCGTGGATATTCTATATTTATAATTATAGCGATTATAAAGGAAATTGTCTTAGACGTAGTTATTTTAATTATAGTCAGTAAATAAGTTTAGGAAAACTTACGAAATAATCAAAGTTTTTTAGAAAACGTACAAAAATAAAGTAGCGGGAACCACCACACATACATTGAACGTACGGATTCCGAGCACAGGTAGAATTACCTCTCTTTTAAATTTATTATACATTTTATAAAAAAGTAATTATAGTTTTTCTCTTAGTTCTGCCACTCAACGAATGGTAAACAATGTCTTTACAATTGAAGGGTGAGTGGAAATAAAAAAAAAGTAGGAAAAAGCGTCTATTTTTCAAATTCAATTCAAAAATTAACTTTAAAGTATTCAAATAGACTTAGCAAGCATTTTTAAATCGTTGAATAAACTTAGTTAGAAGTCACTTCTACTGAGAATCTGTAAACGGTACCTAACTCTTTCATTATGAGAATTGTATGAAGTTAAGAAATTACTATTTAAAAAGCACATCCACTACTCGTGACTTCATGGTTTCATTAAAGTAACCTATCTTCACTATAGGAAAAGGTTTTCATATTCAAATGTGGACTTTGTAAATATATTAAGGTTGTACGTTTCTAAGTCAGTACAGTCTAATATTATAAAACTGAAGAGTTTGTTTGTCGAATTAACGAAATAATCTCAGGAACTACTGTTTCCCATTAAAGAATTCCTTTTGTTTTGGAAAATTTATTGATTGAGGCAGGCTAATAAACTGTTTTGAAAACTCTTTCGCTTAGTTTTTTCGAACTGTAAGTATTTTTTCAGTAATTTATGTAACAAAAATTTACAATTTTATTATCAACGATAAAAATATAAACATACGAAACATACGGAACATACGGAACACACCAATTAAGAAACTGAATAAACTACATTACAATAATGTGAAAATTAACTAACTTTGGAGGAGGCCTTCACCTGTTGAGGGGTTCTTGCAAAATATATTGAAATAAATAAACAAATAAAAAGAAAAATAAATATTAAAAATAATAAAATACCTATACATTATGCTACTAACCCTAAATTATAAATACATATATATTAAAAAAAATGTAACTAACCTAAGAATAGTTGTAATTTACTTTAGCAAGAAATAAAAGGCTTTTATATTATCAACGATAATAAAAGTAGGTACGTGTAGTTTAAAGTTTAGAAGTATCCACCCATAGAATAGGAAAATAAACATTTGTATAACCCTACACCCGTTTACAACGGGAAGTTGTTTGAATTATTTATTATAAAAGTAAGTACTTAGTTTTGCACTAATCCACAAAAAATAATATAATCGAGGAAACATTAATATGATAGATTATAATGTTAACGACCGACAACCCTTGTGAAAAAAATGTGTTGAGTAAATTACATAAGTATTTACAATAATTAAGGCCGGTTTTGGGTTCGATTCCCATTCGAGGGAATGGAATATTTGAATTCCGCGATTTAACACGCAACGCCTTACGAATTCGGCGGAAAGTGTTGTAAAGGAGTGTTTTAACTCTAGGTTGCCAGGTTTCCTCTGCCCATCCTTCTATTTACGGGATTCAGCGTAAAGTTAAAAAAATACTTAAAGCAAAAAAAAAACGAATGAATTTTGTTTCTCTCTCAGAAAAATAAAGAAACATAGTGTGAATTTATGTATTTTTTTTTTCTAATTAAATGCAAAAATGCCAACATTTTCATAACGACATATATTTTAAATGATAATTATTATATTGTCACCGTACCGCGATTCGTCACTCGTTCGTTCATTGTATGTAGTTTTCCCAGAGCCTTGTCAGCTTAACCTTTGTGAATATTATTTTAATTTTGAGCCATAAGTGTAAATGACGAAGAAAAGCGTTGTGTTTATATTTTGATGTTTTTTTATTCAAATTGTTTATTTTATAGCAATAAATTGTTTATTTTATAGCATTTTAAATAGTTATGTACATTGTAAATTTATTCGAAAATACTCCAAATGAATTCCAAAATGGGATACGAATCAACAACCATTCCATGTATTACAAATTAAAGAAACTAAGCTCAATAAGTATATATGTATACAAACATTTCAATACAAAACAAACATAAAATGATTATTCAAAGGCTTGTTCAGACGTTTCATTCACACGGCGATGAGTATCGTTACACTGTATCCGGTTTTAGTTTTAACTTATATTACTGAGGATTAAAATTTGTAAATAAGATAGTAGCTTCTACAGGCGACTTCGTCCGCGTGGTTGAATGACACATGTGACATGACACAATAATAACTGGGAGTCGTGTATGACATATGACACGTTCTAAATGCCCGATGTAACTCTGACCGCAGGTACCTACTTAAGAAATCTAATTTAATCTTTACAAATAGTTGCTAATGTCTGCCTCTACATCGATAGCTGTGGGTTCGATTCTCACTCGGGGAATGTAAATATTTAAATTATTTCATATACCTCCATAGACGTGACAGTGAATCTGGCAAGTATGGTTGTGCTTGGGGAAAGGGGGATACAGCGTCAAGGTAAAATATATATATATTTTTAAATTAGTAACAAGTGTCATCTGTTTATTTTTAAAAAGAATAAAAAAATATTAATAATGATATAATGACGTGAGAACACCGAGTTACGTCGACACCCATACACAAGTGACTTTTAATGATATACCATTAAAAGATTTACGCTTCTATACGTTAAAAAAACTGATAATATATTCGTTTCATGAGACCGTTTTGACACACGTTGGGACAGCGTATGAGTGTAAGTTCGATTCTTGGGAAAATGATTGAGACAAAAACAATGGTATCTATCAATCAACACTCTCGAATACTAGATTCTTTTTGCCATTGTTTAAAATATGATATCGAGGTAAAAGAAACTAATAATAGGCAATACAGTACGCTTCTCAGGTTCTCTCAGCCTACCCTGCTATGTACGAAATACAGCGTAAAGCTGAAAAAAAATCTAATTCGGGGTAGTATCGATTTGTCTAAATATATATTGTCCTTAATTATATTGAATTTCAAGACCGTCGTGGCATTGTAGGATAACTCCTGACTGTTAACACGATGGCTGTGATGATTGAGATGATGATGACGAGATCGAATCCACTCAGAAGGATGATAATATTTAATTTATTCTGATTACGCTGCTCTGGTAGTCGTCGACACAATGTCTCGAAAATTGGGTGAAAAATGGCCAAAGTGTCTTAACACTAGATTCCAACGCAACTAGCTCTACGGGAAGAAACACGAAGCAGTGTAAAGAATGGAATAAATTTTCACAGATTTTTACAAATAATACCTACATATATGTATATCAAAAACACAGCACATTCAAATAAAGACATGACTAATCATTAATGAAACAGTCATCCACACATATTCTATACAGTATTATATAGTTATTTATTTATCGCAATCAAGATGGCCGATTCTCACGTGGACAAAAACAGCGGCATTGAACTGTGAGCAATTGTTTCAACCGAAATGTTAGACAAAGGTATATTTAATTATGGTTAGAGTAACCATGGTTTAGGACCTGATGACTGTACCTGATGTGTATCTGACGGATGACGCGACTATGAGTTCTGCCACTCTAAGCAAATTGCGGTGGAAAGTGAAAAATGGAGTGCCTTGACACTAGGTTCTTATATTAAAAAATCCCTTAGACATACGTGTCTAAAAGTATAAGATGGTAATAGATTTGAGTTTATCTGGCAATAATATTTATATACCTATTTTAAAGTACGTCGTTAGTCGTTACCCTCAGATTAGTTAAAAATTTGGCCTTTCTTACTGAACATAAAGTAAAAAACGGAGTGATCTTCCACTATTAGAGTATTTAAATGAAAGATTATAAATGGGAATTTTGTTCTTTAGCCTTATTCATGTTTAAAAATATTTATAAACAGCTAAGAGATAGGTAGATATTATTAACAAAATGTCTTTAATAAATGCAAAATTATTCAACTAATTAAAACCTGTAGACACATTTGAATATATCAGCTAATCTTTTTACTAAGAATAGTTTCTTAGAAAAGGTATAAAAATAATTTTGACGTAGCGGAATTATAACTTCGTCTCTTTGTCAAGAAGACAAAGATTACAAAATTACAAACCGGCGCGAGTTCAAATGGCTCTACGAGATTTATTATGATTTTTTTTAAAAACACTTTTCTTATCTGTCTCAACGAAATCTATACCCATGTGAGCTTCACACTGTACCCCCTATATATAGTAGACCCACAACCTGCCTTGTTATAGTCACACTTATGTGCTCCTGCGCTACGACTAACCTCAACGTAAATTAATAATTGTTTTATAGTAAAATAGTTTTCTGAGTTTTCTTTATTTATTACTTTAGTGATTGTTAAATATCCATGAAACATTTATTCTTATAATCTGAAAATAATATCTAATAAAAAGAAAATCATAATTATTAACTTTTATTTTTGTCTCACGTTTATACTGCACTATACTCACCCTACCCACTACATGTTTCAGTGGAAACCTGTCTTTATTTATGACGTGAGTTTTCAAGGGCAATGTTAATGGATTTTTTAAAATACGCTTCATTTGTAATTAGACTGTCAAAATGAAGTGATGCTATATGCATAATGTATGTATGAATTATTATATAGCTGACTAGGTATCAATATTAGGTAGCTATTAGAATTAATATATAGTTTTTGTGACTAGATATTTAGGCTTCTCAGTTATTTTGCGGGGCAGGTATGTTTATAATTCTAGTAATAAGTCGCACTACCTGTTCAAGGCGGAACAAAGTTTTCATCAGTTTTATCAAAAATCTCCTACTTTGTAATTGCGGGGGTCACAAATTAATATTTAAATAGCAACGTTTTCCACTTGTTGATATTAAATCACAGTATATTTAATCACTAGCGATTGTCGGTCACGCGATGGTGTTTAACCATCGCTATGTAAGGGTTGAAGGGGGACTCTATGGGAATTTTCACATTAGTACCTTTAATTTAAATACAGGAAGTAGAGTTAATCAGCTTAGATTGTTTAATTTTAATTTTATAATCTTTAATTTGAGACTGAAATATTTGATATTTTATAATTTAACGGATAGTGGAGAATGGAAGTGCCTTAACTAGTAACGGAGTGTCTTAACACTAAGTTACCAGGCTACCTCTGCCTACCATGCTATGCTATTTTGTAGCCCATTTGCTTCGCACGTTTTAATAATAAAAAAAAAGATTTAAAGGACAATCTTCACTAGGTATATAAAAATGCTTTTTTTATATATGATATAAAAAGCGTTAGTCTAATAAGTAAGTTTATCAAAATGATCTTTTACCACTTATAACTTTAATTTTTTCTTACGTTTCATTTAATATTAATTTCATTTCTTCAACCGAATTCGTACCCACAGACATCGTGCGCACGCTTTAACCCTAATAATTCCACATTCCCTTACACACTTCGCCCCTTGACCTCTTTTAAAGCGTAAATGTACCATAAAATTGCTATTATTTACAAAATAAGTTATTTTTGTTAGTTATCGTCACGCTTCACTCGTAATTGGAGGGTTAATGTGAATTTCGATATAACTCACCTGTTAATTTAACGAAATTACTTTTAAACTTACGAGTATAATGCTAGAGGCATGTTTGCTTCTTGCATCAGTTACAGAACTTAGAGATTAAACTCTCTGTTGTCTTCTTTCTCCCTATTTACCAACACTGCATGTAGTATTGTGCCACTTTACCCTACCGATAGACTTTACCATCTATAGCAATATTATAAGGATGATATTTATTGCTTTGATTTATTGACGGTGGTGGCAGGGGTACAAGGAGTCCGCCGCGTTTCGTGGAGTTCCGCCAGTGGCGGTCGAGGAGGAGCACCGTGAGGTTTTAGTGGGTATTGGGATTGGCCTTCAGCCGGTCCACGAGTCCCACATAACCCGCTCGACTCCCCACTCGGGCCGGTATCCGTAAAAGGATTTCCTCACGTTAAAAAAATAAAAAAAGAAAAAAAAGGGGTACAAGTAGTGACTGTAAAATCGACTGGTTGTGGGTTCGATCCCCACATGAGGAAATGAAATATTTATTTACATTTATATTTCCATTTCTTCTCCCTAGCGTCGAGGTGAAGCGCGATAAAAAATAAAGAAATCATCATACTGGTTTCGCTTTACTCAAAAGAGGCTTTCCATACCCACGGCACGTTCAGTGATTGACAGACAGCGCACAGATGAAATCAGTGGACTTAGAGAGTTGAAATTTCACATGTAAGTAGAAGGGAGTGTAGGGGAGCACTAAGAGAGGATTTCTTGAAATTTTTACGGTGATACCTATGACGGAATGAAAACGGAAAAATGATTTTATTTGTTTTACTTTCTAAAGTTTTTTTTATGTAAAACGTCTAGAATTTTCTAAATTTAAAAATCTATTTTACTATTAAAATTTCAACATTTCATAACGAATGAAAGTATTTTTCCTTTCAAACGTATTACAATATGATATAATGTTAACGTTCCCACGACCCCGACATTGGAGTATTGGAGGCGTGGGAGAGACACTTTGTGGGTTACGTTCTTGACATAAAAGAACTAGATCTTTGCTTTCTTATGTAAGTGGACTATTTATTTCGTTTTGTTTAACATTAAGTGTTTAATATTTATTAGATTCACGCTGTATCCCGCATAGAGCGGGTTAGGCAGAGGTAGCCTAGTGTTAAGACACTCCGTTCCCTACTTTCCATAGAACATTTGAAACAATGCGTGTCGATTGTTGCAACCCTATGTGACTATAGCGTTGAAATGATGGGACTTCAATTATCTGCCTGGTGCCTGCAAACGCGACGATTGTGGATGCGATTAGCTCTGGGGAGAATAAAATGTTTATATTTCCTTGCTGTAGTAGAAAGATACAGCACAGCGTTGAGTTCCGCAACTCATATAAATAATAAAAGTACTAAATAAATATAAAAGGCTCCTAGACCGACACGACTTATGTAAACATCAGTCATAAGCAAGCCTTCTGTCGTGATACAAAAAAAACTAAACGTCGTTTATTGAACAATAATTATCTATTGTATAATTAAATTTTTCTCATCATTGTCTGTCAGGCTATTTGCCGGGGTGAATGACCTGCGATCACTTACTGATAATGTGCATTATCGTTATCAGTATGTTATTATTTATTACCTGATCAACCATTTATTAAAAAAAATTAAAAAAGCTTTACGTATCGCCCCTGTTTACGTGTAGACACTTATATACCTAGTTCTATTTTATTGGTTGAAGAATTTGTTAGTATGAACCTGCTAATCTCAGAAACTGCTGGTTCAATGAAAAAAATGTTTTTGTGTTATATAGTCCATGTATACATAAAGGCTATAGTCTGCTTACGATCATTAGGAATGATGTTAAAATAAATCGGACAATTAAAGAGACAAAATTATGAAACACTCTTAGTTGTTGCCTTTGAGCTAAGCGGGCAAGCCATGGACCGATAGATAAAAAAATTAAATATAATATTTTTATTGTCAACATTTAGATTTATAGGAATTATAGGTAGTATGTGTTTTAAGAGGATTATGTGATATTGTCAAATAACTACGAACCAAAGAAAAAATTGTAATAAAAATAAATAAAAAACAACAATTAAAATAATAGGTTAGTCAAACTAAGGCATTACGTTTCTGTCAAAAGAGAAAGAGGCGTTAAGAAAAAACCTAAAGAAACTATAACTTTTTTAAAAAAAAATNTAAAAGGCTCCTAGACCGCCACGACTTATGTAAACATCGGTCATAAGCAAGCCTTCTGTCGTGATACAAAAAAAACTAAACGTCGTTTATTGAACAATAATTATCTATTGTATAATTAAATTTTTCTCATCATTGTCTGTCAGGCTATTTGCCGGGGTGAATGACCTGCGATCACTTACTGATAATGTGCATTATCGTTATCAGTATATGATTATTTATTACCTGATCAATTATTTTTTAAATATTATAAAAAATTGTATTTAAATTATAAAAAATATTACACACATGCGGGGTGCAGCGTGATATTCTCCAATAATTACTAACCAAAGAAAAAATAGTCATAAGAATAAATAAAAAACAACAATTAAAATAAAAGATTATTGTCAAAAGTGGAAGGCGTTAGGATAAAACCTAAAGAAACTAAAACTATTCTTTTTTTTTCAAGAACAACAATTCCATTAACTCTAGTATTCTAAGATTTTTTCATACGTTTTAATTCACAATCAAAACTTGTATTTTACACTTGTTACTAAAAATGCTCTAAAGTATTGAACCATGACTGACTTAAGATTTGACAAGTATATTTTTTCATTAATCCATTTGAAAAAACTGCGCTGGCTATTATTAACTGGTAATATTTCTTCATAGCTTTGGATTTTGCGCCTTTTTGTAAACCTTGTTAAGCACTAATATTAGAGTTCTGTAAAATATTATACGGATTACTGTTATATAAAATAAAAAAGTATTCTTATATAATTTTTTATTGTATAATGAAGTAAAGCGCAGCGAACGCAGGAAAGTCTCCAAAACGAAGATAGGAGACTAGGTTCTCACAAAATATATGATAAGAATATGTTTCGTGTGGCACAAGCGTGTGTCTGTAAACGTGTCGTTTCGATTTCGGTTCGATTTCGGTTCGATTCTCACTCAGGGGAATGATTTTTTTTGTATTTTAATTTAATCAATATCTTAACAAGACACGAAAGTGACGTCGAATTCCGCAATTCCACACGCAATATTTCGCAAATACAGCGGAAATTAGGGATTGCAGTATAATAACAAAGAGCATCCTAGTAGGTATACATAATAATAAAAGGACAAGAAATTTCAACTATCACTTTCTTTCTAACCGTCAAACACCAAATGTCAAATCCAACCTACCCCAAGATGTAAATTGCTATAGCTTAATAAAAAAACACATAGTCGTTGAACTCGCAGGTCGTTATACCCACCTGCACGGGGGTGGCACCTGACGTAACGGACACGTGCTTCGCGCCAAAACGGGATTAGCTGTCAAGATTTTGTGTTTACCTGTTGTCATTTTTTGCACAGATTATACATGTATGTTACTTAGATAGAAAATAGATTTGTTGGTATGTTTTTTACGTTGGTTTGTTGAAAAAATGTTCTAGGTTGTTTCGCATTTGGGTCTCTAATTTTTTTTTTTACTTCACTTACGCTTTAATCCGCACCTAGCAGGGTAGGCAGAGAGAATCTGAAAACCTAATGTTAGGACACTCTGTTCACGTTAAGACACTTTCGTTGCCCATATAACGATAACAACTGCTTTAGTTATGTACTTATAATTAACAATTAAAAAATAAGTATATAACTAATGCAGTTGCTTTATATGACATTGCCTAAATTATTTCAAGGTGACAAAAGAATAACTAGACGTGTATAAATTTAACATTGATTTTAAATTTCAAATTTAATTTCAAATTTGTAAAACTAAGTATAACTAAACTTTTTAAGTTAAGCTGAAAGTTTTATGTAAAATAATTAAGATATTTAAATTACAATTCTACCGCAGTGTATGTAAGGCAAGAACGACCTTGAGTATGGGTAGTGAAGTGTCTAGGTCTTCTGTATAAAAATAAAAAAGCTTCTATTTTAAATCTAAATAAGCAAATAGATTAATAAGTTTCATATCATATTTATAACGTAAACGAAAAATAAAGGTAACTTGAAAGAAATAACGTTAATCTTACAGCCCTTTTATCTTCGCCTCTATAAAATACTTCCTAAGATAGTATACATAAAGTGATTAAGAAACACCTGATGTAACGGAATCGGCGCACGCGCCTAAGAGGTCGCCGGGGCTAGCTTTGACAAAAACTATCCATATATTGTATACCGTAGGAGTCCCCCCGAGCCAAGAAGACCTATGTCCGTTCATGGAAAGATTTTATGATTTTATGATTTTGATTATATTTTTTAAAATTTAAGTACATATATATTTTTTTCTTATTCACCGAAAATATCTACTGCATTATAGATATTATTATTTAGAATAATAATAATATAGGTAGAACTTAAAAGCGTTAATTCGGCTGAAAGTGAAGAATAGAAGTGTCTTAATGGAAACGGAGTGTCAAGGCACTTCCCAGGTTCCCTGCGCCTACCTTGCTATGTGCAGGATATATCGTGAAGCTAAATAAATAGATTATAAATATACCAACCACAAGATACAATCGCATAAAATTTTTAACGTTGGATTTGAACTTGCATCTACAGGATAAGGATAATCTACGAACACCTGACGTAACGTAATCCGCGCACATGCCACAGGGCTGCCACGGAGGTATATACATTGTTAACATTGTCTAAAATTATTATTTACTTTGTGAAATTTTATATTTTTACTTCAAATATTACGAGGCCATAGTGGCATAGTGGCAGTATATGTGAATGTGATCGCTCTGGGTTCAAATCTCACTCGAACGAATTCATTATTTTCATCTCTTAATCAGACTGAGCGTGCTGTTAAGGCTGGTAATCAATGTCTGGAAAACGGGCTGGAAAGTTAACAAGACAGTTATAAAACTAAAACTAGATTACACTACCTACACTATACCGGGAGACAGAGTGAAGACGTAATAACATCATAATTAATTTATTTGTTTTTAATATTTTTTAATGTGCATAACTTATTACTTTAGCTTCTTAAAGTTAATGCTTATTAAGACATTTATGTCTCATAAAATGTTGCTACAAATTTTACGTAAACTAAAATTTACGTTAAAAATGTACCGACCATGTTCATTTAAACCTAATTGAAACTAAAGCATTCCATGCAAAATTATTTCCCACATAAATTCACCACCTGTTACCTGTTGCCATACATACATACAGACTACAGTGCGTTAAATTATTTAAATATATTCAAATTGTTTTAGTGACAGCCCTGAGGGGTAGATTCCTATAATTATACATTATTTATGTATCTGAATTTACTTCAAAAATTGAGTTATTTTAACGGAATATTTCCGAAATTTCTAACGTATTCATTTTTTTTATTATATTAATTGCTTGCGTAATTTTATTTATTATATTTAATTTTCATTTCACTTTGTTAAAAAATGTAAATATTTATATACTAAAATTATTTAAATAAAAAAATTATAATGTAAACACAATTTTCAAAAAATGGTATTTGAAGCTGCACCCATCGCCTTGAATATCACATCTAACGGCTTTTTGAATAGTATAGATAAGATATGTTACAAAACAGCTACCAAATCAACCCCTAAAGCGATCTATGCACATGTTGCTATAGAAAATTACTTTTTTTATTTTATTCAAATAAACGGCACGTGGGTATCACGCTGTATAATAGAGGTCACTTCCTGTTTAATAGTTATAGAAAAAAATATGTATAAATATAGTATTTAGTGAAAGTATATATTTCTATTAAATAAATAAAGTTATTATGAGAAAGGCTACAGCTTTTAAAACTACAATCTTTGAAGTTGTAGGTACTTACAAATTAAATAAAAATAGATATTTAAAAAAAAACACATAAATTAAATTTAAAATATTAAAAAAAATCGCACAGACTATGTAATTGGTGTTTCAAAACGTATCAATGACTAAAATGTGAAAAAATATATTATTATTTTTATTATCAATGCTTAGAAAATAAGTAATAAATGTTTTTAACGGCAATACTAATTTCATTATTAAAAAATATATTAAAATTAAATATGATTATTCTCTACAAATTATAGACATCTTATTTAACTATCATTTGAAACAGATAATTATATTGATTGTCTATAAAATTAAATTTTACCGAACCTGTCTTTTAAAACATATGTTCAATACACTATTTCGTTGTTTTTTGTGTTTTATTCAAATACTTAGCACGTGTAAGGGCAGTCGCTTCCTGCGATGACAATGAAAGATAAAAAAAACGTAATTACCACTCTGTAACGGAATGGGGATTTGGCGGGAAACTATTGACAGGTTTTTGTCAGTTTTTAAGCTTAGATCAAGGACGCCCAAAATACAATAGATACAAAAAATACTTCACACTTTTTCCCGCTTTTTATATGGCAGGGTAGTAACTAGTGTTAATACACTCTGTTCCCTTCTCTCCGCTCAATTTGCAAGATTTTGCATATTGAGAGTCGGAATACAACGCCACGCATAGGAAAATATTTATTTTACATATCTATTGCAAATAGCAGGGTAGACAGAGACGTCCTAGTCTTGAGAGATTCTGCCAAATGATCACCACATTTCTTGTTACGAGGCAGAACTTACCGCCACACTTTGTCTTGTTGGCCAATATAATAAAAGTAATTAATTTCCTTGATTAGAACTCGAACCCACAACTATCATAATTATAATTAATTAGATCAAGGTATAATTAAATTAAAAAGGCGTAATTAAAATAACAAATAAGAGTTCCACAATGCCCCCAGAATTCAGCGGAAATTGGGTAACGGAAGGATCTCAATGGGAACGGAGTGTCTTAAAACTAGGTTCTAAGGTTCCCTCTGCCTACACTGCGATGCATAAGCAATATTCCCACACAGGTCATCACACTTAGATGACCTGCCAACAGGTGTTGAGGTCCGTTACAAATACAAAGCAACCCCTTTTAACCCCTTTAAGTTACTTCTTAACTCCTTCCTCACAAGGTACAGTTTATAAAACTTAAGCAATTGATCTATAAGGAAGTTTGTTAATTTCTTTTATTAGTGTTTTTGAGTAAACTGCCGTTATTTAAATGTCTTGTCGTGTATAATATTTCACGCGATCGTTATAGGTTTAAATCCTATGCCAATTTTTTTATTTGTCTAAATGCATGTGTAATTAATTGCGGCGTTGAGTTTCGCAAGTACATAAACCAGTAGCCACCGAACACACCGACCACATGCGTGATCAAATAAAACATTTAAATACTTTATGGACAGATGTCATACGTTTTCTATCAGATGACAGAAAACGTACAGACTTAATTGGTAGATTTATAATGTTGAAATTTGGGATATAAGAACATTTTTCAAAATTCGAACGGGAATAACTGTTTTCTTTTTAATTTTTTAGTCCATACAAACAAAATGATAACCGACAACTAGATAATACAATGAAGTGATACGAATAATTTTATAAATAGATATAAATATATAAAATAAGTATTAATTTAACAAATAAGGTACTAATAAAAACAATGATTTTGGCTCCAGGCGTATAATAGACCTAATTCGTCAAATTATAGTCTAGCTCCAGTCTAGTCGGTCCCGAGGTTACTAACTTACAATACCGTTGTAGATGACGAGTGGTTTGACATTACTGTCATC
Source organism: Heliconius cydno galanthus (assembly GCA_036379175.1). NCBI lineage: Eukaryota > Metazoa > Arthropoda > Insecta > Lepidoptera > Nymphalidae > Heliconius > Heliconius cydno. Next base: position 288,787 of record JAKRZM010000651.1, on the reverse strand, counting down.
TATATCTGTACTTATACTAAACTAATATTAGAAAATTGAAGAGTTTGTTTGGTTGAACGTGCAAATCTAATGAACTACTGATTTAAATTGAAAATTTGCTTTTAGATAGAAGGCTATAGGCTGTAATAAATTATGTTAATAGTCCTTACAGTCTCTGCGCGGTAGTCAGAGCTACCTTGGTTACTCAGAATGTGTCATGTGTCATACACTATTCTACTTGACAATGTCGGTAAAGATGTGTGGAGAATTGAACCCACTATCAACGCATACATGCATCACAATTCCATAGAATGATTTTATAACAGGAAAAATATTATTTTCCATGTATTTTTTTCAGAATCGATTCTTAATCGATTTTATAAGATCACATTCGATTGTAATATAGGAATATAAAATATGAATGAGATTCCCCATCCGTAGTTGCGGTTAGGGGTGGACTACAGGTGCGGTTTGACCCACTAACAGTACAAACAGATAAAGTCTTAATTCTATATAACTTAATAAGTATACACTAAATGAGTAAGGCATCACTTTATTCTTCCTCACAAATGAAGTGTACTTACGATCATGGCCTACCAAGGCGGAGGTTGTGGGTTGGAATCCCCCCCTTGGGGAATTATATTATTTTCATTTCCTCGTACTAGGAGCAAAACAAAGAGCGGCGTTGAGGTACGTCATACATCACACAATGTATTGAAAGTTGGGCGCTAAGTGGAGAACAGAGTGTCTCGACACTTGATCCCCGCGACCTTCCCTGCTTTATGCGGGATACAGCGTAAAGCTAAAAATACACTAAAATAAATCGTGCTAAGATGTTCATAATCAATATGTTTCTCTTTTGTTCAACAACCAAGCAAATATAATATCTCTATCGGTCAAACCCCAAATAGAATAACTAAAAAATAATAAATAAAATCGAAATTCAATATTGGATTTTCTAATTCCAAGTAGAAGCTGCCGTTTCGATTGAATAGTGATGTGCTTTTACGGACGGACATACACTACATATTGTTTTTATCTATCGATATCTTTTATAATTTTATATGTAAAACATTGAATCCAGTGAATCGTTTCCATTTTTAGTCCATTACGAGACATAGAATGCCTCAAGAATTCCATGGAATGTGGAGAATTGAAGTATTTAAATAGGAATGGAGTGTTTTAATACTAGGTTCTTGGATTCCATCTGCCTACGATGCTAAGTGCGAGATATAGCGTGAAACTAAAAATAAATAAATGACCTAAATATTCTGGGATTTGAATTCCTTAGCCGTGTTTGTCATTTAAATACATATGTAATCACGTTCAATGTATATAGTATAACCGGTAAGCCATGTAAAGGTTAATTGGAAACAATAATTTTAATAATAACGCTGTATACTCGTATATAAATAACAGTTTTCCTAAAACTTTTAAAGTCCATAACTGTTACTCTTGGAGAAGGCCCAGGTCCAGCAGTGAATAGCGTAAATTTGGGATATTGATGATAATCATTATAAATATATAATCTTTATATAGGAAAATAAGAATAAATTCGATAAAGTCTATATAAGTACAACACTAGTCCAAACCGCAGCGATTAGCGGTCTGTTTACCATTTTCAATCATTATGGGCACTGTAATAAATGTTCGCACAAACTTACAAACTATCCCTACTTTGTTGTAATAAAATATTTATTTCTCGACATTTTTCTTATTATAAAGTAGAGAGAGTAGAGAGATTTTTAGCTTTCTTTTATTTTATTTTTTTAATTGAATTTTATGACGAAATATAAAGCATACCTAAGAGAAGTATTTATAGTGTACCAATTTTATGTAACATGTAGGAACATTATTAATCTAAAGAAATTAAAATTATGTATGTATAGTCAAAATCTCTATATGAATTCTTTTTCGTTCTTCACTGTCGTCCGCCCCAATTAGAGAAAGTTTCATACTTTTTAGAAAACGTATAAAAAATTGTGATGGTATTTAAATATAGGTACTTTTCGTGTATAATTTCACATAATTTTACCTATTCAACTTATAATTATATATCTATATATATAAAAGGACTTGTCCTCACTGACTGAGGTAAGACGCACGCACAGCCGTAACCGCTCATGGTAGAAACGTGAAATTTGGACAGATGTTTACTTTCGTAATCTGGACATCCACTAAGAAGGGATTTTGAAAAATTTTAACCCTAAAGGGGTGAGACAGGGGTTGAAAGATTGTATGGAAAAAATTTTAAATCGGCACCGATTTTTATAAAATTTGAAATTTAGATTTTTTAAAGTATTTAATTGATCGTTTTCTAGAATTCTCTCCCTAAGGGTGCAAATAAGGGGTTGAAAGTTTGAATAGGTTTTTTTTTAAATCGTCACCAATTTTTATAAAATTTGAAATTCAGACTCTTAAACGTATATAATTAAACACATGTTTCATGGTTTTCTAGAATTCACCCTCTAAGGGTGCAAATAAGGGGTTGAAAGTTTGTATGGGAAAATTCTTAAATCGCCACCGATTTTTATAAAATTTGATATTTAGATTCTTAAAAATATTTAATTGAACATATGTTTCATGGTTTTCTAGAATTTACCCCCTAAGGGTGCAAATAAGGGGTTGAAAGTTTGTATGGAAAAATCTTTAAATCGCCACCGGTTTTTATAAAATTTGAAATTTAGACTCTTAAAAATATTTCATTGAACACATGTTTCATGGGTTATTAGAATTCACCCTTAAATACGCAAGCGAAGCTGCGCCCGTCCGCTAGTTACATATAAAAGTAACATATATTATTTCTAAAAAATAACCCATTCAAATAGAGACTATTATCAACGTAGCTTAACGCAATTTTTATACTAGTACCAAGTGGTTTCAAACATAAATGTTAATAGGGTCGTTATTTACAATCTATGGTAGAATAGAACAATACAAGTACAAGATCACAGGTATTTTTCCCCTCAAGTGGAATGTTTACGCGTTAACTTTTTTGTGATAATCCTCATTTTGTCGATCTGTCCATCACTTTAAACGAATGAATAGTCCTCAAGTCGTATTTTGTTGTCATTTCCCCGTTCTACTAGGACAAGGAGCGGCGTTCAATTATGCAATTCAACACGTAACGTCTCGAAATTGAACAGAAAGCGGAGAACGGAGTGTTTTAACATTATATTCCCTCGTTTTACCTTGTTATATGGTAAAGAAAAAAAAAAAGTTAATATTTTTTTTTACTATTAAATAAATTATGCAGTAACGTCATGTTCCTCATTTCATTGTTATTTCGTTGTAAGAAATGAGTATATTTTACAGTTTTTACAGTATATCTTTTTTTCGTTCTTTTTATATCTGAGACGCTTCAGTCAACTTTGTCTAGGAGATTAGAATCTAGGATTTCCTTCCGTAAACATTTACTTACCAATACTTTTTTAAAAATCGTCAAATGAATTAAATATTTTTTGCAGCATCACGCTGTTACTTTGTATGTAGCACGGTAGGCAGACGGAATCTAGTGTTAAAGCACTCCGTTCATTATAATCCATCCAATTTCGCGGGACGTTTCGTGGTAAATGGCGCAATACAACGCCGTGCTAGAGAAAATGAAAATAATATTTTTGTCTGAGTGGGAATGGAACCCACAGCCCATTCGTATGCAATTGTATGCCGCTGCGCTACGATGGCCTCATGAATCAAAAATGTTAGTAATTATCTTACGCAACAAAAAAATAACTGATAACAACAAAAAATAACAAGCTTAATCATTTCAATCTCAATTAAAAAACCACATAACAAAAAAATACTGCCCGGCACATCCTAGGGGGAATCCATTTTATTCGCTCCCATTTCCCATGGAGCTGACAATGCAGGACAAAATGGCGGACGGTGACGTCACCGGAAACGACTCCGTTTTAAATTTGGAACGGTCGAGCGAGCAATGGCGGAACATCCGGCGAAGACGTTACAATGAGTGCGCGCGCGACGGTAAAATTATAGATCGATTATGTATTGATCTAGTTGTAAAGCGAAGTATTGTTTGATGATTTGTTTCAGTTTTTGATATATCTCGCTTTATTTATGACACTTTCATATTATTATTTTTTTATAAACAAGATGCACAATAAGAATCTTTCTGAAAAATAACTGATTTCCTGCTTTTTTATCGGTGTTACAATGTTCAATGTTCTTGCAATCAGTCCTAATTCCTTACATTTTCTTACCGATTTTTTTTAGATAACTCTGTTCCCCACGTCTAATTTTAAAGGTATTGAGTAGCGGAACTTTGTCCGGCCGAAGGCCTATTGATCGTTCAGTTGTTTTATTAGTATAAATAAAATAAAATTTAGGCTAAGAAAACGCTTTTAAGAGAAACTAAGCTAACTAAGAAACTAAGCATTTGAAGTATTAGAAAATTCACAATGTTAAATAAGACCTTGTGTTAATTCCGAATATTTATTCATATTTTTAGCAGGGGATCCTCTATCTGCAGGAAAGAGTGAACAAGTGGCAGAGCTCAACGCCGTGCTTTATCTTATCAGAGTAGAAAAATAAAAAAAAATCGATCCTCCTAATAAGGATCGAACCCACAACTATTGCTTTATAGTAAGACGTCCACAGTCAAACGTCCATTGCTCTAATGGAAATCAAATTTGCGCCTTGATTGCCGAAATCTACAATTTTTTGTTATTTTTCATAATAATTCAGGAATTATTTAAAATAATGCAAATACATACACAGATATCTCTATAAGATTACCGTTTTCAACCTATTTGCGTCACCTCACTCAAGGTTAGTTGAACCGATAAAAACTTTGTTTTATTATATAGGTTTTATAAAGCTAGCATTTTAATACCAGGTCGGTCGTGGCGCTGGGGCACAAGTGTGTGACTGTTAATGCGACTGGTCATGAGTTCGATCGCCACTCGAGGAAATGAAATATTTATTTAAATGTATATTTTCATTTCTTCGCTCTGGGATCGAGGCAAAGCGCGGTATTAAGTTCCGCCACTCAACACGCAATGCCTCCAGAACTCGGAATGTGGTAAATGGGGAATAAGAGGGTCTTAGCACTTAGTTTCCTCTACCTACCTTGCTGTAAACGGAGATAGAGCGTGAACGTAAGATAAGTCAATAATTGATATTCCTAAAATAATAAATAAAAGTCTTTTAATATTTTTACTTAAATTACGTAATTGACTAAATAGTCAATGTCGTTTACTCTAAAATCAATAAAATAGCTAAATTGTTAACAAAAATCAACCGTTAACAATTGTACGGCCTTTGAATTTATCTGAACTTGGCCTAGCCTCGACGAATTTCATCAACACTAGTATAGAATATTCAAGAAATATATGTAAAAAGTAAGCCTATTTTATAAATGAAACTATATTTTTATATTTAAAGTAAAATATAACAAAAATAAATGAAAAGCAGTAGCCAACCTAATAAGTTATTTTTTTTACTTTTAAACTTTTATCTAACATTTATCCATATAGTTAATTTCAAAAATAAACAAGTAAATAATTTTAACATAACAGTCCTGACGTGACCGTAAACCCAATAGGTTGTGGGTTCGATTCCCACTAAAGGAAATAGAATATTTAATATTTTCATTTTCTCAGTGTGGTAAAGTGCGTTTTTAAGTTCCGCAAATCAACACGCAAGACCTCCAGAATTCAGTGAAATGTGGGAATAGGAAGTGTCTTAATGGGAACGGAGTGTCTTAACAGTAGGTTCCCAGGTTCCTCGTCTTACTTGCTATGTGCAGGATAGAAATATATATTTTTTCATTTATTCAAAATAATGTATATGCGACATTATATTTGAACTTTGTAAATATAAGATCTACCATTAACTTAGAAGTTCTGCTGTAAATATTTTAAAGAGTACCGATAGATTAAATTTTCGCTAAAGCCAAATCATATTTTTTATAACCATAAAGAAATATAGCATTGAAGTATAAAATAATAATGTTATTATATTTTTTGTTGTATTTCTTAAAAGTATATTATATTGGAACGACATTTTCTTACTAAATTTAAATTTACAATATTTTTTCCAAGTAAAAAAGAACAATATAACCATAATGTTCAGATAAAATATCTTCATCCACTTCCGTTCTCCGCTCTCCCAACAAATACAAGAAATAGAGTGTTAACTGGCGGAACTCAACGCTGCAATAAACGTAAATAATTCCAATTTACTATTTTAAAATTGAAATTAGAGGTAAAAAAATTAATAAAAAACATTTATTTCCTTTATACAGTTGTTTTATAAAGAAACTGCGTATCTAATAGCTTAAAAAAATCGATAAATTTTTAATTAGTAAAAAAAAATAAAAAAGAAACATCGTAAGTCTACTAGAATGTGAATTCGATTCTTGTCCACAACCATATGCAATATAATATTTTTCTAAATAATTTTCTCGACCTACTTGCCCACTAAGTCATGGCCCCGCCCTACTCCAGATCTAATTGACCCCAATCATCTGTTTCTCTGTTCTGTTAAATATACACAAAAAATATGGCCATCTGAACATCCCTAGTAAAAAGCAAGGTTGACTAACGATTTTTTATCTATCTCGATTACACTGCGAGGTTATAAGGCGATTTGCGCAATCGACACCTAAATCGATATTGTTTATTTAAGAAAATATTTTATTAGTATTAGGTAGGTACTAGTAAAACATTCTTTTAGGATTTAACTCAGTTAAACTAAATATTATGTTATGGGATAGGAATCGAACACACAACTTGTAGAATTTACAGTATTTAGTATTTTTATATATCGAATTATAGATTAAATGACACTTACCACTAACTAATACTCGTAAATCGATATTATATATACGACGTTTTTGTATAGCGCAAAAATAAAAATAAATAAACTAGTAATAAATAACAATAATATTTAAAAGAAATCATAATAACAACTTTAAAATAAAAATTTACGCTCCATAGCTTTTTCTTAAAACTCTATGCTAATTTGGCTCGAAATAGTCAAAATTTAGGCGATTTTAAAATAAATTTCAGTAACAGTTTAGTAATTATAATCTAGTACTAGCTCTGCTGATATTGTGAAATCAACCGTTTAATTGTTCTTTCCAGTCTTTTGTTCTAGTTGCCAGTACACTTTTTTCAGTTTGCAGAATTTAGTATCTAGACACTTCGATTTACACTCTCCTTCCAAATACGCGATGATATGTGTTGAGTCGGAACTCTCTGCCGTTCTTTATCTTCCCAGAGCGGCGAATTGAAAATTCAATGTGTTATATATAGACATACATTTATAGACGGACGCTGTACCTCTGCAACACCGTGGCCTCAAGATTTAAAAACAAGTCTTAGAAAATAATTAGGGAACATAATATAACAACACTCTGTTCCACACTCCGCCTGAATACGAGACATCATATTTAATAGCGTAACTAAACCCCTCGCTCTGTTCTACCACGGTGGCGACGCTACGATGGCCTCTAAAAAGCTACCAAACAGTTACCAAATAATAGATAACAGGTCACCCATCACCCACTCTACTATGACGATGACGTCGGATCCCAAGTGAGTGAGCAGCCAGCGAGCGCGTCCACACCCGCGTCCTGCTCCACTGAAGCACGAGGCGTGCATGAGCCTCGCTGTCGATACTTTGTATAGCTCAAGTCCAAGATTTTGGTTGCCCCATTGCTCTACATGTACATTTTGAACTTTGTAATGTTTGGTTTAAGTTTTATCAGGTGCCGCTGTCGTATAATCATGTTTTTTAGCTTTTATATATAACTAGGTAGATAGAGGGAACCTAATGTTAAAACACTTCCGTTTCCCTCACACTGCTCAATTATCGAAACATTTCGTGGTGCGTGGTATTTCAATGCCACGCTGTTTTATTACCAAAGCAAAGAAAATGGATATAGTTCAGTCCCTAGAGTGGACGTCGTACCTACAACCATCGCTTTTACAGTCGCTATGCTACGGTGCTACAACAGTCTAGTAAAAATTTGTTCAATTTAAATATAAATATTTATATGAGTCCCAATTACAAGAAAAAATAATTTAAAGATGGTTATTGTTAACAATTGTTAAAGTGTCATTTAAGTGACACTTAAAAAGAAAAATACTTTTTGAGAAAACATATAAAAATTTGCACGTAGTAATTAAACCCGCTTGTCTTGGAAACCCATCACCACCACCCTAGAGACGTGAAAGATGACTGACAATGTTACATATAAATACATAGACGAAAATTCCATTAAAAAAACACTTATATGTATGAATCAACAAGCAAATAATGTGCAGTCAATGAGCGAATCAAGCGCTGGTCAGTGCCAGCTGACGCCGCCAGACCATAAATACGGATTTAGCCAACAAGGTGTATGACTGTAAGCGTGACGGTCGTGAGTTCGATTCTCATTCGAGGAAATGTGTTTTTAATAAAAAGGAGAAAGGTTCAAAGTAACCAACACTTTAGTAGGGCCTCGAGGAAACAGTTATTTGGAGCTATTTAAGACCTATGAACTGGAAGATATAGGTCATAAAACCCATTAAAATCTCAAAGTGCCCCTCGTCAACCATCAGTAGCCTGGCTTACAGATGGCAAGGAACCCAGCCGACGAGAGTCTGGTAGGTACGCCGCGGGTAAGTAGCATAACATAACTCTACATTTAGTCTTGCGAGACTCAAATATTTAAAATTAAATATAAAATTAAATTGAATATACAAAATTTAAGAAAAACAGATACACATGCATACATTTATATGTTGTATATTGAAACACTGACTAAATAAATTATATATGATATAAAATGGCTAAAAGTATTTTTGTTCAGTGTTTAGTTATCGTGAGAACATACGTACATACGACACGTCCATATCACTACCGTATATTCACATTTAAATAAATTAAAATTTTTACAAAGTCACAAATTGATCGTTGTTTAGTGAGTACAGCAAATTTTTTACATTGTATATATTGAAACCGACTGCAAAGAAAATAGTGTGTGGCATTATTTGAATTAGATAATATTTGAATATGACGATCCACTTAATCTTCGAAGATGTGCTAAATGGCAGGTGTATTTCAATGTTTGTCCACAAATGTCTCGGAAGCTATAAATTATATTGATAGTTTTTTAATTAAAACAGTTGAAGTATTTCAACTGAGGAAAAGTCCACAGTTTCCTTAAAATCGGTAGTTTCACTCCTTTTTGAGGATATACGTAATATTATAGGGGCGGGTCATTAATCACAAGATACTCGAAAAGGGGAGTGGGGGGTTAAAAAATCACGTAATTATTGAACGACCCCTAGAGGTACCTATACTAGGTATTTTTTTAGTTCACAGGTTTTTCATGTCTGTTTATTTTTTTTAAACTATCTATTTCAGGAATGGAAAATTCAAATCTATAAAATATCAACTCAATTTTATTTAAATGTAATATACTACTAATCATCTTATTACGTCATTTATGAAAAAAAAATGAACCTACTACTTCCGTTGTATCAATGCACCAGCAATGCACACAGAATATATCAATATTATAGAAATATACATAACAACACGTAATATATATACTATTGTATATTAAAAGTTAAATTTCGTTTCATTCAAATCGTGTGCTGGCGGACGTTTAGAAAGCGCTACCGTTCTATAGTCATATTTTTTTTCTATTTTTTTCACAAACAAAAAACTAGAGGAAAGGTGCCGCGCTGTATCGTTGAATTTAATTTTGATAGATTTTACCTATTCCAAGTCGATGCTACAAATACTTGTTGAAGCTATTGTTATGCTGAACCGATTTTGATGAACACTTATGTAGAGTTTGACATAAAAATGGATCTTTAGGACTTTATAGCTTACTTTCAATAATGGGTGACTGACTGCATAATATGATTTTTAGCTCTAATGTTACTTGAAGAAATATATATTATATTCAAGTTAAGCTGAAAATAAATAATTAACTGAAATAATTGGTTAATAACATGATTCTAAACATTTATTTCAAATAAAATTTCCGTAAACTTATTAAAATTAATACGTAGGTATACATATTATTTTTCTTATTTTCGCATGAAAATTAGATAAGGAAGTTTAGCTTAACGTCATTACTTTTTTTGCATAATAGTGCTTTTATTTAATACAGAAGAACACTTTTTTCAAAGAAACTTTTAAACCTAACCAAAGTTATGTTAACATTTAACTACTTATATAACAGTAATTAATTGTTTAAAAACTTACTGATAGATACATTGACTTTCAAATAAAAAAAATGCAAATATGAAAAGAAAATTACAAAGCATAATGTAAAACACTATTTAGTATGGTAAGAGGAGTCTTTTTAACAGAGCAGAACAATTAGTCACAAATATTACGGGATACCACCATTTAAGACACAAAATATTAAATAAATTAATAAGGGAAGAATGAAATATTCAATCAAGTTCCTTTCTTATAATTTATTTGTAAGGAAATATAGAGAATTTCTTCGCTATATACATTTTTGTCATAGAATAAATGGTGCTAACAAACAGAAAGACCACCTGATGGTAAGTAACTTTGGTTATTTTCAACTATGAACTTCTACAGCATTATAAGTTTTGTGGGAATGCACACGCTTGAAAGCCTCGAATTGTATAATTGAAATATTTAATCCTTCACAGGCAGAGAAAACTGACTCTACATAAATCACTATATTTCCCTTTTCCCGTGCAATTAGAAACAAGTTTCCAAGAAACATACTCTTACTTAATAGTTATAGAACTGACAAAGCATTATATGTCTGGCGTTTAGAGGTTAAGCGATGGGAAAATACTAACAAAGGCTAACCTAGACCCCATACAATGATTCACACACTTGAGTTTAAATTAATGTTTTCACTGACTTATGTAATTTTTGAATTATTTAATGACTACAGTATATGAGATGAAATGACCTATTCGGTTGCTATTCGTATATAAGTTTATTAAGGCATAGTAATAGGAAAGATTAAAGAGATTACTTTAGAGCTTTGAAGAAAATATGTGCTGGATGGCAAAAACAAATGTCATTTTCGGAAAAATCCTGGAAAACTCAGGAATTATTAATAGAAACAAAGTCTGTACTGTTCACCACGACTTAAGTGCGTAGCTACATTATATTCGTATATAGAAATATTACTTATAGAATTAACAAAAAGGCAAAACTAATTTTAATATAAATTATTTCTACCTATATGAGTGTGCTATCTCGTTTTAATGTTTCACACGCTTCTTTTATAAAATTAAGCTTTAATAAGCATAAGATTTATTCTGTTAATTTATTAAATATTTCTCTTTTTTCAATTTGAATAAAAATAACGATAAAACGTAAAAAACGATAGTCTTTTTTTTATCTCTCTGTTTCGTCTATTTTTCTAGTTGTTACTTTTATTTTAAAAATTTGGTACCTATATTAAAGCAGCCATTATGCAAGAATAAATCTGTACGAAAAGTTCCAATATTTTCACAAAATCAAAACTGATGTAATCTTCATATAATTATAAATAGTCTTTTATCAAATTCATGCAAGTAAAACATTATTAGTGAATTTCATGTCTTAAAATTCCGACGGGCTCTGTGACAAAGAAATTCGATTGAGACTTCGATTGTTTAAATATAAATATTTTATAATAATTTGTTTTTTTCTGATATGACATCCACAATATTTGAAATAGTGTTTATGTAAAATAAAACATAATTAACGATAACTTTGAATAATAACTGTACTGTCTGACTAACTATAGAGTCCTTGTAGTTAAACAACAATTTGTATCAATTTTTACAATATTATTTTAATAAAACTTTTATGTTAACACGCTTTTTTAAAGATTTAGTGATAACTACAAAAATAAAATTAAGAACACAGTAATTTAAATGACATATTATTCTAATTAAATTTCATGTATGACTTGAGGAAAAGGAAAAAGGTTTTAAGTTAGGTATTTTCCTTCATTTCATTCTTATTTTAAATTAATTTAGTTTATATTCTTCTTTATTGATTGCATTTTAAGGTTATGAATACTAAATTGTATTTTAACATGTACAATTCATATTTTTCTTACAGCCTCGTGACGATGACTAATGTTCATGCTAAGAAAATTTTCAATTACGCTCTACATTGCTCCAGATGTGATTTATTTAGTATAATAAACTGCAGTAACTGACTATCGATTAATATTAGAAACCAATAGCTTGTCGAATTCTTGCGCTTGCGTTGATTTTTTTCAAATATAGACCATTTTTACAAGATTTAGAAGTAAAAGTAACTGAAATATGTTGTTTAATCTTATTTATTTTTGTAATTGTACAAAAATAAATAAGAAATCAAAAAAAATCGCTTGTAGCAAGGTTATCACGTATTTTTAGCCGAAACCATGAATTTAAAGTCAATAGAACTTAATGTCTTACTTAAAACTGAAAAATCTTATTAGAATCTTATATATTCATACCATATCTTTGAAACTCAAAACCTACCTTCTAATAAAGCACGTAATATATACAACACTGTCACAGTCAAACACAACACACACTTAAATATTGTTAATTACAATGTTGGTCCCGCAACACGTGTTAGCCCGACGACGGCCGCTACTCAAATGCGACTGAGTGGAACCAGCCGACTCCCGCGCAGCCTGCACGGAACACACACACACACCGGCGCGCCGTACATAGGTAGAGTCATATCGTTTTAAACGGAAAAGGGATATTATGATTCGTGATTGCGTTGACAGTTGACTCTTCTATTAATTGAGTGCCTTTTTTTGATAATTTTTCTATATCTATTTAAATATATTTAATAAATAAAAAATTGGTTGATAATTAAGCAGTTTCATATGATAATCAGTTAATTTTAATTGACTTAATTAAAATGTTTCACTTAAATTAATCGATGTCTATAATTTTAACATTTACTTGAAAGAGTTTTTTTATTAACATTTAAAATTCTAATTTTATTCCTTTTCATACAAACTTGCCGTAAGTTTACGAAATTCGTTATTTTTTGTTAAATAACAGATCTTCATAAATTTTGTGAGAAGTTTCGTATAAGGGAATTAATTTTATCTAAGAATTATATACAAAAAATGAAATTAATGTAACAATTTTTAATGTAAATTATATTTAATATTTTAATTGCCATAACACAGTTCATGTATTACATTTAATGTAAAAGTCAATAGTTTAAAGACCTTAAAAATTATATCGCGGTGTAGAGTTCTACCACTCAACACGCAATGTCTTGAGAATTGAGCAGCGATTGATGAATGGAATATCTTAACACCAGGTTCCTTCTGTTAACCCTGCTACATATTTGGGATACACAGAAGTGCGTGTAAATCAGGTTCTTAGATTTTATAACATACTTATTTAGGTACAGCTCGACCTAATAAAAGCGTGTCAAAATAAATAAAAGACAAACAACATATTCGAAAAAAAAAACAAGTGCTGTTTTTTTTTTCAATAAAATTTCAATTAAAAAGTATTCTTGTTGTCCATTTTTAAACAAAACGTTGAACATTGGGTTTTTTAAAACAGTTTTTTAAATAGGTCCAACACACCTTGCTCCGAGCGATACTTTCATCGCTCTACTTTCGTTCGTCGTAGTTGTGATTTTCTTCGCCATGCTTATCATTATATTGACATCTATTGTCATGATAGGTTCCACTGTGTAGAATCATAGAGCTAGCCCATTTAAATAACTTTACCTAATATATGCTCTTGGCTTTGCTTGTTTTCTTTTTGTAAATTAATATTTTGAGGCTAGTCGTGGTGTACGTATACAAACTGTAAACATGACAGGTTATGGGTTCGATGCCCAATGCCTCCGGAAAAGTTAAAAGTTTTAATTTTTCCANTTTTTTTTTTCAATAAAATTTCAATTAAAAAGTATTCTTGTTGTCCGTTTTTAAACAAAACGTTGAACATTGGGTTTTTTAAAACAGTTTTTTAAATAGGTCCAACACACCTTGCTCCGAGCGATACTTTCATCGCTCTACTTTCGTTCGTCGTAGTTGTGATTTTCTTCGCCATGCTTATCATTATATTGACATCTATTGTCATGATAGGTTCCACTGTGTAGAATCATAGAGCTAACCCATTTAAATAAGTTTACCTAATATATGCCCTTGGCTTTGCTTGTTTTCTTTTTGGTAAATTAATATTTTGAGGCCAGTCGTGGTGTACGTATACAGATTGTAAACGCGACAGGTTGTGGGTTCGATTCCCAATGCCTCCGGAACTCCGGAAAAGTTAAAAGTTTTTAGTTTTTCCTAAAAAAATATTATCATACATTCTTATCCCGCATGTAGCAAGTTAGCCAGAGGGAACCTGGAAACTTAGTGTTAAGACACTTCCAAATCCCACTTTCCGCAGAATTCTGAAGGCAAAACGTTTAGAGGACGGAATTCAACGACGCATTTTGTCTCGTTACCAGAGCAATATATATTTTTGCAACATGATTGAAATTTTATTATTAAAATTATACATTTAAGGCAGCGTAACAATAAAAGTTAAGATAGATGATCTCGTACCTAAAGAAAACAACCATGATTTATTTTTAAACAACGATTTGACGAAGCTGACAAAAACTATCTAATTAGCAAACCTAAGGTTAAATACTATAGAGTCAGTAGCTAACTAATGTTTATTTCAAGATCATCTCTACCAACGCCCGTGGCACAGTAGGCGTCTGACTGTAAACACCGTAGTTATAGGTTCAATGCCCACTCTGAGGAATGGTTATATATAGTTTATTTTTATTTCACTACGCTGCGAATGACAAGCAATATCTCGAATATTCGGTGGAAATTGGTCAATAGAGTATGTTAACTCTATGTTCCCTCTGCCTTCCCAGCTAGCTATACGGCATACGTGAATCTGGCTACCATTTCATTCAAAACGAAATAGTACTATTTCTGAATCAAAGATTACCATTTAGTAATAATATGTTGCAAAAGTTTGAAAAAAATACAGAAATTACAGATTACAGCATGGATCGTGGGTAGTCGTCAATATTGCACCATTGCTATCATAATTAGAGACAAAAAAACTAGAAAAAAAGATGGCTCCAGCAGGTGGATGTAGTGTTGTCTCTCTCTAACGTATTCTAAATCGATATTGCTGTCTCGCTTACCGGAAGAGTGAGTTGATGAATAAATTGTAACGGCTGAATGTCGTAACTGACTTTTGTTGGTTATGCTTTTCAAAGTTCTAAGTAATTATATAAAAAAATATATTGTTTTTTAAGAATAGTTATTATATTTTATGATATATTTGAAATAGCTATCTGAAATTAGTGATTTGGACTTTTAAAATTTTTGCGTTTATACATTAGGAGGGTATTTTATTTAATAAGTGAGCTGCTTTATATATTTTTGCATTTCGTTTATACTCGTATATTTTAAGAACCGACGAGACGCACAGGCACTATGTATAACATTCCATTCCCATTTGGAAGAATTAATCATTTTCATTTTAATATAAGGCGTTTTAAGTATTTCATTTATAAGAGGCCAATTAAGAAATTAAATATTTATTTAAATTTATATTCTCCTCAAAAACGCGGAGCTGAGTTCCGCCACTCATCACGCAATGCCTATGAAAATGGGCGACGGAGTGACTTAACACTAAATTCCATAGGTACAAATGTATGTAGCTGATTTATTTCTCATTTTTATAAGAACTGTAACATTGAAATATTTTTTAACACGATAAGACTTATGTCATAAAGGTATTTTAACGAATATAATCCGTGTTATTCGTGTAAAAATACGCGTGATACATTACTTACTACTATTAAACATTTTTATTTAAGTAACATAATGCTTAAGCTTTACTATATCGATAAAAGATATCAAAAAAAATCTTTAAATGTAATTTGTATTTATATTTATAATTTAAAAATATAACACAATTTTACCACTATAAAGAAAACTTTGAAAACCAGTGATATTACAACAAAGAACTAAGCTACCGGCGCACGCGCAGACTGGCAACACTTTTAGATTTTTTTTTAAGATAACCACATTACTTTGGACGCAATATTTTAGAAATAAATAAATAAAAATCAATGCCTGCCTTGCGTGGTGGTAGCTGATTAACTAGATGAGTAGTTGAGTAAGAAAGAGGTGGATGGAAAACTTCATACCTTTTAAACATCTATTTTACTCACTTATTTATTTATTTTACTTACTTTTCACGTTTGCTTTTTTAAATTTTGATAAGGTATTTATAATCAGCTTCACGCTGTATCAGGGTAGGCAGAGAGAACGTAATGTTGAGACACTCCGTGCCCCACTGACCGCTAAAATCTGGAGATTTGTGTCAAGTATTTATTAGTGGCGCAGGAGTACAGGTGTGTCATTGTAAACGCGACTGGTTGTGGGTTCGATCCCCACTCGAGGAAAAGAAATTTTATTTAAATTTATATGTATCTGTCAGTCTGTCAGTGTGTCAAGAGGCTGTATCTCATGAATAGTTAGATAGTTGAAATTTTATTTTTTTCTACAGATATTTAGCATTTGATGAAAACTTGACAAGAACCATGTCGTTGTAACAGTTGGAAAATGTCAGAACGTAAAAGTGGAAGTTGGGGGTTCAATCCTACTTGGATACATTATAATGTGTAAGAAAGCTTATATTTATGAGAAGATGCCGTCGTGGTTCTGAAATGAGTTTGATTTTTATTCGAGGGAATGAATCATTTTCATTTTCTCGCCCTGGTAACAAGACAAAGCGTGAATTGAAAATTGGACGAAATGTAAAAAACAAAGTGTTTTAACACTCTACGTCCTTTTATTTATCTGTGAATCTAAAAAGAAAAACATAATTAATGCAACAAGCAGATTCATTTAAGGTTAAGAAAAAGACTTCAACGCGCTCCTCTTTCTTTCGCTTGATAGAAAGTATCGATGTATTTATGCATCAATAAAATAGCGTTAATTATTATATTTGATTATCCGTTTATTTATTAAGGGTCTTTAATTATAAAACTGTATTTTAGAATATATTTTTTTTTTATAAATATATTAAAATTAAAACCAAAAAATATTTTTTCAGTTTTACTCTTTCTCCAGCGTATAGCAGTATGGAAAGAGGAAACATACAGTTAAGACAATAATTTCCACACGGATAACTTTCTATGTTTTAGAAAGCAAAGAAATGAAAAGAATTCATTCCTCCGAGCGTTCCTCAATGTGTCCCTTTTATTCCTTAATATGTTCCATATTTACTGTTCTTTAAGCATATGGTTTAAAATGATGAACAAAGCTCTAAAGCTAAGCTTTTTAAATATGGTCCTTTAGTTAATTTAATTTATTTCATGATATATAACGTTGCTAACTCCCATATTAAAATACCTTCGCTTCAACCGTACGTTTTAGTTTAATTTCAAGAAAGCTTAAAGTAAGAAAGCTTGAAAGCATTACTTCCAGTAAAGCGTTTAATAATAAAGGAATTTGTAGTTGTCTATCAGGAGTCGGGCTAGTGAGGGGAAGACGCCGCACAATTATCATACTTCCGCTGTAGGGATGTAACAATGATATCACGTGTTTATCGATTGTTCAATGTTGACAAAGTTTTGTCATAATAGATTAATATAAAAATCTATATATTTATTATTGTTTTTAAGAATACATTTTTATTGAGGCTGGCCCTTGGTGCAGGGATACAAGCGTGTGACTGTGAACGCGACGATTGTGAATTCCATTCTCTGTCGGTGGATTGAAATATTTATTATTTCAATTTTCTTGCTCTGGTAACTCTGCTACTCAACATTGCATGTGCCTTAAGAATTCAGTGAAAATTAGGATGTGTTTTAATTGTCAATTTCAACTGCCTTACGATACTATCGAATTACGTTTTTTTATATAATAGTGTCGATAAAGCACATCACTAGCCAGTACAGGCAGCGGAGCGAGACGAAGAAAACACAACCGTTCCGACTGCCCACACTTGTAGAAATTATACGAGTGTCCACGGAATATTGCTATATTAAACATTATATTATTTGTATACATATGAGGCCTCCTGGCACAGTGGCATTGTAAACGAGACGGTTTCGATTTCCACTCAGAGGAATGAATTGATTTAATTTCGTATTTTTGATAGCAAGACAAAGCGTGGCGTTAGGTTGCGCTATTTAACACTATGTGGGATATGGAGTGTCTTAGCAGTAGGTTCCCTCTACCTCTCCCGTAGACATCACACATAAATACCTTTTTATTATTTCCCATAAAATGTTTATGGGATTCTTTATTATTCTTATCGAAATACCATTATTTGAAGTATTTAAAATATTATAATTTTCAATTTTTCTCTTAAGTTATTTTGATATAAAACGATAAAATAGTCTTAAGAACTTTTAATCGCTGCAGAGGCTCCACCGACATTCCTAATATCATTATCAGGGCATTTAAAAAGAAATTCTTACAATATTTTTCTGCAAACTTAACGTATATCTAATACTATAATGTATGAAAATATCTTCATACTTATTTCCACAGTGCACAATTTCAATACGAAAATACAGAAAGCAGGAAATAGTGTCTTAACTCTTAGTTTACCTTGCTATAAGAAAACAAAGTTTCAACACATTATTATTACCAATCTACACATATATTTGTATATATAGCGGGGAATGGAGTGTTTTAACACTTACTCTGCTATCATGCTGTGTGTGGAAGAAAAAATATTAGTAATAAAATAAAAAATATATAGATAGGTTCATCTATTACTGAATAGATTTCCCGATATATATGTAACTTTAAAGCATTACGTTATATGTTAATTAAACTTTAAGCTAAATCATAAATAAAGAAAAATATATATAAAAACATTTTTATTTAACTTTAATTGCAGAAGTAATATTTCCTTTCTAAATTACATACTAAATCACATTGGTCAAACGAAACGCCGTATTAATTAATATAACCTGTGCGTGTAAAAGAGAAAGATGTATATAATAATATGGCGTAAAAGTGAGACAGCTACATATTCCATATACCTGCGCAGGCGCCGACTTCTTACTCGCACGCACATAAGGCTACGCACACATGTGGATGATGGATATGGTTGTGAGTATGTATGTGTGTATATATTTTAACGGAATTTTCTAGAACTTGTGATCGATGTGATATACTGTATACAGGGCTGTGCTGATTTAATGTAAACTGTATTTGATATAGGCTTTTACTTAAGTATTTAAATTATATAGGTACTTAATAGTTGGGTATTATTATTTTTTGTAGTTTTTATTAGTTATTTTTTTAGGTATTATTAGTTTTTATTATTATTTATTTTATCACTTTGTTTTTATTATTACTTTTTATCTTTACGATGTATCCCACACATAAAAGGGCTGACAGAAAGATATAGTGTTAGGAAACTCCGATAAATTGCGGAATTTAAAGCTCAATAGTGCCTCGTTACCAGAAGGAGAAAATGAAAATAATTCATACACCCAAGTGCAACAATCGAACCCTCTACAATCAGAAGCACTGCTGCTGCGCCACAATGTCCTCAGTAATAACCTTATTCTATTTTAAATATAAAACTTAGTGTCAAAAGTGAAATAAGATACAAATGAAAGAAGACGTTCGTGTAGTCACAGAGATATTAAATATATTTTTAATAATAAAGACACTAAACACCAACCCTATGTTTGACAGACGTTTTAATGATAAGATGCTACTACGTATTAGAAGGAACACCATGCTAGTACAATTGAGACTAACTTAAATGGGCGTAATGGTTGTAGATTCAAAATTCACTTTCAGCCGAATTCTGGAGGCATTGCGAGTTGACTGGTGGAACTCAACGACGCGTTCTGCCTAGTTACCAGAGCGAGGAATTGAAAATATTAAATATTTCAATTTCTCGAGTGGGAATCGAAACCACAACTTGTCGCACGCTAATATTTCATTACTAATATTTATTATTTCTTATATCTTCAAAATTTTGATCTGGAAGCCAAGGCAATGGACAGAAAAAAATAGGAAAATGATGGTTGCAAGAATAGTGATATTAACTTATCTGTACCTAGATGATGTCTGATGCTTCTCTCAAGAAGTACTTGGTATAGTCCATTTATCAAGAGGATATATAGCATTTATAATCTCACGTCAATCGATGTAACATATTGAAGGTAGCTACGGTCAGAGTTACCTCCCGCGTTTAGAACGTGTCATGTGTCGTACAAAACGGGTAGTTATTGTTATTTAAAGACGCAAGAAGAGGCTTGTGAAAAATATAATTTTTAAAACTGAATATTACTAACGGCGAAACGTCTCGATCACCGAAGCGTGGAGCCCCGCAGGTGCAGGGGTTGGGGTACTTTTTACTCAAGATGCTATATGGTGAACTTGTAAGAAACATAGTTTATGTGGGAAAGCTCAAAAATTATATTTTCTATCATTTCTTACTTTATACCTATACGAGAAGGTTAACTTGACTTTTTAATATGCTTTTATCAGGTCGATTTGTACCTAGTATGTAATAAAATCCAAGAAACTAAATTTGATCCATTCGTAATAATTGTGTCATTATAAAACTTGACAGCTATGTGTAGATTTGGTGACATAGTCATATTCTTCATATTTACTAATAAACCACTGGAGTTTAGGTTCATGTAATTTTTTGCTCTGAGCAAATTCTATAGACATTTTTACGATTGTTACGAGGCCGTCGTGACCCAGAGGCACAAGTGTGTAACTGTAACGCGACGGTTGTGGGTTCGATCCCGACTCGAGTCGAAAAGTAGAGAGCGTCTTAGAACTAGGTTCCCTTTGTCTACCTCGCTGTGAAGAAAAAGAATAACTTCTATAACATGACGAAGTTATTATTTTTACGTACTTTTTTTTTGTTTTTTATTTATTTGTAACTGTCATCTAGGTCGTAGTAGAACTCAACGTCCCATTTTGCCAAATAATATAAATATAATAATCTCCCGAATGGATATCGAACTCACTCGTGTTTACAGTCATATGCCACGCACTGCGCCACGGTGGCCTCGGACTATTGTTNATAAAGAAAAATATATATATAAACATTTTTATTTAACTTTAATTGCAGAAGTAATATTTCCTTTCTAAATTACATACTAAATCACATTGGTCAAACGAAACGCCGTATTAATTAATATAACCTGTGCGTGTAAAAGAGAAAGATGTATATAATAATATGGCGTAAGAGTGAGACAGCTACATATTCCATATACCTGCGCAGGCGCCGACTTCTTACTCGCACGCACATAAGGTTACGCACACATGTGGATGATGGATATGTGAGTATGTATGTGTGTATATATTTTAACGGAATTTTCTAGAACTTGTGATCGATGTGATATACTGTATACAGGGCTGTGCTGATTTAATGTAAACTGTATTTGATATAGGCTTTTACTTAAGTATTTAAATTATATAGGTACTTAATAGTTGGGTATTATTATTTTTTGTAGTTTTTATTAGTTATTTTTTTAGGTATTATTAGTTTTTATTATTATTTATTTTATCACTTTGTTTTTATTATTACTTTTTATCTTTACGATGTATCCCACACATAAAAGGGCTGACAGAAAGATATAGTGTTAGGACACTCCGATAAATTGCGGAATTTAAAGCTCAGTAGTGCCTCGTTACCAGAAGGAGAAAATGAAAATAATTCATACACCCAAGTGCAATAATCGAACCCTCTACAATCAAAAGCACTGCTGCTGCGCCACAATGTCCTCAGTAATAATCTTATTCTATTTTAAATATAAAACTTAGTACTTAGTTAACTTAACTTAGATATTAAATATATTTTTAATAATACACTAAACGCCAACCCTATGTTTGACAGACGTTTTAATGATAAGATGCTACTACGTATTAGAAGGAACACCATGCTAGTACAATTGAGACTAACTTAAATGGGCGTAATGGTTGTAGATTCAAAATTCACTTCACTGTGTTAATCCCGCATGTCACGGGGTAGGCAGAGGGAGCCTAGTGTTACGACATTTCAGTTCCCCACTTTCAGCCGAATTCTGGAGGCATTGCGAGTTGACTGGTGGAACTCAACGCCGCGTTCTGCTTAGTTACCAGAGCGAGGAATTGAAAATATTAAATATTTTAATTCCTCGAGTGGGAATCGAAACCACAACTTGTCGCACGCTAATATTTCATTACTAATATTTATTATTTCTTATATCTTCAAAATTTTGATCTGGAAGCCAAGGCAATGGACAGAAAAAAATAGGAAAATGGTGGTTGCAAGAATAGTGATATTAACTTATCTGTACCTAGATGATGTCTGATGCTTCTCTCAGGAGTTACTTGTGATTGTCCATTTATCAAGAGGATATAAGGATTTATAATCTGACGTTAATCGATGTAACCTATTGAAGGTATCTACGGTCAGAGTTCCTCCCGCACTTAGAACGTGTCATGTGTCATACAAAACGGGTAGTTATTTTTATTTAAAGACACAAGTAGAGGCTTGTGAAAATATAATTTTTAAAACTGAATATTACTAACGGCGAAACGTCTGGATCACTGAAGCGTGGAGCCCCGCAGGTGCAGGGGTTGGGGTACTTTTTACTCAAGATGCTATATGGGGAACTTGTAAGAAACATAGTTTATGTGGGAAAGCTCAAAAATTATGTTTTCTATCATTTCTTGCTTTATATCTAAATGTGAACACCAATTTGGCTTTTTAAGATGCTTTTATTAGGTTGATTTGTATCTAGTATGTAATAAAATCCAAGAAACTAAATTTGATCCATTTATAATAATTGTCATTATAAAACTGTCATTGTCAGTTTATAATAATTGTCATTATAAAACTTGACAGCTATGTGTAGATTTGGTGACACACTCATATTCTTCATATTTACTAATAAACCACTGGAGTTTAGGTTCATGTCATTTATAGCTCCGAGCAAATTCTATAGACATTTTTACGATTGTTACGAGGCCGTCGTGACCCAGGGGCACAAATGTGTAACCGTAACGCGACGGTTGTGGGTTCGATACCGACTCGAGTCGAAAAGTAGAGAGCGTCTTAGAACTAGGTTTCCCCTGTCTACCCTGCTGTGAAGAGAAAGAATAACTTCTATAACATGACGAAGTTATTATTTTTACGTATTTTTTATGTTTTTTTATTTATTTATTTATTTTTTTGCATATAGAAAACAACTTTCTGTTCAGACCCTACGACATTAGTTTACTGCCCAAATTCGCAACATTTCGTGACGAATTTCTTAAAGCGAGAAACGATAATAATTCAATTTTAAATTGGGAATCGAATCCACAACGTTTTGAATGCAATGATCGCTGTAACTGCGCCACCATGTAGTATTTAATTAATGAAACTTAAACAATATGGCAATAAGCTCAAGTTGGTTGACCCGCGTTGCGCACGCGCCGTTTATTTATCAATTACGGCGGAGATTTGAACTTCTCGCTCTACCACCCAACTGTGGCCGCTCGGAGCAAACCCGCTACGTACATACGAACGTGCTTTTGTATAGTAATATAGAAGTTTTTTATTTTTTAAATTGTCGTATGAGTGTATTTTGTTATATTTTAAACATTCGCGTAGGCTGTTATTGTGTGTGCATAGCGTCTAACTTGAAGCGCGTCGGTTGTGGATTTAATTCCCACTCGGAGGAATGAATTGATATTTTTTCCAGTAAAAAAATTGTGGTTATGAGTTCCGCAACTCCATACGCAATATCTCGAAAATAGGGCAGAAAGTGAGATAAAGTGAGGAATATTGTGTGTTAACACTAAGTTCTCTCTGCCTACAGAGGTAAATGCAGGATATATAATGTGGGGTTTGATCTCACAAAAAACTAAGAGAGGATGGTTATGTCGGATATTTTTATCACATTCTCCATATAAGAGTATTTTGAACACTGAAATGATAATCTTAATGCCTTTATAATCTTTGTTTCGATTAAGAAAGATTGCCTTTGTTATAAATTAGCTGTTTAATGCTAGCTAAATTATTTAATAATTTTTCAAAAATGTGCAATAGGTATTTGAGAGAGGACAATGATTTACTGTCGGCGCCGACGTAATCGTTGTTCGCTCGATCCTCACTCGTGGGGATATTTTTTGTAATTTTTCATCCTTTTCGTTTTTGGTGTTTCTTCAGCGTTGAGCACCGCCACTAAATGCAAAGGACTTGAGGTCGGACCAAAAGTAGACAACGAAATATCTCCACATATGTTCTTTCTACTTACTTTACTTATTTTATAGGATAAAATGTGAAGTAGAAAAAATAAATAAAAGTAAACACTATCCAAAACCTCCATCGGGTGTACACAGCACAAGTAAGGCACACTTAGCGCAATTTTTTATTCTCTCCACAATTACTGTACGCCTGTAAGTGTACTTATATGTACGTATATGTATATATATGTATGTATGTTCATATATAACTGTTAACAACGAGGTTTTATAGCTTAAAACTTTCTGATGATGAGATTACTCAGTTTCCTGCTTTTATAAAATGTTTAAAAGGCTTATTTATTGCTAAGTTAAGTTTTAAGTTTAATTTTACCTCGGGCTAAGCTTGGCAAGTTACAATTTATTGTTTTTTACTTGTTTTGATAATAAATATAACATAATATACAAAAGAATAGTTAGTTGAGTCTGTATCATAATTTAAAAAACTTTAAAAAAACCAGAGTAGATACATATGTCAAGCGACTGTCTTACTTGAGGCCAGACAATCGTGCGAATGTAAACAAGACATTTTGTGGATTCGATTCCAACAAGCAACAATTAAATATTTAATAATCTAATTTTCTCGCTCTGGTAACGAGGAAAAGTGCGGCGTTGTGTTCTGCCACTCAACACGAAGTGCACCACAAACCGGCGAAAACTGTAGAACTCAAATGTCTTAATGGGAATTGAGTGTCTTGACACTAGATTTCCTAGTTCTCTCTCGCCTACCCTGTCATGTGCGGGATACAGCGTGATAATAAAAAAAATCACCGTGTGTACCTACAATAAGGCACTGTTGCACCGTATCACAACCGTTTCTAATTAGAAATGGTTATTCCAGTTAGAAAGAAGACTAGTAAAAATTGTTGATAATGTACATAAGTGCATTTACGCCCCAATGGTTAAGTGATGTATGACGTTTTTATACCACCCACCTACTTGTACCAGGAAGTGGGTTCATTATTATACATAGTGAGTTAAAAAAATAGTAATGAAGTTATTTAAATTAATGAAGAAAAAAAATATTAATGAAGTTATTATTATTTATTATTTTAAATTCTATCTTCACAATGGGCACATGGTAGAGTAGGCAGAGGGAACCTAGTGTTAAGATATTCCATTCCCAACCACTGCCTGATTTTTGAGACATTGCTAATTGAATAGTGGAACTCAACGTTGCTTTGTTTTGTTACCAGAGCGAGGAAACGAAAATACTTCAATACTTGAGAATTGAACCCACAATCATTGCGTTTACAGTTAGATGCTGTGCCGCTGCGCCACGAGGGTTCATCATAGTATTTATAATGCATAATGCAATTTATAGTGTTCCGTGCCTCAAAAGGTAAAAACGGAATCCTTATAGGATCACTTTGTTGTCCGTCTGTCCATCTACCAAAACCATTTATCTCGAGATGGCGTGGAGGTTCAAGCTGAATCATCATAGTTTTTGATGCATTTTGTATAAAATTCGCCGCGTAATCAAAACCTATTTGGAATTTCCCGTTCATCTACAGCTATGAAATGAGAACTTACTATACCTACTAATTAAGGAGAAAATCCTAAATTTGAAAAGTTGTAGGTATTTCATAAAAATAATCATTACAAACGTACTTTTCATTTGAAAACAATTGAAAAGAATGATGATGATGATGATGGTTAATGAGAATAGAAGAATGAATGAAAAGACATACGACGGCAAGCTTAGATTTGTCAAATTTTATAATTTGTAGGTACGTCCTACAATCCTGAAATAGGTAGGTACAGAAGCCTCGATAGGCAAATCCGACTCGCACTTAGCCGGTTTTTTAAATTAATTTCTTTCCGAAGAGATTCACTGTTATTAGTGTAGCGGAAATTGCGAGACAGTCTTGATTAACTGTAAAGACTGTGAATTGGAAGTGGGAAGGTAGTAATTTTTCCGATTTTTGCTATTAGCATACTATAATACCAGGTAACTTAAAGTTTTCGGGGGCTGGCATAAACTGAGATCTGAAGAGAACATAAAATTTGACTGATGCACCTATTTTTGCCTCATGCAAAACTAGGTATAGGCGCTGCTATAGCAGGGCAGAACATAGTTTTAAGATACTCCATTCCTCACTTTCCGGATTTTGTTCGAGACCTTGTGTGTTGAGTGGCGGAACTTTACATAGGTACAATTTGATTACCAGAACAAAAAAATATTATTATTATTGCTTAATCAATAAAAAATGCAGAGGCTATCGCCCATATTATTTTATTTTAAGATTATAAGATGTAAAGTATATCAACTTCTATAATAATCATAATTTTATACTTTTTTAATCATGCGGCCAACGCCATCTAGTATAACTAATTAAAAACTTAATAGCTTTGTATTATTTGATATAGAGGGCATCACCTTGAAGTTAGTTGTATATGACTCTTTTCGTAATTCAAAAAAAGATGTCGCTTTTCTAAATATGTGCTAATAAATATTTAGATGAGAGTGGGGGGCGTGCGTGCGTTCAAATCTCATGGAACAGTCGCACGTTTGTGGGCACAACGGGCTCTGGTACTTAATATAAGCAGATCAAGACACTCCTAGTTTTCCAATTATATATCTATATCACGATTTAGAATAAATTATTTCTGCCCTTCAACACCCAATACCTTCATAATTCGGCTTTAAGTGGGCAATGGAAGTGTCTTTATGGGAACTAGGTTACCTTCTGCCTACTCTGCTATGTGCGAAAAAAAGGAAGCCAAAAAGAAGTAATAGGTAAGTAATAGGTGAGTTTAAGCGTAGGTACATAGTTTAAACAAATGCAAAATAATTAGCTTATTTGTGTAATGTGGGCAATTATAAGTCTACATGTAATTTCAATATGGTAAAATAAAACAAAACTAAAATAGTGTTACCCTTTGGGTACAGAACGCTAAAAAAGGATGTCGCGCACTTTACCTACATTAACTTTCATGTAAATATATCGACTAGATGTATAAAGTAACAATATTTAAAAGCGGAATTAAAATAAAAGTCAATAATATCATTATATACAATTAATTTTATTTCTCGTTTTTTCAAAATAACAAAGTATTTTTAAGCTAGAGGTTCAAAACCGAAGACCTTACAAGAGTACATAGTCCAACGTCTAACAGCCAAAAGGGATATCAACATTTAAAAAAAAGTACAAACTATAACAAAGACTTGTAAAATCGTGTATTTATTGCACATTTAGTTAATTATAGGTACAATACATATATTAATAAATTACAAATGTATTAAAATTAATATATAAAATAATATTAAAAAATATAACGTAATCCCTTTTTGCTTTAGACGTCAACACTTTTTTTTGCGATATATATATATTTACATATTTTAGACGAGTTTATTCAGCTTCACGCCGTATCCCGCCTATAGGAGGGAACCTAGGGCTAGGACAATTCGTTTGCTACGCGCCACCTAATTGTCAAGACATTGAGTATTAAAAGGCCGCACTTTGTCACGTTACCAAAGCAAGGTAATGTAAAAAAATCTTTATTCCGAAGGGGATACGAACCCGCAACCGTAGCGCTTACAGACTCTGCTCCACTGCGTCACGATGGATTTAATTATAGAATATCTTTATTTGTTATTTGTCAGATACAATAAACTTTGAAAATGGTAGATTGTAAAGCCTTATTTACACTGCGAGCGGAGCGGGAACGTTGAGGACTACGTTGAACTCGCAAGAACAAACTGCATACTTGTATTTCCACAAATTGCCTTAACAGTAGGGTAGATATTTCAATAATATATTTGACATCAATTAAAAATATTTGTAAATATATGTATATCGCAATTAAATTCCCACAAAGTATCATAAGTGTCTTATGTAATGATAATGTCGGTCCCATATTTTTTTGTCACTATTCGAGCTGACAATATGTAGTGATTTAACATTCTTCTTTTCTTATTAAATTGACTCAATACGTAATGCCTCCAGAATTCGGCGGCAGAAGTGAGGAACGGAGCACTACTACTGTAGCACTAGGTTCCCAGGTTCCCCCTGCCCAATAAGTTAAAAAAATCACCAGCCATTGTACCTACTCAGCAAAGAAACATATAGCAAAAGTAAAAAAAATAAGTGAAAAATTGAGAAAAAAAAGTTGCATTTACACAATGATTTCAGCATGCCGACATTATCACTCATATATTTGTACACGCAGTTCGTTCAAAAATCAATTAACATTATAATATTTTTGCATCACACCTTTTGCAGAACATCCTCTTTGGTCCGACGACACACTGACGCTTACTTGTAACTAAAGTGCTAAACAACTCTATAGAATAAAACAATACAAGGAATATTAATGCGGTTTTACATTAATAGACAGACCGCTATTTTTTTATACAGACATAGTGAAAAATCGAGTAATATACTAATTTCTTTTTGATCACACTGTACAAAAAAATGTATATATTATATTTAGTATCCACCTGTATAATACGGGAGATGAATCAATATATATATAAGGTATACTCGTATACAGCACTTTAGTTAGAAATAATCGTTTCAATGATCACACAGAAGCATCTTCTCACATTCGACAAAATAATAAACTTTACTTATTTCACTGATATAGTTTAATACAACTTTTTTTAAATTTATTATATCTATACGAATTAATTTACCGATAGTTATTTGATTATTACTATAATAATAAAAATCTTTAAATTAGTATAATTTTAATGTTAGCTTGATCTAAATGTTTGAAATAGTTTGGAGGACAATCAAAGAAATGTAAGGTACCTTAGGTAATAGGTATCCTTTTTTTAATAACTGTGATTTTTTAAAATTATAGGTCTATTTTTTTTTTAGGAACATATTTTTTTTATTAACAATTTACTTAACAGTAGTAATATGATTTTAATCAATTTCTATTCATTATGTAGGGCAAAATACTTTAGTTCTTCAGCCTTTACTTAACCAGAAAAAAATGAAGTAAATTACTGAAAGATAAATATTGGCAAACTGCCAGATAAAATATATTACGTGGCATGCCATTAGAACTAAGAAATCACCTATAGGCTATAATCCATAACAAATCAAACATTTAGACCACGCTGTTGATAATAACGACAAAAATGAAATACAATTTCAATTCCTAGATGACCACAGATATCGCTACCGTTCACAGAAATAGATTATTGTGAAGTTAAAAGACTTTGGCAAACTCTTTGGTGTCATTGGTATCATTTAAAACTATGTTTTTATGTTAAAACACATATTATTTTCAGTAAAATAAATACTATTCATTAATTATTTCACAGCCGCACTCAAGAAAGTCAATTATCGTTTAAATGAAATTATACTGTGAATAACCGTCATTTAAACACTGATTGAAGTCTCTGAGTGCATCTGTTATAATTAATAAGGTTAACAATACAAGAGGTCATTTGGCAACATAAAATCATATAAATAAAAATTAAACAATAGTATGTATTATAAATAACAATATATTATAGCATTATTAAACAGCCGTAGAATCACAGGGAGGAACATTTTTATTGTGGGGGTAAAAGTGATATTTAAGGGTACATATGTAAATGAAATTAAAATCTTGATCTGATTTGTTAGTTATTACAAATATTAGTTACATATATGTTACATTTTGGAATTTAATAGTGAAAAGAATTAAAATACCATATCTGTCGTCTCATCTTACCCATATTTATAAGAAAAATATTGTATATTAAAAACATTGCTCAAAATATTGAATGCCAATCGACATTAGAAGAACATTGTTTAAAACTACAAAGAGAAATAAAAACAATCAGCAATAGAATGTATAAATAATTGCATATAATTTTTTATTATTCCACAAGGACTTTGGAATTTACTTTAATTTTACATACATTATGAAGTAAGAGACCAATTACTATCTAACCGACTCTTAATTATTAATTAAATACCAAATTTACTGAATATTTTATTAAACTTTAATAGAAATGGCAATATTTTGGAAGAGATATTTAACATCGAATTCGGTTTATACAAATAACTACAAAATAAGTTTCTCACAGATAAAGATAAAGATAACTTCAATCTCTTTTTTGCTTATATTAAAAATTGATTTCTCCCTTTTTATTTTGTAAGGTAGTGATAAAACACTATGTTTTCACTCCACACATCTCTATCTGTGACAAACTTTGTTTCTACAAGAACATGCATTCAATGCAATAGACACTCACGTAATTTTACACTTATATCTATAATTTAACATTTATTCTCAAATAAATTTCTATATAACCACATTAATTAATCTATCTATACATAACATTCTTTACCTATGCGATCATAAGACGTCAATATCTAGAATTAAGAGGATCTAAGTTTAAAAGTTTTCAAATTATAAAGTTATTTTTGTTTAAAATTTATTACGCAATGTGCGCCATTAACACGTTCACTGCGGGACCTATTCTTGGAAAGCTGGTGCGGTTGAGGTCTTTTCATATTTTTTTATACATAGCTAACATAACACGCACCGGCATGAAGTGTTTATGAGGCTGATTCAGCCTCATAAAGACCAGCCACAGTGAAAGTATTAAATGACACGTAGCTATAGGTGATATGATGCTGAAAATTTTATTTGAACATCACTTTTAATTTATATTTAAAGAGTTCATAAACTGTTATAACATTTATAATTTTTTTGATATTTTCATATATTCCACCGGGGTCCATGTGATCACTTGTACCCCAGTGGGTAATTTTAATTTGTACCCCTAAAATTTGCTACGTGCCTAGCGCCTCATTAAAACAACATTATTATATGAAAATCTATGTTCTATTATTCACTAACACAGAGCAACAGTTTACATTTTTAATTAAATTTATTCACGGGAATACGAAGGCACTAGTGACCTAGTGGATTTAAAGAAAAACCAAAGGACAGCTAATAGAGAAATTCCTTTACCGATATTGATATGACTTCAACTATTGACTAGAGTGAAAATTTCAAAACCTAATTTGTCTTTTACTAATGATTTCCAAATGCGGTTAGCCCGAAAACCTCATTGTGGGCAAGATTCGTTTCAACCATACATATTATGTTTTAAAATCTTATTAATACTGTTTATATAATAAACTATAGGATTAAAAGAAACCACAATTGGGACAAAGGTTTCTTTGTTTTCTATTGGAGACCTAAAGATGATCACATGCTTGAGTGATGAGGACTTGTCTGCGAGCTAAGTAAAATATATTTATAACGTCACATTAAGTTTAACTATCTATATCTTATTTGTATTATAGATAAGTTGAACAGTTTAAAATATTGTAGTAACAGTTTTATTTATATGGATTTTATCCATTGTATATTCATTTCATTCAAATATTGTCCTTGTAGCATTCATGGAACATTCAAATTGACCAAATCTGGACACATCGAGGCTAAACTTGATACAGCAGTATTCAGGTCTCCATTTGAAATTTCAAATCCTCGATCCGTTTTTATATTAGGCAGTATCGTGTTAAGAGTAAAATCTAGTAATTGTTTGCGCGATAGTCTCCCGTCGACCGTTATATTTGGGTAGCACTAAGTATGGGAATATTCACAGAGTAAACACCCAGGGGGTACCACATTTAGTCTCACACGTAGCTCTCAACATGAGCGCTAGTTGTTGGGTCCTAGAAAGACGCTTCCACTAAGTAAGTCCCGTCCATTGCTACTCCAGTCTGGTTTCCCTGAACTGTGCTTCCTGCTGGAATGTACTTGCCGCATGCTTGCTGGAATAATAAAAATATATTTAAGACAGTACTTTGAAAAATATGATAATTTTATATTTGATACACATTTTGTGAATTAATTTCTGAAATTAAAGAAACATAACTGTAGAAATTAATCTATTTTAATATATTTAGGAAGAATAATTAAAAATTATAAAATGCAGTTTAAATTTATTATAATGTTTATTAATGAATTTATTGATTTAGTATTTATTTTTAAATTTTTATTTATAAGCCCTTAATTAATTCTTCTACTTTATAACAAAATTTTATACAAAGCATTCAACATCGAGTAAAAGCTTGGGAATATAACTTTAAAGATATAGAACCACAGATCATATATAAAGGTATAGGTAGGTATATAAATAGGTACGCTACAAATATGTTAGTAAAGTGAGCGAGTCGCATAATGTAGAGAGACTGTGTGTGCTGGAAGCATGCCGAATTATATAAGTACATATATGTACATATAGATAACAATATTAATATAATAGATAATAAATATTTGTTATTTTTGTAGACCCATTAGTGTGTAAAGTGTTAGTGAAATACGTTATTAATACTGGAAATGAATATTGTGTTATATGATAATGAATTTAGTCGAATATGACGATTATTTTTTTATACATTTTATTATATTACTCTTATGTTACGTCGTGGATGTCAAATAGAATTATGAGAGATAAGTCATTTTTTGCTTCATGCTGTAACCGTAGCAGGCAGAGGGAACCTCAGAACCTAGGTTTAAAATACCTCGTTCCCATTAAAAGATTTCCCCTCTCCACTTTCCGCCAAACTGTGGCATGGCATGATGAATGGCAGAACTCAACGCTGAACTTTTCCTCGGTATCAGGGCGAAGAAATGAAAATATTCAATATTCCATTCTCTCGAGTGGGAACTGACCCTAAAATGATCACGTTTACAGTCGCACGCTTGTGTCCCTGCGCCTCAATCGTATAGATATTGTACTTAAATAGAAACCAGCACTCTATTCCATATTCCACCACGTCGGTACACCGCACACAGGTGTGTTGGCAACTGCAGTATCTTATATAATATTGCAAACTACGACAGTATGGCTACGACACCTGTATAACAATTACAACACTTGTGGATCTACTTTCATATGAAATCGCAACATTATTTTATATAAATTTCAGTAAATATAACTACTAATATTATAAAGCTTAAAAAGCTTAGTCAGTTACAAGCTTATTAATCTCGAGAACTTTTTTTCGGATTACTTTTGTGGATCGTCCATTTATCGAAGAGTATCAATGATATCAAGCTAACAAAAGATTAATATAACCTACTATACCTGATATCTATCTGAGCTATCTCTCACACTTTAAATGTCTCATTTAATAACACCGCTCTTGGTTCTTTTTTGTGAAGCTTAAATCTCTAATTTATATCATTTTTCAGTCACATCTACAAAAACAGCAAATTTTGAACAAACAGTCAATTGAAAAATTACCATATAAAATTCAAATAATATTGCGATTTGTTAACAATAAACATTATAGTATGTATAATATAATAAACAAATTAACAATAATATATTTTGTTTTCATTAAAAATTACGACAAGAGCACCACAGCGCAAGCTTACAAATACAAAATACAGACATTTACATATAAATAATACTTATATCTATAATATCGATAAAGCGACATTACAGCAGCCAACACCCTGCAGACATTGAAAGCCTTATATCAGTTTGTTATCACACAGCGATTAAAAAACTAATTCTTAAAAAATATATTATAACATGAAATATTTTTTTGATTATCCTCAAAAATAATCAACAGATTNGCTTACAAATACAAAATACAGACATTTACATATAAATAATACTTATATCTATAATATCGATAAAGCGACATTACAGCAGCCAACACCCTGCAGACATTGAAAGCCTTATATCAGTTTGTTATCACACAGCGATTAAAAAACAAATTCTTAAAAAATATTATAACATGAAATATTTTTTTGACTATCCTCAAAAATAATCAACAGATTTTGATAATATTTACAAAAAAAAACAATAGATTTTCAAAGTATTATTAAAAAAACGACAATTTTTTTTAAATGTCATTTTTATTTCACACAAGGGAAAGATGTATAGATATTCAAGAAACCTTTTAAAAATTTGAACGTAGTGGGATTGAATCGTCGACTCTTGTCCACGAGTTCACTAAGCCACACGATTATCGAGGTACGTCAGTATTCTTGGACGCTTTTTACAACTTATTTTGTTGTGAGCATGCGTTAAGATTTCGACGTACCTTGGGGAAAAACGCATGGCTTAGTGTAGTGGTAGTGGTGGTAGTGGTGGTAGTCAGAGCGCTTGAACGGTTTCCAAGAGGCGGGAATTTGAGTCCTGCTACGTTAAAAATTTTATGAGCTTTCTACAATACTTCAAATATAACGTTAACATGAAAATTATTAAGACGGGTACACATGAAAATCGCTGTGGGGTAACACTGAAGGACGTACTGGTAGGGGGTCTTCACTGGGGGCCGCTGAGACAGAGGTATCCGATGGTCGGGATGTCGCTGTGTATCTCCGAGCACCGCGAGCTCGCTTTCTACTCGAGTCTAAAAGCAGGACCTGTCAGCCAATTTGATGCCTGCTTTGTTTTAAATTATTTTTATTCTGTTTTGTTCATTTGTGTCTTTATTTGTTTTGAAAATATAATTTTTCACTAAATGTTATATGTAAAACAAAAAGTAATGGGGTAAAAACGATATTTAGTAGATGAATTTTATTTTATTCTGTTCATATTATGTGTCTTTATTTGTTAGAATTTTGTTTTATTTTCGTTTTAATTGCATTTTTATTGTAAATACATAAAGGATTTATCCTAGGGTAAAAATGACCACTAGTAGATGATATTTATTCTGTCGTTGTACATTATACTTTTTTCTTCATAATCACATTATAATTATAAATATATGAAAATAATTAATGAATTATGAATGATCACCCAACAGATGCTTTTTAGTCTATTTTGTTCTATTGTGTCTTTATTTGTATGGATAGTCTTTATTTTTTTTCTCTAAATTACATTGCAATAGTAAAAATATGACAAAAACCATTTGGGTAAAAATTATCATTAGTAGACGAATTTTATACTGCACTGTTAATTTATGTCTTTATTTGTAAGCAAAATCTTTATTTTTTTATCTAAATTATATTATTACTATAAATATATGAACATATCTAATGGGGTACAAATGATCACTAGCAATCAAGGTTACCCAGGGTAAAAAGGTACGTGTAGGTAACTTTATACTCACCTCGAAATGTTCATAAATACTAAAGCTTATTGAGCTTTTCATATTGCAATTTAATATATGTATAGCTTTCTTGGACTTTTACATAATTGTGCAAGCTCGGTCTTTCGCCTGGCTTCAGGAATGTTCGTGTGGACTTAGCGGACATTGAGCGCCATTTGTGCTTACGATAAAAAGGCGAAAGCTCATATAATAAAAGGTATTTTTCGTTGTCAAAGCTCTCAGGGGACATAACACGAGGTCTAGCCACACAAGCAACAGACGGGCCCATTACGTATTAAGACAAACTTCATTTCTATGACCAAATTGTTGTGAAATAATAAAAGTTAATCATAAAATAAAAAGACTTTTAAAATAACAATTTTGTTAGTAGTATCACATGATTATTACAAAGACAAAAACAATAATAACTCAAATAAAAAATAAACATAAAATATAGATGAGTTTAGTAATTTTTGTCTTGAATTGAATTTAAATGAAATTTTGGCCATAGAAACAATACGTATTGGTGCGCTTATACCTCACGACGCGGACACGACGCGAGGCCGATCGGACTGATGCACCGTACGGAACGGCGGCGTTTCTGTCCAAAACACCGTTATGTGGATGAAAATTGTATGAAATTAATATTTTTAACGTTATTTCGATTAAAATGTTAAAAAAAATGTTAATAATCTAAGAAGTCTAGCTGAAGTTAGTCAATATGCTATAATTAATATATTATATCGTGTACATATACAGTGTATAAATATATATTTTTATATATATTTTGTTTCTCTCTATCATGTATATATTTTTCTTAAAAGAACATCCGTTTATAAAAATATAGATTTTATAATCAATATACTTCACTTATTGTAAGAAATATTAAAAACAATTACCTGATACTTTTGTGGACAGCAGCCACATCGAGCGCAACACGCAAGCAACGCCGGGGCTCGGCCCGAGTGTGCTGGTGAGGCGAGAGGTGACGGTGACCCAGGCCTCTTTGCTGCACCATTATATGGATTCTCCATTTCTACGAACTCTCGATCCTGGAAATGTAATGGTAAAGTATTATGCATGTGCACTTAGAAAATAGAAAATATTTATATCTTATCACTCACTCAGTACCCATTTTATAATTAAATCCGTCCAAGAAGACNAATTTATCATGAAGCACATTCAAGACTACAGCTTCTGGGCGTTCATCTGCAGTCTCGGGCAGTCCATGAAACAGTAAAATGTTCCTTCGGGAGCATGCTTCTTGCATATCGTAGCCTTCTGTGAGGAGCTGAATTTG
This sequence comes from Heliconius cydno galanthus, assembly GCA_036379175.1. NCBI lineage: Eukaryota > Metazoa > Arthropoda > Insecta > Lepidoptera > Nymphalidae > Heliconius > Heliconius cydno. Next base: position 252,273 of record JAKRZM010000651.1, on the reverse strand, counting down.
CTGACGCAACATAGACAACGTCTTGCAAACAAAGTCTTTGAATTTGATATATTCAGAAGACAATGTAGCCAGATCACCAAAGACTTTCTGCGAATTCTGGATTGGACTTTTGTTTTGTGTTTGTGATAGTACCCTTGTCAAAGTTATCCATACGTGCTTGAAACAGTGCCACGATGTCGTCCATGTTTTTAGAAAGTTGACTGTGGATATCCATCTTGTGGTAACTTCTTATTTTGCACAGTAAATGTGAGGAAAATATGTAAATCAGGTAATGTAGGCTTGACTGATTATTTTTATAGCAAATACATGTAAAAACTGTTAATATAATTAAATTTAAACGAAAAATATAAAACGTAACACGGATTTGTTGTACTCTTGTCGACCTACCCGACAATATATACAATTTGTTGTTTTTTTGTAATTATTTTTTATTGTTGAAATTATATTAATACAATTTCTATGATACGTACACGAGCAACATACATTTTCTATAAGAAAGACATTAAAATCTCACCGTAGTACGTTCTAAACATCTCAGAAGGTGGTGATGCTGCAATTCGAAGATATCTTCATCTCGTCCAGCATCATCTAACTCCACGCCCGACTCCTGCGCGGCGAGGCGCGCTTCAGCTGCCTTCTTCTTTGACACGAAGGCTGCCCCAGATGAAGCTTTAGCAATGCGTATACGAGCAAGACGAGCTTTCTGTAATGGAATTATTAAATTAATAATTAAATCAGCTTCACGCTGTATCCCGCAAACAACTGGTTAGGCAGAGGTAACCTAATGTTAAGATACTCCGTTCCCCAGATTCCGTCAAATTCTAGACGCATTGCCCGTTGAGTGGCGGAACTCAACGCCGCGCTTTGTATTAAGACATTTGTCAAACTAAATATTATAAATATGTATATCACTTACTCGTTGCGCCTTTCTCTTATCAGCCCTCTGGTTCTGATGGTAAATGCGGGAGAAGTTAGACACAATGACGGGCACCGGCAGCGCTATCACCAGCACACCGGAGAGCGAGCACACTCCGCCTACTATTTTGCCTGCTATAGTACCGGGCACCATATCGCCGTAACTGAAATTAAAATATTTATTTTATTATATTTGTATATTTTTTTAGGTTCACGCTGTATCCCGTAAAAAGCACAGTAGGGAGGGTATATCATGTTATAACATTGTGTTCCCCACGCACCGCATAATTTGGGAAATATTACGTGTTTAGTGGCGGGGCTCAGAACGCTTTGTTGGTGTCAGTCCGAACCAAACTCACAACCGTCAAGTTTACAGTCATAAACTGAGCTGGTGCGTCACGGCGCCCACAAATTTGAAGAAACAGGACAATATTTAAATTTCTTTAAAAAGCTCTATTAAATATAATTAAAATAATAGTCTTAGATACAGACGTAGTAGTATTTTTGGTATTTTCTCAATAAATTCTCTTGAGAGAAGTCTAGTCTCTAGTCATATATATTTTTTATTATATTATATTTAAATTCAATATTCTACAAGTCAATTAAATTTGCATGACACTGTCATCACTTCAGTTTATTAAAAGCGTAACATCGACAGGTTCGCCATTACGTTGAGTAGATTGCACCAGAAAATTCTGGGACAACATTTTGTATGAAATAAATCAACTTGCTTGTTCCTATACTAAAGATATATATTTTTTTAATTTAGTGAAATTGATATTATGTTTTAAATACTTAAAGGTGTCAAATCAAGGATATTTTACATGCTGTTGTAAGTGCTTTAAGTACAATCTTTAAATTTATTAGGATGAACGCGTTAAGCTCAGAAACTATTCTTACCTACGAGCCTACGCCTAAATAAAATCTTTTTGTTTTAGAAAGTTCTTATAATGAGAAACAAGAGTGAAGTTATTTTCTTTTTGAATATAAAATTCGTCGTTGTTATTAAACTGTTTTATTTAGCTTCACGATATATTCTGCACATAGCAGGGAAACCGGGAACCTAGTGTTAAGACACTGCGTTCCCATTAGAATACTTTCGTTTCCCACTATATTGTTATTTTCTATTATTGTTACTACAGCGAACCAAGTGGCCGGTAGTAGACGAGCAAAGCGAGCAAGTGTAGGAGCCCCCTGGTTATAAACTATTGTTGTGCATAAAAAGCTCACATCTTAAAAGCATATAATATTATAATGAAGGAAAAACTGTGAAAAAAATGTTTAAAACGGAATTCTGCTTCCTCTTGGATTAGATATTACTAAGAATTTGCCTTTTCATGTATTCAGCTAAAAAACAAAAACCCTACAATAACAATTTCCTTTGCTAAAGTTCAATAGATTTACGAGTACGTTAGGTATATAATGTGGATAGGAAATCATTATTTGATAAACAAAATACAAATTTTTCTGTACTATCTTTGATCTTCAAACATCATGAGATGAGAAGACTTCCCATTCCCAATATTATCTAACGCCAAAGTTCTTAGTAAATTTTTCTTTAGTATTTTAAAATAACTTGGATATTTAGCAGAAATTCGTGGCAAAAATTGGAAACGTGACTAAAAAGGTCATTTTAAACGATGGTTATAGAATCAAGTCTTGTATTTGAGGTATACGTGTACCGTCTAGCTGTGTCAACTTTATTTTCAANGAACCAAGTGGCCGGTAGTAGACGAGCAAAGCGAGCAAGTGTAGGAGCCCCCTGGTTATAAACTATTGTTGTGCATAAAAAGCTCACATCTTAAAAGCATATAATATTATAATGAAGGAAAAACTGTGAAAAAAATGTTTAAAACGGAATTCTGCTTCCTCTTGGATTAGATATTACTAAGAATTTGCCTTTTCATGTATTCAGCTAAAAAACAAAAACCCTACAATAAGAATTTCCTCTGCTAAAGTTCAATAGATTTACGAGTACGTTAGGTATATAATGTGGATAGGAAATCATTATTTGATAAACAAAATACAAAAATTGCTGTACTATCTTTGATCTTCAAACATCACGAGATGAGAAGACTTCCCATTCCCAATATTATCTAACGCCAAAAATTCTTAGTAAATTTTTCTTTAGTGTTTTAAAATAACTTGGATATTTAACAGAAATTCGTGGTAAAAATTGGAAACGTGACTAAAAAGGTAATTTTAAGCGATGGTTATAGAGCCAAAGTCGGTAACACTTGTAGAATCAAGTCATGTATTTGAGGTATACGTGTACCGTCTAGCTATGTCAACTTCAATCTTCAATCTTCGTCTACATTGTGTATGTAACTAACCTGCACTGAAGAGTTTTGTATGACACAACATATTCTATATTAAATGCAGGAGGTAGGTACAGGTGGTGGTTTAGAAACGATTAACAAACCTTTCTCGATAAATTAATAAGTATTCAATATATTTGGAGTTTTATAGTTTAAATTAGTAGTTGCTAAAATGGCTATCAACCAAAGAATATTTTCAGCTATATAAGTATGGAATCAATGCAATTTCTGTCGCTGTTTTCTTGGCATTAGAATATATTTAACTATGTCTTACACTTATACAATAGTCAGTCAAGATTCAAAACTATCAAATTAAGCGACAAAAGTCAAATTAAGACACTCTACCTTCAAATCTATAGAATTTTTTTATTTATTAGAATTACACCAATTATCGAGGCAACAATTGACAACAAATGGTTGTAAACGCGATAAGATGAGCTATATAGTAAGATCCTTAAATTATTTTAATTTTTCTCTCTGATCAATAAAACGCGGAGTTGAGTTGCGCGACTTATCACGCACCGTCTTGAAAATTCCGCGAAAACTGAGAAACGAAGCGTCTACACCAGGTTCCCTTCGCCTATACTGCTATAGTAGAAATCAGAAATGCTTAAAACTATCTTTTGTATCTATTGAAAAAGTAAGGAAAATTGTATATAATAAATATTGTTTGAAAGTAACAGTTTGATTTCAGTCACGTAATACGTAATAGATACGTATGTTCTGGCGAGTGGCCATTTTGTAGACGCGTTAAAAATTTTGTTTACGTTCTAGTGGAAAAAGCTTTCTAATTGATTCCATAAACTATTGAATTTGTAAATTTTGTTTGTTTTTACATTTCTAACCTAAATTTTAATTTATTTTTAGTATGTTATAGTGAATGTCGTTGATACACGCCAATTTACGTGAGTCCCTGTAACTTCGTCGTGTTTGTCGGTTGATACGACTATCATCCCGTTCTTTCTGATTGTAAGCGCTACGGTCGTGGGGTCGATTCTTAGTCAAAGTAATAATTTCCTCGCTCTGGTAAGAAAACAAAGCACGGTCGTACTTAACACTAATTCATTCATTAAATTTACGAATTTAATTGCATTTATTTATTAAGTACAATTAGATGACATTCAAGTTGAACTGAAATATGATTTTACCAATAGGAACTACGATACCTAATTAACTGTAGTAACTCACATTGTAAAATAATTACTTAGATAAACATTTTTTCTCACTCACTTCATACAGTAATATAAATTTTTCTATAATATTTTTACATTGTTTTATTACAAAAGCCAGTAAAATTGCTAGCTAAGCGTCTAAACGGGCCCTTTGTGACGTCATCAAGAGCTCTCTACCGGGGCTTCCCCTTTTGTATACGTTTAAAGTGTGTAGTTTGAATATTGCATGCAAAAGTTAAAACTGTTAGGTATTTTGTTGCTTTGTCAAAAAGATGTGTTGAAAAAACATAAAGATGTCATTTCTTAACTAATAATAGAAAAAATAGGGTGGGATACGTTTTCAGTTGCACCCTTGTGCCCCTGCGCCACAACTGCCCTCATATTATATTTCCAACAATTATAAATATTAAATAAATAGTGTAAACCTATTTGCTTATTTTATTTAAGTTAAGCCAAACCTATATTTCATAAACATACAGTGCCTATACTTATATGTAATTTAAAGCCTGAGAAAATAATGTACAACCTTGAATGGAAGTAACAGCTGTCGAAACTCACAAGTTATTATAAAAACTTTGTATTTTCTTTAAACTGTACGCGTGGCAATGCGTGTTGAGTGGCGGAACTCAACGCCATGCTTTGCCTAGAACGAGGAAAAAAATCTTAAATTTAAAGGTTTTAAGATATGAAATAACTGCGTTTTAAATATATATATTTCAGCTCTAAGCTTTATACCTAGTGGGGTGCTCTAACACCAGAGCGAAGGAAATGAAAATATTAAATATTTCGAGTGGGAATCGAACTCACAACCTGTCACATTTACCCGTGCGCCTCGACTGCCCTCTACAGCCTGCCCTCTATACATACATCATAAACAACCCTTATATGTCCATGGCAACAAAGCTGCATGCAAAAACCAGTACAAAACATAAAAAGTAATCAAAATGAGTGAACGATTCCATCTGAAACTAATATTAGTACCGGACACCGTATTGATCGACGGCTATTTACCGTTTCAGTCGAAAACAGGAAGCTACCTTCATTTGCGTCACGGACAGAGTTCGAAATCCAGCTTATATCACTTTTAAAATTAATTACCGCCTACAATTGAAATGGTTGCAATAAACAAAATTATTAATTATTATAATTAACCCATGTTGGAATGGAATTGGATGGAAACGGTGTTTCTTAACAATAGGTTCCCAGGTTCCCTTTGAATAACCCGCTATGTGGGAGATACAGCGTAACAAAATTGATAATTGTTGAGAAAAACTAAAGTTTATGTGATAATCTATATGTAGGAAGTAGGTATGTTTAAAATCGAGGAGTATCTGCGTTGCCCAATCAAAATAAGAAAAACTTTGTCATATATGTATAGGCAGACTGGATCTAGTGTCAAGACATACTGTTCTATTCCCGTCCAAATTAGAGGAAAAGCAAAGGGAACCTGGGAACCTAATATTAGTGTGTGTAAAACATTCATTAGGACCCTTCCATTCTCCAATTTTAGTCAAATTCTTGATCCGTAGCGTATTGAGTGGATAGAAGTCTATTTAAAAGTATTTTTGTAACTTGGAAATATGAATCGCACTGGGCAAACACTAAGATATAGACTAACCTACTTTTAGATATAAACTACTTTCTCTATTTCACTGACACTCGTAGCGGGGGTCAAATAGAAAAAAGTCAAATCTAGGCCATCTTAAGCCGCTCTACAGTAAACGGTTACGGAAGATAAACTGTTTTAGCACTTTCATAATGTTTCTAATTATTTTTGCACTTGAAATTGTTGAAATTGTTATTTCCATCGCTGCAAATTTATGCACGACTATTGTGAGTTTGATTCCCGCTTGGGACAAAAAATTATTTCATTTCCCTGCACTGGTAACAAGACAAAGCGCGGCATTTTGTCCCGCCACTCAACTAGCAAAGTTTCGAAAATTTTGACGGAAAGTATCAATTATCTGGTTACTGGTGGTTCAAAATTAAATGGGAAATCGCAGTGTCTTAACAAAATACAATTTTGAAATATATTTTTTTTAGCTTTAAATTAAGACAGGGTATCCCGGGGGAACCTGAGGGAACCTCTTGTAAAATATAACATTTTCAATATGATGACATATATTTTGGAAGCTTTTTAGATAATTAAATATATAAAATATTACTTTGACTGCTGTAGTGTGGACTCAAAAATTACTTTATGTTTAAGTAAATACCTACTCGTATACTCGTAGCTCAAGTACTTTTATTCCTCACTGCGGTAGTCTTTTCGACCTCCTCTCTAAATGTAATGCACTTTTGTAGTTTTAATATTGAAAAGGCCGTCGTAGAGCAGTGGTGTAGTATATAATTGTAGACGCGACGGTTTCAGATTCGATTTCCACTTGTAGGGACGATAGTGTTCAAATTATTTTTATGGTACTCGCTCTAGTAGACAAAATGGGTCGTTGAATTCTGCCATTAAATTCACACAATAGGCGCGAGGTGCGTAGTTTTAAAATACACCGTAGTGTTTTACCATTAGATTCTCTCTGCGTACCTTGTCTAATAAATGAAAAAGAAGTTTATTTAGATCAGTTTTAAATATAAAGATTTTTTTTATTTATGAAAGCAAACTCTTAGACATTACACCATATAGTTTAGCTGACTAAAGTGCCAGGAACCTAATGTTAAGGCACTATCCGTCTCTCACCGTCCAATTTTCAAAACATTGAGTGGCGAAACTCAACACGCTTTGTCTTATTTCCAGTGAGTGAGAATCGAACCCAAAACACGCTAGCCTCAATTGTTATGACAGCGGTTTAAAATAAAGATATGAAAGTATCGTTTTGAGTTACAATATGTGAAAGTGATATGCTGGTGATGGCGGTCTGCCAATATAGTAGCAAAGTTAGCTGATTATTCATAGTGCGGCTAGTATTCAGTGACCATGTGAAATTGAAGTTGCCATTCAAATGCCAAAGTACAAGAAAAAATCCCTCCTCTGCTAGAGTCAGAGAGTCCAGTGCCAAAACATTCCATTTTCCAAATTTCGTCTGAGACATTGCGTACGCGCGATATTTGTTTATCAACTTTTTTCTTAAATGATTAACAAAGTTACATACATGGTTTGTCTGAGTAAGTAAATCAATTAGTCATATATTTTTTTTAGGTGCACGCTGTATCCCAGACATAGCAGGGCAGGCAGAGGTAACCCGGGAACCTAGTGTGAAGATACTCCGTTCTCATTAAGACACTTCTGTTTGCCACTTTCCGCCGAATTCTCGAGTTGGAACACAACGCTGCAGTCATTTAAATATAAATAATAAATGGATATATCTATGTATGTTTGTTTACATATGTATTTGGCTCACGTACGCAAGCCAATTATGAAATCGATGGCGACAATTTTGTATAATAATTGTATCAACTGTCTGGCGAAAGTAATGTTATCAACACGGCAGGTTCAAAAATTNAGACCCTTCCATTCTCCAATTTTCGTCAAATTCTTGATCCGTTGCGTATTGAGTGGATAGAAGTCTATTTAAAAGTATTTTTGTAACTTGGAAATATGAATCGCACTGGGCAAACACTAAGATATAGACTAACCTACTTTTAGATATAAACTACTTTCTCTATTTCACTGACACTCGTAGCGGGGGTCAAATAGAAAAAAGTCAAATCTAGGCCATCTTAAGCCGCTCTACAGTAAACGGTTACGGAAGATAAACTGTTTTAGCACTTTCATAATGTTTCTAATTATTTTTGCACTTGAAATTGTTGAAATTGTTATTTCCATCGCTGCAAATTTATGCACGACTATTGTGAGTTTGATTCCCGCTTGGGACAAAAAATATTTTCATTTTCCTGCTCTGGTAACAAGACAAAGCGCGGCATTTTGTTCCGATACTCAACTAGCAAAGTTTCGAAAATATGACGGAAAGTAGGGAATGAAATATCTTATTATTATTAAGTTCGCTTTAAAAAATCACACAATTAAAAATAGTTAGAAGAGAAATTGTACTCCCCCTCTCCCCCGTCCGTTTCGTAGAGGATGTGGATTGAAATGCCACCGAGGGTAATATAGATTATATCAATTATCTGGTTACTGGTGGTTCAAAAGGAAATGGGAAATCGCGGTGTCTTAACAAAAAACAATTATGGAATATATTTTTTTAGCTTTAAATAAACACACGTTATCCCGGGGGAACCTGAGGGAACCTCTTATAAAATATAGCATTTTCAATATGATTACATTTATTATGGAAGCTTTTTAGATAATTAGATATATAAAATATTACTTTGACTGCTGTAGTGTGGACTCAAAAATTATTTTATGTTTAAGTAAATACCTACTCGTATACTCGTGGCTCAAGTACTTTTATTCCTCACTGCGGTAGTCTTTTCGACCTCCTCTCTAAATGTAATGCACTTTTGTAGTTTTAATATTGAAAAGGCCGTCGTAGAGCAGTGGTGTAGTATATAATTGTATACGCGACGGTTTCAGATTCGATTTCCACTTGTGGGAACGATAGTGTTCAAATTATTTTCATATGGTCGCTCTAGTAGACAAAATGCGTCGTTGAATTCTGCCATTAAATTTACAGAATAGGCGCGTGGTGCGTAGTTTTAAAATACTCCGTAGTGTTTTAACACTAGGTTCTCTCAGATAAATGCAAAAAAGAAAGAAGCTTAATGTTAAATATAATGTTTTTTTTATTTATGAAAAAAAAATTAAACCTCTTAAGACATTACAGCATAAAGTTTAGTTGACCAGAGTGCCAGGAACTTAGTGTTAAGAGACACAGTTCCCCGTCGCACCGTCCAATTTTCAAAACATTGAGTGGCGAAACTCAACACGCTTTGTCTTATTTCCAGTGAGTGAGAATCGAACCCAAAACACGCTAGCCTCAATTGTTATGACAGCGGTTTAAAATAAAGATATGAAAGTATCGTTTTGAGTTACAATATGTGAAAGTGATATGCTGGTGATGGCGGTCTGCCAATATAGTAGCAGAGTTAGCGATTATTCATAGTGGCACTACTATACAGTGACCATCTCAATTCTAAGTTGCCATTCAAATACCAGAGTACAAGAAAAAACCCTCCTCTACTCCCTCTTCTACAGGTAGAGAGTCCAGTGCTAAATCATTCCATTTTCCGAATTTCGTCTGAGACAGAGGCGATATTTGTTTACCAACTATTTTCTTAAATTATTAACAATGTTACATACATAGTTTGTCTGAGTGAGTAAATCAATTAATCATATTTTTTAGGTTCACGCGGTATCCCGCACATAGCAGGGCAGGCAGAGGTAACCCGGGAACCTAGTGTGAAGATACTCCGTTCTCATTAAGACACTTCTGTTTGCCACTTTCCGCCGAATTCTCGAGTTGGAACACAACGCTGCAGTCATTTAAATATAAATAATAAATGGATATATCTATGTATGTTTGTTTACATATGTATTTGGCTCACGTACGCAAGCCAATTATGAAATCGATGGCGACAATTTTGTATAATAATTGTATCAACTGTCTGGCGAAAGTAATGTTAACAACACGGCAGGTTCAAAATTTTATTTTAAAACCTAACTTTGTTCCTTTTATATTTATCCCTTTTATATATAAACTAAATAAGATCGGGCGGAGAGTGGAGAGTGGTGACTAGGCAAAAGATTATTTTTTTCAATCTGAAAAATATACATTCATTAATTTATTCTTTTATACTACTCCGTTATAGTTACACGCTTTTTGTCGACGCCTGTATAAAGGCCTTTATGAATTCAATAAAGGCTTTCACACAGAAGCGTATTTTAAATCAATATTTTCTCTTTTGTTATAGAGATAACGATAATGGAACAGAGTAACATATTATGATGGCGTTAAGTTACGCTAAATATTTTAACGTTTTTAAAGTGTTATTTTATAATTAGGAAAACAAAATGTTTCTTTTTTTGGAAAACGTATAAAAAATTTCAAGATTTTTAACCGGTAAGCCGTAAAATAGAATCAAAATGTCCACAAATGATCAGACAGTTGAGAACTACATAATAAATGTTTACCACTAGGTTTTCACATAAGACCCTGCTTTCCAGTCAAATCCGACATAACTTGGTAATTGGTGGTAATCCGAGTGAGCAGAATAATCAATTAATTTTCTCCATCAATATATTTAAAATAAAATATACCATTTTTCATCTATACTAATAAGCTATTATATATATTTATACTGTATTTATATATATGTATGTATGTATTTATGTATATATGTATCTATCTTTGTGCAGGTTTATTTATTTATTTTATTTTATTTATTTATTTTTTTTATATACTAAGTACTATTCACACCCTACTCACTATTTGTTTGTTTTTTGCGATTTCCAATGCCTCAAGGTTGCCTGGAAGAAATCGCTATTTCAGCGATAAGGTCGCCTATTGTACCATTTTGTTTTATTTGTATTTTTCTATTTCTTTTTTGGGTGTACAATAAAGAGTTTTTATTATTATTATTATTAAGCTGAAGTATGTATGTTTTTAGTTGAACATGCAAAGCTCAAACACTGGTGGTTGAAATTGAGAAGTTGGAAAAGACTTGGTAAACGAGCGTTCGGGTCACCTGATGGTAAATGTTCATCGCCGCCCACGACCCCGTGTAACACCAGAGTGCTACGTACCTAGATGGTGGTATAATAATGATATGGTATTTGAATGGTATGGTACTGTGCGGTAAAGCTCCTCATGATACAAGCGGTGGAGAACGCACAATGAAGATAAACTCCAACGATTCGAGCGGCTCTATGTTGTTAGAGATCAAATAGTTCTGGCTGATACTAGCGTGCACCAGCCCAGAGATGAGAACAGCTCTCCAATTTTCCTGATTTGGCCAATTAATGTTTTAGTGGGAAATACTTTCTGCGGACGAAGTCACAGTAAGAACCAGTTCTAGATATGTATATAAAATATAAGTTATTTATAATTTACACAGTTACAAGCGTGAGCCTTACCCAGCTGGTACAACACCACATTTCTATAATCCGTCGATCCAATTAAGTCAACGCGACCGCTAATGAGATGATGATGATGCCCTTTAGCTTCATGTTAAATGTGGGTTCTTAGAATATGGGGCTTATAGAATATGTTATTATATTATAACTTTTTATTTTCACACGTTTTTTTATGCCACAAGAAGAGAATCTAGTGGTATAACAGGGTATGCAGAAGAAACTTAGTGTTACGACACTCCGTTTCCCATTCGCCGTCCGACTTTCGAGACAGTGTGATAATTGGCGTTGAGTTTCAGCACTTGACAATTACTGTCTCAAAAATTGGACAGAACTATAGATAATGGAACTAATACAAAAAAAATAGTGAACCCGAAAGTAAATTCACTCTACATTCTTTCGTCGGTTAAAAAGAGTATACACTGAAAAATACTTAAACTTATAACAACTAGTCTGCCTACAATACAAATTATAGGGGAGACGAGGGTGTAAAGGGCACGCTGAGCATATAAATACATATGCTGTGAAAATGTCACTAATCACAAACGTTAATACAATGAAAGTTTGAAAGGAATCATGACTCTGTGTAACTAAAACCCTTAGAGTTCCCGTCACACCACACGCAAGGTGCTTTGTAAACCATGAATTGCTTTTTCGATTGTAAATTATATGTAAAATGTTGTAACCAACTTTCACAGTGTAACTGAGTCGGCTTGGTATTGTTTGTTATTTATTTATTAATTTTTAACTTGACACTGTATTCCGCATACATATATATATAACCTAGTGTTAAAACACTCCGTTCTCCATTGAGACACTTCCGGTTCTTACTTTCCGATGTATTCTTGAGACATTACGTGGTTGACCTCTCAACACATGATGTCTATAATGTTACTACACTCTGTCCCCTACTTTCTCCCCAATTTTTGAGACAGACCATGTTGGGTGAAGGGACTCAATGCCACACTTGTCTTTTTACCAGAACGAAGAAAAGAAAATAAATAATTCCCCCGCGTGTGATACGAACCGACAACCGTCACGCGGAATCTTACGATTCCTCTCTAAAGATGAGCTTATCTTCTATATTATAGTAAAATCAGCATATATAAGGTGCTTTACCCATTACTATGGCATGTCGCAAAGCGCTTCAAATAAATTAGTTTGGCGCGGCGCGGTGCGGTGCGAATATATAATGCGTATTCACAATCATTTATTTGATAAATTTTCATTTAAAAAAATGAATGCCTACTACTATACACGAGTACTATAGTATTAGTAGAGTACTATAGTTAGTAGAGTATATACTATAGTTGAGGCACGACGGTTGTGGGTTCAATTCCAACTTGGGGGAATGAATTATTAGTTATAAATATTTTAATTTTTTCGCTTTGGCAAAGACCCGGCGTTGAGTGCGGCCACTCAACACGCAATGCCTCGAAAAATTCGGCGGGAAGTGTGTCTTAACACCAGGTTCCAGCTGCTTATCCTACTATGTACGCCTGCTAAACACTAGGTTTCCAAGTTCCCGCTGCCTAACCTGCTCTATAACGAATACAGAGTGAAGCTACAAAAAACGAATACATTTCGTATACATTACAAAAGGAGTCACGACAAACCATTTTCTATACTTTGTGTTCTATTTTATGACATACGTTTTACGATGCAGTTGATCACGCGAGAGTGGTGTAAAAGTGATGGAATGTTACCGGCAGTGTAACGTTCTTACTGATATATCTAAGTAAGTATCAAGGCTACTTGAGGTTCCCTTGGAGAATTTTTAAACATATTATTTGGATGTTTTCAGAAGCCATCGTGGTACCGTGGAACTGCGACTGTAAATTTGATGGTTGTGAGTTCGATCTTCGTTGGGGTCACTGATTATTTCGAGTTCCACATTCCGGTAGATATAGCGCGGCCTTGAATTTTGCGATTTTTTTCAACTCATCACGCAATGTTTTAAAAATTCAGTATTAAATTGGAGAACGAGAGAAGAGAAGGAGGAGGAGAGCGCCATATGCAGGAAAAAGAGTGAACTGTTTTGTTTTTCTTTCTCTTATTTTTTAGCTTATTTCCCGCGTCCCATTTTTCTCACTCCATTTTTTTTTCCACCAATTTTACAAATAAGGTGGAAGTGACATCAAATGGAAAATATTGTTTAATGGCATACAGTAAGATTTAAAAAAACTCTTAACACTACCGCAATATTAACTAAAGGTTTTTATTAAAGACCGCAATGCAGGCGGTGAAATCAATGTCACTCGAACAACCGTCAAATGCATATGTAAGAGTTGCTCAAAAATCACCCTTAAAACTAGGCATTAGAGCTTAAAGTACTTACGTTCCTTTAAATTGCTTTAGAGAACTTTTAAGAAAAGATTCTTGGATATTAAAGCTCCTAAACTCTTCAATTTAAATGCGCAACAATAAACAGGTTATATAAGTTTTTTATATTGCAATGGGTTTACTATTTAACTATTTTTAAGTTAAAAAATTCTTGAATACAAGTAATTGTAATAATTTTCTAGCGACTTGCCCACAGTTTTGCCTGCTGTGCTGCCTTTTCTATGGATTTCGGAAAAAATCTACTTATCGTCAGCTTAGAGTGTAAACCTGCTAAAGTCGTTTGTTGTCGTTATATACTCGTACATTTTGTACCACTCGAAAGTGTAAAGAAAAATACAAAATCGACCTTTATTTTATATCATGTAGTAGAGAATACAAATCAATTTTCTAAAATCTTCTGATAATATATGTATACTCATAGTTTTTTTGAAAACGCCTTTTTCCTTAAAATTTGTCTCTTCTTAATAGGCTGTTAGCAGTTCCACTAAGCCGACAATAGTGTAATTTAGAAATTATCTTTTTTTCAAGCTCCACGCCTTCCTCCGCACAAAAAAACTTATATTTAATAAATTTTTAATAGCTATATATAATTATAAATATACAACTTCCATGTGTCAGACATGGAAGTCATGCGTACGAGAAGAAGAAGAAGAAGACATATATTTCATCTTCAATATATGGATATTATCATTAAAATTATAATTCTATGAGAACATGAAAGTTTCTTGTGCGGCCCTAGCAGGTAAAGCCGCGAGCGGGTCGCTAGTATAATTACAAAACGTCAAGAACAAAGTTCGAAAACAAAGTAAGTAGGCATTTCGCAACGGCTCTCAACAATAAATGGCCTCGTCCTATAGTAACTGTTATTAAACGAGACAAGGCCGAACCGTATCAACGGTAGAACGAAAATAATTCAAGTGCAAATGAAAATGAAAATATTAATCTCAAATCAAGATGTAAGCGAAATGGCTATGACGGATTCATTATTTTTAAATGTTAATTCATTTCTGTTTTTCTTTTTAGCTTTATGTTGTATTCCAGACATAAGGCAGAGGGAATCTGGGAACCTAGTGTTAAAACATTTCCGTTTCCCACTCTCCACCGAATTATCGAGGCGTAGTATGTTGAGTGTCGGAACACAATGCCGCACCTACTTTAAATGAAACCTTAATGAAAATAGGTACAGTTATTGTTCCATATGTCTATGTAGCGTCGAGATGGTTATGGATGGGTACGATACTCGTAGTTATGGGTTCAATTTCCACTCGGGGAAATGATATTTTTTTTGTTTTCCGACTCTGGTAGATAAGGCACAGCGTTGAATTTTTTCACATGTTATTGTGAATGTTATATTATATAAATGTTGTTTCAACAATTGCATGGAAAGTGGGAAAAGGAGTGTCTTAACTCTAGTTTCCCTTTGTCTATCCTGCTGTATGCGGGATAGAGCGCTGTTCTAGAACTGATAATAATGATAACTTTTTATCAATTATTATAAATTCGATAATATTAGTAAAAACAGGTTCTGTTCCCTTTCATTTTTGAATCCCGACCACCACAAACGCCAAAAGTCACGAGTAAAACGTATGTTTGTTACATACTCGTATAATAGCAAAACAACATAAACTTCGCTAAAATAATTCAAGTCCGCGGAAAATAATAACAACGGCACAAAGTGGCCGCGTGAAACTATTGTTTATTGTTCCTGCGTTATTTACGCCGTGTTTACGATCCAACGACAAACAAACAAACTGACAGAATTTATTCGACATGTTGTATATATGTATATGTATGTGTATGTACATACGTAGAGGCTAGTCGATTCCCACTGAAAGAAATGAAATATACAATATTTTTATTTTTTCCAAATGGAAGAAATCTTCGCTTTGGTAACATTATGTTAAAAGGTTCCCTCTGGCTATCCTACAACGTGCGGGATAAGGCGTGAAGCTAAAAAATAAATATTCGCGTGCGTGTTTACTCCTGTTCTTTTATAAGAATAACAAATAGCTTTTTATGTATATACATTTCAATGCAGTAATGCTTACGATCGACTTTAATCCGATGTAATCTATCTAAGTCCACATGTAAATTGTACAGTTGGCTTGTAAGTTTTAAGCTAAGATTATTTGAGATGACATGGTAAAACAATATTTTGGTTATTCTCTTTAGGTATATTCAAAATTGGTTGTTGGAAATTATAATATTTTTGAGTAAAACTTCTGCCTGTCCGTGTGAAGTGCCTTAATTCTAGTTTCCTGGGTACCCTTTGCCTCCCCTACGACGTGTGAGATACAGCGTTAGTCAAATTTAATCGGACTCTTCTAATAAAACTATATTACTTTCCATATTTTGCATTAAATTTTAATCAAATAAATGATTTTCTTTTCGAATTGACGGCTGGGTTGTGACTATAAAAAAAAAGACAAAAATACTTTTTACTTTTAGTCAGTTAATAATTTCGTTCATCGTTTTGTATTTGGTTTTTAATTTAATAATTTCAGAAACTAATGTCAATACACTTAGTTTTCCCCTTTCTGCACAATTTAAGACAAGCAGCGGATCACAACGTCGCGTTTTATCTTAACAGTGCGAAAGCGGAAAGAAAACTCATATTTAATCACTCCCGACAGGAAATTTATTATTGTTTTTTTTCCTTTTTTCATGTCATTCCCTCAAATAGAAATCGAATTCACAAACAAGTATGAAGTCGCACGTTTCAGCCCCTACGCCACAAGGCGACGGCTTCACTCTATTTCATTTTTTGTTTATTTTTAATCAGCTATGGAGAAAAAGCGTGAAATTACTTTTATTTTCATTGTATATTGAGAGTGACTAATCACTAAGCTGTCTTTGATCAATCTGTGTTAGACTCATGTAACGTGAAAGCTAATTATGAATTTCCCACATTCAATTAGACTTTAAACAAAAAAGAAAACAGGATAGAACAAAAAGCGTTCTTTTCAGTAGAATACGTCATTCCAGTCAGAGTCCACGGAAAAAGCAAAATAAACATGTGAACTAAAAAACAATAGTTCATTGTTATGTTTGGCGCGACGGCGTGATTACTTTAAAATTAAGATTTTTCCACATTAACTGTAACTAGAGTTTATTTTTCAGTTTACAGTTCTCGCTCTGGACGAGCGCCAGCTACCTGAGCGAAAGTGAAATACTAACAAAAGATAGCTAAAGTATTTTGTATTTGTTTTTTGTGTATCTTCTCATCTAAATAAGGCCGTAGCACCCCTGCGTCTGTTAGCGTGACGGTCGTGGGTTTGGTTCGCAGTTGGAAAAATTTAACATTTTCATGTCCTTGCTGTAGTAACAAGGTAACGCGGTGTTGAGTTACGCCACTTTGCCCGCTACTGGAAAATTGGGCGGTGCTTGGGGAACTATCTTAATATTAGGTTCCCTCTGCCTGTCATTCTATACAGGAAAATGTCTAAAGATAAAAAAAATTGCTTACAGCTTTTGTGAATTACAGATACATATATTTTTTTTATTCTTATTTACAGAAATAGGGTATAGGTGTTATTACGATATTCAATGTATTGAATCGTAATAAAATATACCTTTACGTAAATAAGAATAAAACACACATTGGAGTTCTATAACTACAATAATTCACAAGAGACTGGTCGAGTGCAGCATTTTTAATTGGTCAACCTTTCTCATGCGTAAAATTTGTACGTAAATTTAAAAAGCGTTTATTTTTGTTTGATAATTATAAATTTATCACAATTTCCTGTGAGGTCGTCGTCTTTAAATAGGATGTTTTGAGTGGCGGAGCTCAACGCCACCATTCAATACAGAATTCGGTGACAAATGGGGAACGTAATTGTCTTGATGGGAACGGAGTGTCTTAAGACTAGGTTATGTGCAAGACACAACGTGAAATTTATTAAAATATCTATTTAATTTATAAATCTATTCTATTTCTGAGTAACTGACAATCAACGCAGAAATTACGTGGCGTAGAAGATACGTTGGGAAATGTACGGAAGCTCTAAGAGAGGAATTCATGTTTGAAAATTACTACGGAACTTCTCGTAGTTTTTTAGTGATGAAAAGAAGTTATATTTAAACTATCGCGATAATATATCTCTATTTAATATATCGCTTAATTGATACAACGCTCAACTGTACTTTAAAAAAACAACGTTAATATCTCAATGTAGACTTTACAAAAAATGATGGCGTCTCCTGCAATATTTCGAAAAGTGCATATATAAACGATATCAAAATGTCCACCTGAAAGTGAGTTTCTAATATAATGATAAGAGTAATGCGGAGAGCTGTGTCACTTTGTTTTCCACTATTTATCTTTCAAGACCATAATATACTTAGATAAAGAGAAATAGCTGATATCGTTCAACTCATATGAAACTTTATAAGCTCTATCACACAAACTTTCCACACAATGGGAAGCTTATCAATACTAACTTCAGACTAGAAACTAGGACAGTAATATATCAAAAGCTCGTCTTCATCTCTCGTTAAAGAACTTTAGAGCATTCGATAATGTGTGTATTTTAAGTAAGGCTTAGCTCTTTGGTTAAGCAAAATTCTATGAATTTTATTATTAACTGATTTAATTTTAAATGGAGTTATCAGTTTCAATAATATGTTTTATTATTGGAATTAGATATTGATGGAATTAGATAACACTTGAGTATGATGATGAAAAATGAAAAAGTGACGAAAGANACTTTACAAAATATGACGGCGTCTCCTGCAATTAATCAAAAAGTGCATATATAAACGATATCAAAATGTCCACCTGAAAGTGACTAGTTTCTAACATAATTATGAGAGTAATGCGGAGAGCTGTGTCACTTTGTTTTCCCCTATTTATCTTTCAAGACCATAATATACTTAGATAAAGAGAAATAGCTGATATCGTTCAACTCATATGAAACTTTATAAGCTCTATCACACAAACTTTCCACACAATGGGAAGCTTATCAATACTAACTTTAGACTAGAAACTGGGACAGTAATATATCAAAAGCTCGTCTTCATCTCTCGTTAAAGAACTTTAGAGCGGGAGCATTCGATAATGTGTGTATTTTAAGTAAGGCTTAGCTCTTTGGTTAAGTAAAATTCTATGAATTTTATTATTAGCTGATTTAATTTCAAATGGAGTTATCAGTTTCAATAATATATGTTTTATTGTTGGAATTAGATATTGCTGGAATCAGATAACATTTGAGTATGATGATGAAAAATGAAAAAGTGACGAAAGAATGACAAAAAAGATTTTTGAATCAAGAATGAGTATGGTAAGAGGCAGAACACCTCAGTTAACTCTTAAGCAGTATCAGTGATATGTGTGAGTGAGTGGAGGAAGATCATAAAAAAGCATGAGGCTCCCCCGAGAACATCCTCTTTATACAAGTGTATAAAGAGGTTGATGACGAGGCACTACAGGTATGCAGAGATCGTAAAGCTTGGCACTCCGTTCTCTCTGGCTATCGCTTTAATAAGTTGTTCCCTATTTGTATGTATTAATGTGTTTTTATAAAATGAAATGATTTATTTGTTTTCTCGTATAAAACTTTAAAAAGCTACAGCCAACAATGGAAAGCTTATCAATACTAACTTTAAACTAGAAAGTAGGGCGGGCGGTCGAAAGCTCGTCTTCATCTCTACAAAACCTAAGGTCGGGAATATCGGAAAATGCAACTTCGCCCATTACTTTTAATCACGTTGTTTACTTGGAACTTGGCACGAGCTATAAAAATAGTAATAAATGTTCTAGCGGATATTAACAGAACCTAGACCTACAAAGTAAATCTTGTGGGAAATATTTTATTTCCTTTGGAAATATTATAAGATTATAGAGAAATTATAGATTTTTAGAAGTTTTTTTTTTAGTGTTACTCTGTAACCCACGCATTCAGTCAGGCAGGAAGAACGTAGTATTCAAACACTCCGTTTCCCACGCTTCACCCAATTTTTGAGATATTGCATGTAAACTGGAACTCAATGCTACGCTTCGTCTTGTTTCCAAAGCAAGGAAATAAAATAATTCAAAGGAATCGAACCCATAAACCTCACAATTATAGTTAGACGCTGTGCTTCAGTGTCACAATGGCCTTAATAAAGCTACTTTCAAAATTTTATATGTTTTCTAAACAGTATTTTGCTTTCCTAACACTTTAAAAATGTGAAACATATATTACACTTAGAAATAAAATAAATTGCACATTATCTTTTATGAGCGTTAAATATTATTGTTTAGAAAAGTTTTACGTTGTATATATGTGGAGATATAGCAGGGTAGATATAGAGAACCTAGTGTCAAGATACTCTGAACCTCCAATATTTTTCTTAATTCAAGACATTGAGTTCAACGCCGTCGAACGACAGTCGGATTATATTACAAAACAGGAGAATGAAAAGAATTTAAGTATAATACTAGTCATTCCCCATAGTGGATATCAGCCGCGACTGCACCATTACGGGCAGTGTTTACTGTCCCCCATCACAAAGGCCTCAAATGTTAACCTCTACCATAAAAATCGAACCTACAACTACTCTCTTTATTGAAACAGAGTCAACGGGACTGCTATAAATAGTGAGAAGCATAACATCATAAAATGTTTGCGCATGTAACCACAATGTAGGTAGTGTAGGTACGTGTACGTGCACGCACGGAGGCGGGATGCTGTAAACAAATGAACTGAATGAGTAAATCACGACGATCTTCATTTTCATCTCGCATAAATCATATGCAACCCTAACCTTTTATGTTGTAATGTTAAATATGCTAATATAAAAAATCAGCTTCACGCTAAATCCCGCACACTGCAGAGTAAGCAGACGAAACCTAGTGTTAAGACACTCCGTTCCCCACTTTCCGCCGAATTTTGGAGGCATTGCGCTAGATCACTAACCACTAAAAATGGGGAAGGTTTATTCTTAATTTTAACAATTTATAACATAAGCCACATAACGGAGACAGAGACAGAAAATACTGTTAAAACACTCATGTCATCTACTTTTCGCCAATTTTAGCTACATTAAGGCATGAGCGGCGGAA
The DNA here is from genome assembly GCA_036379175.1 of Heliconius cydno galanthus. Lineage (NCBI taxonomy): Eukaryota > Metazoa > Arthropoda > Insecta > Lepidoptera > Nymphalidae > Heliconius > Heliconius cydno. The sequence continues at coordinate 231,498 of JAKRZM010000651.1, read as the reverse complement.
CTCAACGCCGCGCTTCGACTACTTAACAGGCTCTTAGGTTCCCTCTGCCAATCCTACTATGTGCGGGATACAGCGTGAAGCTAAAGAAAATGAATGATTATATGTAAAATAAATTAAATAAATTAATAAATTGGGTCCGAAAAGCTGAGGATCGAGTGTGGTGGCGAGAATTGGGGAAGGCCTATGTCCAACAGTGGACAAAAGATGGCTGTCGATGATGATTATATGTAAAATAAATTAAATATAATCATTCCCGCGGATTCGAAACTAAAACAGACGCGTTTAAAATCAAATGTTGACCAACTGCGCTACGAAGATCTCACTATTCTTAGCTTAGATGCGCCTTGTTTTCTTCTTTTAATTAACTGTAGATTATCCTTAATTAAATTGTTGCAGAACAAAGACTGTGCTATCTCACCTCAGAGATCTATTTACAACTAAGCTTATAGTTACACCGCTTTTAATAATAATATAGGCTTGAATATTACATAATATAATAGATTTTTTAAAATTTATTTTTTTCATTATTGATAATCATATAAAAGTAATCGTCATTTAAACTCACGACGTTCGCTTTATCAGCTTTGTTTAAGCTCCACAACGTTTCCTGCAGGGTAAGCAGAGAAAACCTAGTGTTAAGAAACTGCCCACGCGCCACAAGGGTTTTTTAAACTTTACGTGTTAAATGGCGAACTTCAACGCCGCGCTTTGTCTATTTACCAGAACGGAGAAATCAAAATAATTCAACATTTGATTTTAACGATTTTTAAATATTTTGAATGGAATCCTTAAATCGGATTAATCACGTCTATCAGGTGTATATATTTTGTCGAAACTCCGAACGCTCTACAGTGTTCCGTAGTCACGGCCTACTGCATAATATTCCAAAATAATTCATTATCTGGGAATCGAACCAACAAATGTCGTGTTTACAGTTAGACGCTATACTGCCATGATTGCTACAAAGATTTTAATTTTCAAATTTACCAAACAAACGAATTTCAGCCTTGAGCCGTAGTAGTTTTACTGCAATAAAGAATAGCTCTGGCTGGCTGGCGAGGTGCAAATTAGACCGCAGAAAAATTGCCTTTGCGTTCCTCTACATACATTTTGAGCATTGCGATATTATGCAGTATTATATCCCGCATTTTGTACTATAGGCTAATAGGTCTAATTTTTTTTATTCACGCTGTTTCCCGCACCTATTAGAGTAGGCAGAGCGAACCTAGTATTAAAACACTCCGTTCCCTTTAAGACATTTCCGTTCCTCACTTTCCGCTAATTTTACGCACTATTATCATCATGAAACTTGGCTTAGATACATTGACAATACAATATTATGGTGCCATCGAGGTGGTCTGGTGATGGAATCGAAGAATGCTGATGGAACCTTGGGCTGCCTCCTAGTAAAAATATCGATTTTGTGCTCACTACATGCGTCTTATTAACGTGTTCAGTTGAAAAATGCATGTTTTTAGTGTTTTAAACTATAAATTACATGTTTACGTTTGAAGTGCCGTTGCTCTACAATTTCATTCAAAAAGCGATAATATAAATTTTATTATATGTAAATTCTTGATGTTTACATTCACCACTTGAGTCTCTTTCAGTATAAATTTTCAGTGTCCATTTTCAGTTTTGTTTATACCTCTAATATAATAACCACATATACACAGTGCGACGATGGCACTTCGTATAAGTATTTTTTTAAGAAAACATTCAATATTTCAACTATTTTTATGAAACTTTCACTGGAAAATAGAGTAGGCTATGGCACAACATATAGGCAACATATTTTACCGTGATCCCCGTGGGATCTTACATGTGCAATGGAAGCATTACCGCAAGTGACCTCTTACAGGTAAATATTAGTCATGGGGTGACTGACTTCGGTTTATAGGGTCGATGGCTTTTAGCGTGAATTTTTCTATTGTATTGACGTGCGTGACCTCTAAATACATATTTACTATTTTATCAACATGAAAATGAACGAGGTCTGGTAATAACGCAAAGCGCGTATACCAGGTTTATAAAGTAGGGAAAACAGAGGGAACCCAGTGTTCAGAAACTGGATTCTACCGAGTGAGAATCAATCCGGGAACCCTACGATTGAATAATACAAAAATAATATTGAATAAAAACCTTTCTTAAAACAAGCTTATTTGTAAATAGACTTTATAAATAAATATAGTATTCTTCACTTTTTCATAGTGTATTGTAAGTATATTACAATTCAACCCTTTTTACTTGATACTCATACTAAGTGGGTAGTACAAAAAATTGAAAACGACCATTTTGTTGCAGCGGCCATTTTGTATTAAGAAAAATATGGATTAAATGATATTTCATTGTCAACAGAACTGAAGTCGTAATCCGAATGTCAGCTCAATCGGAGACTGGAAAGTGGGTATAATTGAGCTTTCATGATTTCACATACACTGAATAAAGTTAAATAAAAGCTTTTAGTAATAATGATTCATTAGCAGCTCCTTGGTTTATATGTATGTATACTCTCAACAAATATTGACAAAGTGATAATGTAATTTTAACGACCATTAATTATCCTATCTTGTTTAGTGACTGGCTGGAAAGAGGAGAATGTAATAAATTATATACTTTTTTTCCATTTAATTTTTTCATTTGTACTTATATATACTTAAAAATGATAACCTCTAAGCCATTAAAAATAATATCGAAAAATCTAAGATTTTCATCGCGCGGCGTTGAGTTCTGCCACTCAACACGCAATGCCTCCAGAGTACGGCTGAAAGTGAAAAACGGAATGTCTTCACAACAGGTTGCCCATGTACGGGAAACAGCGTGAAGCTAAAGCTAAAATTTTTGTTTTAATTATATCGAGTAACTTTTTATGACTTCTCTTAAAACTGAAAATGAAAACACTAGTCATTTAGATTTCTCCGCGCTTCATTTTCTACTTTCCGCCAGAATTCGAAACATTGTACTTTACTTTACTCAAAAGATTAGCGTAACTCAACGCCGCATTTTGTTCTATAATTATTTCTTTTCTATTATAAATAAAGTAGTTAAAACCAGGTCAAATTTTTAAATGTGTTTCACGAAACACACAGCCTTAAAATATAAGGTTATTTCCAGGCACTATATTCAAAGATATTTATTACTTCTCAAGAGCTTTCTAGGTCACGACGTGGTCTCAGCCCCAGCTTTAGCTCGTATTTACGTTTTAGTCAAACATTAATATTCATTTTGTTCAAGTAATTCATAATTTCTGTGAAAGTCTTAGAGAAATTTGAAGTGTTATTATTATAAGGTGATTTTGTTTTTGTTATCGATGGGTTGCTACAATAAAACCAACTTCACGCTGTATCCCCCGCACACAGTTAGGTTGACAATAGGAACCTAGTGTAAAAACACTCCTTTCTCCATTTTCCGCCAAATTCTGGAGGCATTACATGTTGAGTTTATCATTCACAAGTATAGGAAGAGATTTATATTTTTATAGATAAAAAGAGGATATCAGAACTCTATTGTCAACGTTTAGAAAAGTAACAGTCGTGTGTTCGATTTCCACTCAAGCAAATTAATTACTTTTAGGTATGATATTGAGTTCAGCCACTTAATAGCAGTAGATAGAAATCGGGCGGAACATAAAAACGGAGTGCCTTGACACTAAGATTTCTTTGCCTTACTTTACTATATGCGGGATAAAATTGAGACTGACTAAACAATTTGTTAAAAAAAAGGTATTACATTTAATTTAACACTTAAATGAACGAGTCTTAAGTTGTTGAACCTAAGAAGGCTCGACGACGATTATAAGCAAAGTTGTATAAAGAACAGTTGATTATTAGAAAAAATAAAAATATTTTACGAGCAAATTGTTAAAATAACCTGGTTACTGCTAGTTCAAGTAAACTATGAGCGAACCTGTGACTTCACCTGCATTTGTATACATATAGCACTTTGTAAGTTTTTTTATCTTAACGCTATATCTATACAGTGGAGAGGGAACCTAGGAACAAATTCTTCTATATCTTTTCTATTTAAATACCGTCATNTATGCGATTATCTTTCAAATGATGTGCGATTCATATAAAAAACGTATGGGTGCAATTTTCTCCAAAAACGAGTTACGAAAAAATGTAATTAAAGGTGATTGCGGCAGGATTCTTCCAGGCAACCCAGGTGTAATCTGTTCTACTAATCATGTATTACTCATTAATATAGGTTTAATTAAGAAAACTCGTATATGCAGGATTCAACGGTCGGATCCCAGTCTATATGGTCAATGTTTAGAAAAGTAACAGTCGTGTGTTTGATTTCCACTCAAGCAAATTAATGAATTTTAGGTATGACATTGAGTTCAGCCACTTAACAGCAGTAGCTAGAAATCGGGCGGAACAAAAAAACGGAGTGTCATGACACTAAGATTTCTTTGCTTTACTTTACTATATGCGGGATTCAATTGAATTAAAGTAAACAATTTGTTAAAAGAAGGTATTACATTTAATTTAACACTTAAATGAACGAGTCTTAAGTTGTTGAACCTAAGAGGGCTCGACGACGATTATAAGCAAAGTTGTATAAAGAACAGTTGATTATTAGAAAAAATAAAAATATTTTACGGGCAAATTGTTAAAATAACCTGGTTACTGCTAGTTCAAGTAAACTATGAGTGAACCTGAGACTTCACCTGTATTTGTATATATATAGCACATTGTAAGTTTTTTTATCTTCACGCTATATCTGGATACAGTGGAGAGGGAACCTAGGAACCTATTCTTCTATATCTTTTCTATTTAAATAATCGTTATCCATTGCCTGCCGAATTTTGGATGCATTTCTTAATGGTAATGGAGTGTTTTAACACTAAGTTCTCATGTTCCCTGCTATACCCAGGATACAATTCCTCATTAAAACACTACGTTCGCCGAATTCTGGAGACATTCCGAATGACGAAACTACCATAGCCAATAATTTAAAATTAAAATAAACAGATTATTAATAATGCGAATACAGTAAAGCTTTAAGCTAAGTCAGACTGTTAACGCTCACTCGTTCCGGAACTTCCGGGTTAAAAGCCCCCATAATTTCAATGCTCGTTTCGATATTGAAACTGTTGAAAACGTACATTTAATGGCAACGATTAATTTCTGCACAAGTGTGCTCAGCGAGAACGTTCTTTTTATAGAATGAATAATACGTTTGTTGCTTTTTCTTTTATATATTTTTTTATATATATTTTTTGTAATAAGAAGTTTAGGTTAGAATGGATTGAATTGTTAAGTTTTTCAGAGCAGTTGCAGTTGCAGCAGTTGGCAGAGGAAACCTAGTGCTAAAACACTCCGTTCCCCGAGAGTTTGAGTAGCAGAACTCAACGCGGCGCTTTGTCTTGTTAGCAGAGCAAAGAAATATTTTCGGCGTTGAGTTAAAATACACTTTAATTTGCTGAATTCGTTGAAAAAATAAAGCAAACCCGACACCATTTGTTCATTTTGCAAAACAATGGAAATTTTGTAAACAGTATCGTTTTTTTGATTTTGTGGGAACTGAAAATGTTTTTAAATTACACAAAAGAGAGCTATTGAAAAACATTTTTAAATAGGATGAGAAAGTATTTTAATGACAGAAGGAGTAAAGAAATGTTTATTTGAAAATATTTTTAAAGGAGACATATTTGGAAGTCCTCGTGGCACAAGTATGTGACTGTAACGCAATGGTTGTCGGTTCAATTTCCTCTAGAGGGAATAAATTATTATTTTTTAATATTTCCATTTCTTCGCTTTGATACCAAAACAAAAATAATTGCAACCAAGTTTTCATATGGAATCTTCTTCATGTTTTAAAGCATGATTAATAGCCGCGTGGAGTTTTGCAATTGCATAAGCAAGATTTCTAAATTGTAAAGAAGTATTAAGTGACTATCACTAGAAATTAATTAAATAAAAAATAAATTCCTAAGATATGCGCGTATAACTAAACAAACTGGTCTCTTTATAATAATAGACAGGTATGTAGATGTCCACCATATAAATGTCTTCTTCATTGATGTCTTTGTTTTTGGCAAATACAACTAAAGTTAAAAAAAACTGTCAAAATTTAGTCTTTAATTACTATATGTGAAATGTTCATAAGAATTAATACAGATACATAAATGTACGTACACATGTTCGGTCAGACGCAATGTTTACAATTTTTTTCTTATGAATCATGTTTTTTATGTCTACATCTGTAGGATGACCAAACGTTTGTACAATAATATTCTACGTGGCTTTTTCTTTTATACTGACAACAATTTGAGGTTATATACACTTTAGTTATAATTTATAACTGGCATAGCTATGTACACAGACGGAATCTTGTATTAAAATATTTAACGAGCGAATGAGGACGCGTGGAAATGAAAATAATTGTTTCCCCTGAATAGGAATCGAACTCACAACCGTCGCGTTCACGTTTGCAGACACTGTGCCGGTGTGCTAAACGGCTACTATGTCTATCTTCTTTCCAGTAAAATTCTTCTGTTTCTAAACGTGCGACGGAAAGCCAACAATAAAGATAGATTATTAAAGACATGGTTACCCTACGATATAAATTTCTGGCGTATATCCAAACTTTAATGATTCAGTCATAAAATAGAGTCAACGGAAATCAACTAAGCGTTTGTTAGGTGTTAAGGTCGTACGTACTTTGATGTTATTGTAAATAGAATATAATTATTCACTATTAACTCTCATTTTGTATGGAGTATGCGCGTGCGCACATGTTTTAATGTACTTCGTGTAAATTAGATGTGAGGTGAAATATATTAGAATTCTATGGGTTCTCTGTGTGGCAGATCATAGCACGGAGAGGCGTAAGACTGACACGTTTGAAACTTGCCAGCCAAGTGCAGGCTTGATAAGGTATAGTAATGGCATAGTGGTTGGATGGTTTCCAAGAAGCACAGATTCAAATCCCGCTATCACGTTAAAATTTTTATACGTTTTCTCAATAAGCATATAACTCTTTTTAGTCAGTTAATTAGTAACATTGAAGAGCGTTGTATATTTTAAAACGGCACAATGGAACGGATGGCTTGTTTACCTTTCGGGTAATAAAGAATATGAGGATCAGAGTGTTTTAGCACTACATTCCCTCTGGTTGCCCTGTTAAATGCGGTACACACAGTGTTATATTCATAAATTAAACGAAAAAAAATTCAATTCTGACAAATACATATTTTTACATTACGTTCATACTTAATTATATATGCATGAAAACCCGAAGTAAGTTTAGACCAATAACAAATAAAAACAAACATGTATGTATGTATTTCCACACTTCACTCCTAAAATATCCAAGCACCTGTCAACAGAGTATTATGAAATAAATGATTTTTTAAACGGTTCCAAATGAAATCGACCCAAATGGGTCAATGTCTTGAAACGCGTCACTCCCCAACGTCCGAATCTCAAAGAGAACTGTTTCCGAAGATACAACTAAATCATTATTTACCTGACGTGAAGGACACGCACGAAAATACGATAATCTTTACATAATAATATTTGTATCTACGTGGTAGTAGGAGCCAGAAGTACAGATAGGGAAATTTCTCTATAATCTATTAAAAGGCCGTCGTAGCACAGACTGCAGCTGGCTGTAAGCGCGACGATTGTCGATTCGATTCCTACGAGGGAATGAAATATTTGATATTTTTATTTCATAATAATAATTATTGTACTAATAAAATGACGTCAATATGGTCATAATAAATGCAACACAAAACGTGAAAATTAAGCGTATTAGAATAATCACGAGAAAATTAAATACATTTTCTCGTCTCTTCATTTAGTTTTCATTTTAGTTTATTTATCGTAGTTGTTTGGTTTAATTAATGTATTTTCTTAAAGTAATGATGAGGAGCCACTATTGCGCAGTTGGGACTTGCTTATGATATATAGTAAGAAAATGATATAATTCCGATCCAAGATTATATTAATTGAGGCCATGCATCGTGGCGGAAGGGCACAAGCGTGTGACTGTAATCTCGACAGGTTGTGGGTTCGATTCTTACTTGAGACAAATAAGTTTTCTCGAGTGAGAATCAGGGCAAGGCGCGGCATTGAGTTTCGCCGTTTTACGCAATGCCTCCAGAATCTGGCAGAACTTGTCCCTACTCTTAATAAAGCGTTAAGGTGAATTTCGTTATTCTCCATTGTGTTTTGTTTTGTTAACGAAAAACGGAAAGCCGGTGGAACTTATTGTTGAGACACTCCGTTCTCCATTCCACCCAATTTTCGAGACAATGCATGTAAAAGGACAACGCGTGTAAAAGGGTAGGTTATAACCTGTGTAAACAACAGTCAAAATCGAAGTCAAATCTCAAATAAAACCAAATAAAGAACAAAATTATATCCTAAAGGAAAATACTTAACATTCTCAGTTTTCTAGAAATGCCAGTATTAGTGTATTATGCTTATTGAACAGTCTGGCGTCCACCCAACACTCCACGCCGCGAGTGCGAGTGGCCCTCGGAGATCTTTTTGGCAAGTATCTTAATAACCCTTAAATGGCTGAAAATGTACTTGTAACTCATACAACTTATATAGTGGAAGTTGTCCCTCTTCTTTTCCTATTTTTTTTCGAAAACATACAATTATCAATATGCAGTTTTTATCATTTTGTCTTGTTTTTTTTAACTTCACTTTGTGTCGCGTATGGCAGAGTAGGTAGAAGTAACATAGGAACCTAGTGTTAAGACATTCCGTTTCTATTAAGCCACTTCCGTTTCCTATTTTCCGCTGGATTCTGGAGGCATTGCGTGTTGAGTGGCACATCACTGAGTGAGAAATATTTCTAAATCAAAAAAATGATATGAACATTTTATTTAGATTAAAGTAAAGCCGGGGTCTCCAACATATTTAAGGGTAATCTCTAAATGGCTATTCCACCACTGCCTCCAGCGTAACTAGATTATATTATGAGAGATGACAAGCTCTGTCCATACATACATACATACATGTATTTATATATGAAGCTTGTATGAGATTAACATAAATTATTCATAAACCGACTACGGTATTATACTTAAAATTATATTTTTATACTTTAACTTAAAAATAGAAATTTGTTTGCTTTGAGGACTATGTTTACAGAGTGGTGGACAGTTTTAAGAGTGTAGATTCTCTATTTTTATTATTTTAATATAAGCCACCAGGTTTTGTATTTTTGTAATGTTAGGTACATTGTGACCAGGTGGGAATAAGTTGTTTAGTCGACTTGCGTTTACATATTTTTCGTTAAAATTTCCAAAAAAAAAAAAAAAATCTATATTTCAACCCTTGCCTCAGGTATTATAGTACTTTTCCTACTACAAAGTAATTCAAAATTTCCAAATTTTAGATGCCATCTCTATATGTGTATTTTAAGTAGCTCTATAATTTACGATGTTGTGGAGCAAACTCTATAAACTATAATAAATAGGTGGCGGCGNGTGTTAAGACATTCCGTTTCTATTAAGCCACTTCCGTTTCCTATTTTCCGCTGGATTCTGGAGGCATTGCGTGTTGAGTGGCACATCACTGAGTGAGAAATATTTCTAAATCAAAAAAATGATATGAACATTTTATTTAGATTAAAGTAAAGCCGGGGTCTCCAACATATTTAAGTGTAATCTCTAAATGGCTATTCCACCACTGCCTCCAGCGTAACTAGATTATATTACGAGAGATGACAAGCTCTGTCCATACATACATACATGTATTTATATATGAAGCTTGTATGAGATTAACATTAATTATTCATAAACCGACTACGGTATTATACTTAAAATTATATTTTTATACTTTAACCTAAAATTAGAAAGTAAAAAAATAGAAATTTGTTTGCTTTGAGGACTATGTTTACAGAGTGGTGGACAGTTTTAAGAGTGTACATTCTCTATTTTTATTATTTTAATATAAGCCACCAGGTTTTGTATTTTTGTAATTTACCTACCGGGTGTGAATAAGTTGTTTAGTCTACTTGCATTTACATATTTTTCGTTAAAAAATTTCGAAAACATTAAAAATAAAAAAATCTATATTTCAACCCTTGCCTCAGGTATTATAGTACTTTTCCTACTACAAAGTAATTCAAAATTTCCAAATTTTAGATGCCATCTCTATATGTGTATTTTAAGTAGCTCTATAATTTACGATGTTGTGGAGCAAACTCTATAAACTATAATAAATAGGTGGCGGCGACAGTTTGTCTGTCACATCTAATGTCTGAAATAGATTGACCTAGAAACCTTTGTTACGTAAGTTTAAGGTGAAATTTATATATTTCGGATGGTATAGTGTACTAGTTGATTCATTTCAGTAGTTAAAGATTCATTCTTCTGTAAGATTTTCAATTATGTTTTTGTTATTATCCTACTAATATTATGCATGTGAAAGTTTGTGAGGATGAATGTTTTGTTTTGACAATAATAAAAAATATAGTGATTATTTATGACTGTCGAATTTATCATTGTAGTGGTAAATAATCGCGATGGTCACTTTGGAAAAGTTACATTTAAGTTAATATTTACGATTTCCCCCCCGGCGTTGAGTTCGGCCACTCATCGCAACGTAATGCCCCAAATTCCTCAGAAAGTTGGGAACGGAATCTCTTAACACTAGGTTCCCTCTGCCTACCCTGCTACATACGGGCGTAAAGCTGAAAAAATGTATAATTTTGGCCGGTAGTATTTATATAAACATAAACCTTTTCCGGTATTGAGTGACTGATAGACAACGAACCGACGAAAATTTCAAACTTGGCAAGGAGAGCACTAACAGAATATTTCTCGAAATTAGTATAATAACTGGAAAAACAAAATTGACCATTTTACGTGTTGAGATCCACGTAAGCAAATTTGTGGGCGACGATGTACGAGTCATTTATATATTATAACATTTACCAGTCATATTGTTGGCAATATGTAAATAAATATTAGTGTTTACTTCCTGTTGTGTTTTGCATTCGTCGTTTATCATTTTTAGTAGTAACTTAATTGTAGCGCAGCGGTACACCGAATGTGACAGTTGCAATCGAATGTCGCTAGGGTAACGAGTTATTTTCAGGTACAAGATAAACCGCGGTGTTGTGTTACGCTACTTGACACGCTAAGTCTTGAAATCGGGCGGATGGTGGAGGATACAGAGTGAAGATAATACAGGTTTAAATATATTGTACTGCCTTTGTTCAATTGAATTAAAAAAACAATATTAAAACCCGCACAAATCTTTAATATATAAGTAATTAAGTTATTATATATGTAAGTAGGATTTTAACGTTATAAGGATATTTTTTTTTTGCACGGGTCATATTTATCTCAGACCCATCTTAGCCCTTTATAGATTAGAAAGAAGGTTGGTATGGGATGAAAATAAGGATGAAAGGTTTATTCATATCCTTCGAAAAGGGATATAGACAGATTTATCTTTGAAATCTTTTGTACTGGTTTTATATACATATGTATGTACATGTAAGAGACTGTCGTGGTGCATCATGGCAAAGAAACCCTGACTGTAACCGACGGTTATGGGTTCGATTTTCACTCAAGAGAATGATTTTATCAACTCAAGTAGACGCTGCGCGGTGTTTAGTTCCGCCACTCCAACGCCTCATAAAATTTGGCATAAAGTTGAAAACGTCTTTACATTAGGTCTCCTCTATCTACCCTACTATACCCGGGATACATTGTGAATCTATAAAATAAACTTATAAACACTTTACGCTACTTGAACAGCAAAAATAAAAAGAAATATAGGTAAATCCTTCAGTAAACGCTTGCGTTAGTTCTCTTTCACCTTTAACGGTCTCATTACCACCTTTCACAAATTAAATTGCAAGCATTGAGGCTCTACAGTGACATAATCAGGTGCTTTTTCACTTCATTTATTCGGATTGCTGAGACTTATGAAGAATTATGCTTTACTCCCCTACTTTGGATTCAACTTTTTGTGATTTTTAACGATGGTTTCTACTGAAACGGTGTAGAACTTTCAAGTTCCTTTATAAAATTTTGTGTTTTTATACTGAACTTTTGTTTTTATGCGTTTTTGTTAGAATTGGTAGTTTAAAAGATAAATTCGGTAAAATAGGTATGTTTATAGATTATGTAAAATTTCAGAGGTGCGGGTTCGAGTCCCTGTTTATGTTTTAGCGCTGGTCTGAATCTTACGCACAATAAAAATTTAATAATCAGTCAGAATACTTAAATTGTTTGCAATAGACGTGGGTTCGGGTCGCTGTGGTGGTGGTGGTGGGTTCGCTAACTTCAAACGATTCCATTTTATACGTTTTATAATCATTTTTTATCCATAATGTGAAATAACACTTTAAAGATGTTATGTTATACATAAACTTAGTAAAGCACTCTATATTTTCTTTTCTGTATATTTTTATTTCCTTAATTTCATAAAAAAATGTACATTATGTTACAAAACAAACAATATCTCTGTTTAGGTGGTAAAAGATGAATTGTTATTATAATTAATTTCCAGTTCGATTCCCTATCCTGTAAATATATCGATATATTGAGATAGGCAGAGGGAACCGCATGTTGAGACACTCCGTTCCCCCATTCTGCCTAATTTTCGAAACGTATGTGGAGAAGCGAACCCACAACCGTCGCGTTTACCAAATTAAATAACATTCTTAATAGAAAATTAAACTAGACACCACTTTAGTCTCATATACTTATGATAAGATCTCTAGGAGCCTTATAATAAATGTATCTGCCTTCTCTACCGCTGTGTGCAGCAATTTATAACTCTAATACCGCGCTTTGTCTATGCTGGCGGTAATCCTTATGTAAATTTCAAAGTAGTGTCGTTTAAATTTTTAATATCATATAAGATTATGTAATGAGTTCGATTCACTCAGAGGAATGAGATATCTAATATTTTCATTACCTAGCTATGGTAACGGGGCAATTTGTGGCGTTGAGGTCCGCCACTCAACACGACGACAGTCAGCAGTAGGACATTCAACTGTAGTGGGTGTTTTTGGGAACGATTTATAAATTATCGAATCGAACTCACAACCATCGCGTTTACACTCAAACAGATCAAAAAGATGTTTCGCTATGCCCCGATGGTCTTAAAGAATAATACATGGAGAAGAATATTTCATTTACGAATAAAGCATAGTTACAATGTAATTTTAGTAGTTATTACTATTTATCATTGTTAAATTGAACTAATTTAAGGGGATTTATTGCGTACAATTTATTTATGTATATTAAATACTGCATACGTACGTTTCAAATAGTTTCTTTTTTAAAGAGATTTTTTAGATTTAAAGGATTTCAAAGTTTGGTAAATAGGCAACTCTTGTATGTGGGATAAAAATCCCACCGGTCAAGTGCAAGTCGAACTCGCCCGCTGAGGGTTTCGTGCCAATTTCAGGATTGTAGGTCAACGGGAAGTACAACTTATGAAAGTTGACAAACTGACTCAGAAGTTTGTTTTTTTCCTGTGCTCCAAGGGACCGAATCTGAATATTTAATATTAATTTGAGATTGATACGTCCACACGAGATCGAAATAAATGACCTGTACGAAGTGATCATATAAGGGTTCTGCTTTTCCCTTTCTCGTGATAGAACCCCAAAAACAACAAAAATTTCTACATTAAATACAATAGGTATGTGCATATACTTTTCACATAGGAATGTAATTTGTTAGTTAAATCGTATGTACGTAGAAAATTCATTTACAGAATAGGGACACGAAATTCGTTAATTAAAATTTTACTTTAAGTACTCTATACGTTCGCAGCGACCCTCCCTAGCTCGCTTTTCCTTTTTTATAGCATTAATTAATGCTTCTTCATTTAGATTTTTTATGTAAAATATATAAATTTCGTATGTTTTTCTTTTAATATTTACTTTTACACAATTTATTTACTTAGTGTTTCTTAAAGGAATATAATCTATATTCTATTTTTAGTTTCAGGCTGTACTCCGTACACAGAAGGGAAGGCAGAATTACTCTCAGGAAACTAATTTTAAGACACTCCGTTTCCCATAAAGACACTGAATTCTTAAGTCATGTTTGTTGACTCGCGGAACTCAACGCCACGCATTACCTCGCTACCATAGCAATATCCTATATAAGATATGTTTATTGTGCTATGTCTGGTAAACCAAGCGAGGAAATGAAAATAATAAAAATCCCCAAGTGAGAATCGAACTAACAACCGCTGCATTTACAGTCAGTCACGAAGGCTCTTGCTCTAGTCTACAAGAATAAAAGATTGATGGATTTCCATAAGAGTGAAGTCATGGTAAATCATTAGCTAAAAACCTTTGTAAATATGATACAAAGAAATATAAATATGAATGAATAAAACATGACGACTATTATTAATTGTGGGCGATCGATTCATTTACAAACAACGTAACGTAACTACGTGTGAAATATTTATTTAAGTTCACGCTGTATCCCGCATATAGCAGGTTAGGCTGAGGGAACCTAGTGTCAAGACACTCCATTCTCCTTTACTACTCTTTACAGTGACATGTCGTCCCACTGCGCCACAAAGGCTTCATAACTGAAATTAAAAGTTCATAACAACGTGTCATTTAACCGGAACAGAGTCACAGCTCAAATGTGTTTAAAAGAATATTTTACGAGCTCACACTCGCTTCACAAATGAAAGGGGTCACTTAAAACACGCTCTACCATCAATATTTCACGTTTTAAACACTTTATGGAGGGATTATTTTTCATTTTAGGGCAGTTGTAATGGTAAATCATTAGTGTATTTTTTATATTTGTGTTTTTTGTACTACATAGGGTGTTTAGTCACTAGGGTAGGTAGAGAGCAGTTTGTGATACATCTCTCTTCCTTTCACTTTCGCCTATTCTAGTAATAATATTAACAGTTACTGCCTAATGTAAGTACACTTACCCCAGAGTCGTCATGGTCACGATGGTGTACCAAAACGCAGCAGGAATCGATGTGAAATTTGTGTCCTGTTCGTTCTTCTCCGCGTAGAACATAACAGTGGCAAAAATGATGATGGCCATGGCCAGTGAAAACACCAAAAAGCCCAGCTCGCTAGCGCAGGACTTCAGCGTGTATCCTAAGATCCGCAACCCCTGCGAGTGCCGCGAAAATTTGAAGATACGGAACACTCTGAACACTCTCAGGGTCACGAATGCGCCTGACACGTCGTCGTTGTCAGTGATCCCCAGGCCGATGTAGTACGGCAGGATTGCAACCACATCGATGATTGACATAACTGATCTAACAAATTTGCAGCGGTCTGGCGCCGCGAACAATCGTAGCAAGTACTCCGCCGTAAATATCATAACACAAGCTGTGTCTAGACAAAAGAATACTATTTTGTACCTCTCGCCACAGGGCAGCGTGCCCGCCCGCCCGGGCCTGTGGCCACACGGGACTGTTTCAACGACATTAGCCATCACAGAGACGGCAATGAAAAATCCTGTCACATAGTAAAAGACTAGAGCAGCTGTAGACGTGTGAGGGTTTTCGAAGGCTCTCCACATCTTTTGTCGTAAGTCAGTCAGCTGCGGCAGGCTCTGGTCTCCTGCCTCACTGAGTTTGTCATCCATTAAACGTTCCGCATTTTCACGTTTCCTATCCCTATAGTCCTCATAACAGCAATCGCCAATAACATCTGGCAAAATACCGAAAAACGCGAGCTCCTCATCGTAACCGGTCAAGCATTCATGTTTTGGATAGTGAAGCTTTCCAGTTCTGTAATAATTGAGAATATGTCTGAATATATCCGGGTCTCTGTCGAAGAAATACTCCCGGCTGTCCTCGTCGTAGAAAAACTCCCGTTCTGTAGATCCGAGGAGAGAGTCGGGGTATTTCTCGAGGGTATTCCTCCATGTTTCGAAACGTCTTCCGGATACATTTATGAGGAGCTTCTCGTCTTCTGCACGTCGGCGGTCTTTCGGTACGGGCGGGGGAGGCAAGGGGTGCGTGGCTATGGGGACCCAGCCGATGGCAGCGGCGCGCGCGAACGGCAGCCATGCGGCGACGGACGCCATCGCGTGCTGTCGGCGCCACCGTCGCCGCGATACTGAGCGTAGCCGTGCCCCCCGCGCCGCGCTATTTCGGTATACCCGCCCAGATGACGCTGTGTTACCAGCTTCTCAACTGAAATAACCCGTACACATGTTTCAATTTTATTACTATTGGATTTATGACGAACATTAAATTAAAGATTGTATACATAAGCTTTCGCACTTTCAAATTTTTATATTACAACGTAAACATGACTACGTTTTAATGTCTCTTTAAATACTAATATCGTAGGACCTGCTACATGAATTTTATTTACAATTCGGTATTTAATATTTTCAGCAATAATAACATTTACAATATAAATAATGGAATAGTTCAAAAATACAAAAAATAACTATTCTCACGCAAAACTCCCTTATAAGAAGCAGACCTTCCGCCCTACAGCAACCCTATCCCGGGTGAAATGGAAACACGCGTGCGCGGATCGTGACGTCACTATTTAATAAATTGATTTTCAGCTACCCGTCCCCTTCCCTCTCACAACGTACACTATCTGTCTATCCACCTCACACCTAAGCGCGGGTGACCTTTTGCACGTTTTTCTTAGTTCCCGAGATTTTTTTAAAAGGCCTTTGTCTTAGCTTGTGAAAAGAGGGTTGCAGCTTCAGGGCGTATTTCTTAAATGAGTTTCCCAAACTTCACCGTTCTGTTCTAAGTATGGAAAGCAGGTTAATAACTCCAGTCTCCATCGATCCATATCCATACATCGATTTGACACTTAAAATAAATCAGCGCGTTAATCTCGATAGTTATCTAGGACTTCTATTAATGGTTCATTCATTTTGATCGATATATTATACATACGTGTGTACCTGTTATATATATTATAATTGGCATTACAAATGTCTGTTTGTTCACTTTGGTCGTGGATTCGATTCACGCTCGTGATAATGTTTTTATATAATACTTATATTAGCCTTTTAATTGTGACTTCGCTTCGGTCAATTGAAAATAACTTGTAGCTGTCTTGTGTCAATCTAACTCTGACTACAGTTAGTTAGTCAGTTAGTTACATTAAAATAATTTACATAAATGTAGTGTAATAAAGCTTTCCTCAATAAATAGACGATTCAATATAAATTATTTTAATTCTGATTATTAGATCCTGAGATTACCGCGGGCCACCACTACATCAAACTCTACAGCTTTATCATATTAAGTATAGATCGTTTTTTTATTACGACGGATAGTTTTTTTATTAAGACGGTAAACTAAAAACTTCCCTGCTACTTAAGTTCTGTTTATTTTTATATATAATTTTATTTTTATGCAATTTTTTAATTATTGTTACATAAAAGCAGCTAAAAAAATGAACAATAATTATCCTAGTAATATAGTAAATAATATTTCAAACACAATATCAAATCTGTAACTGCATGTAACGATTTCATTTTATATTATTATTCTGTAGATATTTGCATTTCCGCTATCTCTTCTTTAACTGGGTCACGACTTCAAATCCGTCACCAGCTTTTTCGAGCGTTAATAAATTTATTAAAGCTTTCGGAAATAAACCTCGTTTTGATACAATTTATATAATATGTAATTATTTATATATACTATGTAAAAATATGTAATTATTTTTTTGCTTCACACCTTGTTGTAACATGATAAACAGAAAAGACACGTTTTCATTGGTGGAACTCAACGACGTGCTTTCTCTGGTTACCAGAGCCATGAAATAGAAATAATTCATTCCCCCAAATGAAAATCAACTCCACAACGGTGAAGTTCACAGTCAGATACTGTACTGCTGTGTCACTACTATAGTATTACCCAGGCAGAGTGCTAGTTAAAAATGAACTAAGAAATACATAAGCAAACATACGTTATTATATACATATATCAAAAACTCATCGTAGCATAACTTTCTGCATTTGAATTATATAAAATGTTTCTAAGAAGTAATTCACTCAAGCCCTCTGTTGACCGGGAACTGGAAAGGTCTCTTTTGGGGACAATTCAATATATTTTATTAGAGTTATATTAGAGTTAATACCGCACCGGGTATAGAAATATAAGTAGGTTATATTTAAATGACTTATTTTCGTCAGAAATTTGTGGTTTTAGAGCTCCGTACATCAAAGCCCCTATACGATACGACGTCCGTCTGTCTATCTGCCTGTGTGCTTATATCTCTGTCCATCAGTGAAGGCCCTCTTCTAACAAGATTGGGTGGATTGACTGAAATGGACACTAAATATCCATCTTCGATGAACAAAATTTTCAATTTGAACCACTATGTAGTTCAAAAACTACAAAAACTCTTCAGCTTATAATATTATAATATTATATATAGAATTGTCGCAGTCAACAGTTCAACGCTTTGCGTCTAACGAATATCGATTAATGTAAAGTTTGACAGGTATTTAATGCAATATCCTATTAAGGCTTCAACTAAACTTTCAAACTTTCAAAGCTCAGATCGGAATAGATTGGAAGCGCTGGTTTCTTAAGCGATATAAAGTTTTCTGTATCTCTCTCTCTCTCTCTCGTTTATTAATCACTATTCATTAACTCTTATTAAGAAAATGTATAAAATTTGTAGCGGGATGAACCCGTGCCTTTTGGGAACGGTCCAAGAGGCGCGTGAATAAGATTTTTTTTATAGCGTGGAATAACACTTTAAAAATGAAAAAAAAACCTTTATTCATTATTTTTAAATTCAATATATGTTTTAGCTTTACATTTTATGCGAAGCCGAGCCAATATAGCCAGGTAGGCAGGCATATTTCTACATGCTACCAATGAACTATACTCAAAACTTCACTTGGTCATTCTCGAAACATTGGATGTTGAGTCGCAGAACTAAACGCCGCGATTTGTCGTTATCAGAGCGACAAAAGGAATATAATTAATTGATCTAAGTGAGGATTGAAATGATGATGGCCTTAGAATGAAGTGATAGTTATGGTACCTTTCAGCTTTGTTATCGAGGAAAAAACCAAAATATATAACTTCCTAATTAAAGAAATATATTTCGAAATAAGTAATATGTTTATATTTATAGTAAAAGCAAATTTTCAAAAGAAAAATCGAGCTTTTGCTTTTTTGTCTTTAATTAGTTTATACAAAGAACTACATAAATACTGTTTTTATTTTTAGAAACATTTTAATACTGACACAAATACATTTTTTGTGAAAAGAAATAATAAAGGATAATATAATTAATTGATTTAAGTCAAAAATAAAAATAATTTATAGTTCAACTTCCTTTGATTCTCTTTTGTAGCGCCATCTATTGATAGAGCGAAAATCATATACTTTCTATGAACTCCCAATGAGGATGTCGTAGCACTGGGCTACGGGACAGTAAACCTGACGGGTTGTGGGGTCGATTCCTACTCGAGAAAGTGAAATATTTCATATTTTCATTGCCTCCGGTAGAGACATAGTGCGGCATTGAGTTTCTGCGCTCGGCTAGCAATGCCTCAATCGGAAAGTATCTTAATATATCAGATTATCAGGTTCCCTCTGCCTAACCTGCTATGTGGGATACAGTGGAAACATCAATTAAAATTGAACTCACAAATTGTTATTTCAAATATAAAGTGATTAACCGAAACCAGTGTTGACTGGCGGAACCCGATGGGGCGGTCTTCTCACCAGAGCAAACAAATGAAAATAATTTATTCTTCGAGTGAAAACTGAAGCCACAATCGCCACCTTTACAGTCACACGCTGTCCCACTGCGCTACGACAGCTTCAATTGTTAATTTCCTAAAATACTTGGATGGAAAAGAAAAGCAATGATTACACTTTATAAAATGTACATTTAATCTTACATATCCACGTACTATGTACAAAGAGAAAGCGCACTATACATGCACAAAAATATTTCATTATCTATTCTCACGTCATGAGTTACAACCACTTTTTGATCCGGTATATTAATAAAGACCTGCGCCAAGAAAAACCACGGAAAATTAATATTAATAGAGTACTGTAAGGTACTTTAAGTGTTGAGCTCAAAACTATTTATTTAATATAGGATTTTTTTAATAAATTTGTGGTTTTTTTTATCCGATAATCGCGAAAGTTAAGAACTTGTATGACTCAAAATTATGTATTTCATTACTGTCTTTCTCCTATTTATGAAGAAAATTCTATTTTATTGATCGTAAGACGAGCGTTATTGCTACTATAATATATGAGGTCTCTTTAATATACCGACAAACAAAAAAATTTGAACATCTCAGTGATAAATTAAAAAATTAACACTTAGGTTAAAGTTTTTGATACATTACTATTGAAAAACAATGTTTTTTTTCACGTGACAATTATTACACATCGATTTCACTAAAAATGTTATTTAATTTTAAATAAAAGAAAAAGAAATTACTATAATCTAATTAAATAATAATATTTGAAAAAATTATAAAATTATTAATATGTTTATTTAATATAATAATTTATATTGGGTATAAATGTGACTGGTTGTAATGGTTCTGATAAAAGTAGGTACAAACGTACATACATACATTCATAAATGTAAATAACGATACAATTTTATTTCTTTGTGCAAGATTGGGAGCTAAAGAAATTGGACATTTCGCTGCTTTGGTAGCGAAGCGAGCCAACCTCCATATTACAAGTTTCGAGACAATGCACGATAAAGTTAAACTATAAACAAAACAATATAATTTGTCTCCATAGTTTCTAAGTAATAAGTAAAATTTTAATAAGATTTTTATAGAAGGTGCTTTTTTTCACAATATATTGTTCAATATGTATGTTCCATATTGAAACTCTTCGCCACCAAAGCAGAAATACATGCAGTTACAGCACATACAGAAGAAAAGTGAACAAACACAAAAAAGCTGTGGAAATTCATCACCGAATCTTAGATTTAGTTAATACTCAATATTTACCAAACCAGAGTTTTTTTTAGTTACGTCACTTTCATTCTAAGTGTGACATTATTTATTTCTTATTATATAAATATTTGCCTTGAAAAAGAATCGAACTTGCGACTTCTAATGAAGAATCCAGAGAGCAAGAGAAACAATAACAACAAATATGCAGTTTTTAAATAACATTCTGTTTGGTTACTATCAAAATTGCTGTCTGCGATTAATATAAACATTAAAACAACTACTAATAACACTATATATTAAAGTTTACTTTTGAATTAAAATATAGTCCTAGCTCCCTTTTCTTTTAATTACAAAGAAAATTTGCCACGTTTTATATAATAATATTTAAATTAGCATTTTATACACTCCACAATCATCCATTGAGCCTATACACATATAAAATCGACGTTTTAAATAAATAAAGGGAATAAAAACAAAAAAATTGCACTTCCTACTCCTTTGGTATAGATAAGGTACATAAAACGTTTATAATGTATAAATAAATTATAAATATGTTATAAATAGTAGAAAAATACAAAATAACTAAACTAACAACACGGTAATTGCGAAAACAGATTAAATACTATACTCTGCATCACAAAGTGACAAAAATATGATAATTGAATAAAACAAAATATTAGACATTCTAAATGACGGCCATACTTGAATACATGTCAGAAAGGTAACTCAGTATAGAAAAACAGAGTCTTTTTAACAAAAAGAAGAGTGAAATTTAAATAAAACTTCTAACGTCCTAAACAACGACCATATCTAAACAAATATGACGATATTTAATACATTTCCTTCCTAATATAGGTATTTTAAGCATTTTATTGATACTTTCATACACGTAATATTCTACGTTTGCACAACTCGGACTAGATTCCTTATAAAATACGTGAAAGCCTTAAATAATTTACGTCTAATATAACATAGTAATATCACGCACGAATTTGCTTTCAATGTTGCCACCGTTATTTTCAAATATTGATATATACTCGTATATAAAGAATGTTGGAATGTTGTTGAGATCTCATGACTAGAGGGAAATAAACAATTCTAACTGTCAATATACAAGAAATTATATTATAAATATAGAAAAAAAATGTTATTTTATAATAATTTCAAATGATGTTTACATTGAAATTTGGTATACAAATTTATCGTCCATAGTGTCAGAATTGCATCTGATAAATTCAAGTTTTTATTTAATAGATTTTAACGATACATACAAGTTCATACATATACTTTAAATGTTACAATAAATTAAATACTTGAACATATTCCTAGTTTAGCTGACTTTTATAAATTTCTGTAAATCGACAGTTGTATACAAAATAAAATATTTACTTAGCGTTAGTAAATTGTTGTTCGCGATCCGATTTGATCGGATATTTGCACTAGAGTCGCTTTACGTCAGTATTCATGATAATCTGACTTAATTTATTGCGTTTTCTACTAACTATGAAAGCAAAGAATCGTTTGAACACATTTGAACTGACAACAATAATATAGATACCAAAAATATTTCGGATTGTAAAAATTAAGATAAAATCTGAAACAAATTAATAGTAAATAATCAATAGTGAAGTGATAGAGCTGTACGCAATGGACGTAGGTTCAAACCTTACACAAAGGATTGCCTTTTCTACAATATAATTTGTCACTATAATCTTTCTGTATTCCTAACAAAACACGAAGAATGTTTTATAAATACAAAAATCTTATGAAAATACAAAAATATTATAATTGTATTGAAAAATGTATTCAAACGATCGCTAACCCGCTATATATAAATAAATAAAAACCCATACATATCGTGTTATCTAATACTGAAGAACAACTAAATAGCTATTTGATTACGTTTTGACTAGAAACATTAAATATTTAGAGATCAGTTTATTTCTCAACGCCACCACACTATAGTCTATTCTCACTTTGAGTCATCTTTCGGTGTTCGAATGTCTTGAATATAAAGCTTAATCACCATATCAAAATACATAGTAGAGTATAGTAAGGTATAGTATAGTATAGTATAGTATCAATTAGTTACGAAGAGGTAGCCAAGATATGAGCTAACGTCCTTTTGGTAAAACATCCAAGAGATTTAGTAAAGTCAAATTTAACTTTAATTTTTGTTACAATTTTGATAGATAGTTATTTATTTTGATATCAGCACTCTTCATTAAGAAGGTTGTAATAAAATATTTGAACGAAATATTGTAATAAATATGATTTAGATCATACCAATAAATCCGAAACAAAATTTTGATTTTGATTAGGACGGACTTTAAATAATCTTTCAGTTCATTAGTGACGTTTTAAAAATCGTTATGTATTTTTTTACTTTCTGTTTTTTTTTATTATTTTGCACAAGCTAAATATATTCCTGTTAAAAATCTAATAATATTCTGATACTATATAAACCTTTTTATATTGCTATTTTATTATATAAAAATATTCAACAACTTATGTACTTACATTCATATTATGCTTACTGATAAAAAATTGAGGAAAGGAGAGGCTTACTACTAAATTCTATTTGGAGAAAAAAAAAGATTTTTACAAACATAACGATTTCCAAAAGCTAATGCTCTAGCTAACTATGTGTACTTAATATTGGCGATCAGCTTTCTTGTCAAACTTAAGTAGAACATTCGAATTCCGAGACAACTTTATACTTTTCTCAAAGCACTAGCAAGTGATGTTGCGGTATGGGGCGTCACAAAAGGTGATCGTCTGGATCATCGTGATCCTCTTCAGATTCTGCTGAGTCCAAACTTGGAACATGGTCCAGGTCCTGGACATCACACTGCTGGTCCAGTTCTGTTGATGGCGCATCATCATCCTTCCATTTGTCCATTGATCTTCTTCGTGCGTTCATAAAGAAATTACCAACTGTCGTCGGCTCTAAGCCGAGTTGCCTAGCTATCGTCACTTGCATTTCTTTTGACGGTCGTTTTGTTTCCTGAAATTTTTGAATTGAAATTTAGATATA
This sequence comes from Heliconius cydno galanthus, assembly GCA_036379175.1. NCBI lineage: Eukaryota > Metazoa > Arthropoda > Insecta > Lepidoptera > Nymphalidae > Heliconius > Heliconius cydno. The sequence continues at coordinate 207,586 of JAKRZM010000651.1, read as the reverse complement.
TAATTATGTATATATCAACATTATTTCCTAATATGGAAGCAGAATGGGACAATGGTCTTTATTACTAATTTGGTGCAATAAAGAATCTTATATATATATACCTTAAAAATAGCTTGCAGAGTACGCCGCTGGAGATCTGTGAAAACCAAACGCGGCTTCTTCGGGGAAGGCAGAGTATCCGAAACCATATCCTCCTTGCGTTTGCAGCCTGAAATAAAATTAAGAACATTGTAGTAGATTCTCCAAAAAAAAAATATTTTAATTATTATTTATTATTATCATTAAAAATGTAAATATTTGCCAAGTTGGATTTGAAGCTATGATAATTTCACCAATTGGATCACCCAATACATGCCAAATAATGAGAACAGAATTATTTGTATCTCAAAGATAGATAAAGATAATAGAATACTACTTAACACTATTATTATCTAAGTTGAATTCTAACTTATGATCAATTGCACAACGTAAAGGTAACAAGGAGAACAAGTGAAAGAAGCCTTTTACGGCAAACAAAGAATCTATTTAATGTGACCTATATGTAATATACTTACTGCCTCTCTGCGGAATCTGGGCCGCTGCAACAAACAAACATCATAATTTTAGTATATTTATAGTCTTTTTATATTTTACTTCACCTATTTTCTAGACCATTTGAAGCCCTTGCAATCTATGGACAACAATCATGCCACTAAACACTGAATACTTTTAAGCCTTCATTCGAACAAATTTTGTAATTTGTGACGATAGTGACAGAAAATCTTTTTTTATGTACAAGGAATTTTTGTACGAATGAGGATTTAAAAGTAAATGACAAATCTAAGAAACTATTCACAAAACTCTAAATTCTATATTTTGTGTAACTTAAAATTGAAATCTGGCTTCATCTAATAAATCAGTAAACATCCTATGCAATATAACAATTTAGTCTTCGATCATCTAAAGATCGATGATATATTTTTGAATTGAAACACTTTGGAACAGAATACAAATTGCGTAATTGTTCCGAACTTCTCAATATAATATGCTAAGTATAAAATTATTATAAATGCATACCTGGCGACAATGTAAACAACATTAATAAAGGATCTGAAATCTCTCAGGCACCTAAAAAATCATATATCAAAATCTATTACAGCCCGGGCGCGGGGGGGAAAAATAAAAAGGGAGGGAGAGGGGCAGCGTTAGCAGTCTAACATACATCTTGGCTTCTTGAAGCAACCAAAATACACTTACCTAATGCTAAAATTATTATAAAAACTAAAACAATAACAATAATCTCGTTGTATAGACAGTATCGTTACCTTATATACATTAAGTAAATATATATATAATATGTATATAATATATTACGTATAGACATATTGAAAGCGTGGGAAAAGATACTGCCTATTCAAATTTAAACATCTATAAAGAGCTCTCTAGAATTTACACATTTTAATAATTGACCAAAAAATCGGAGACGTTGCTTCCTCTAAGGCTTGTCACAAAGCATATTGTGTGAAACATACATATACATATATATATATATATACTGCTATAACAAAATACATACGTATATACGATATTACCTTTGCAACAAGCTATTCAGACTTTGTAATACCTATTAGAAACCAAGTCCACTGCTACGCAGCAAAGGATGGGGAAAGGGATCAGGAATAAGAGGGAAGATTAACTTAAAATGATATTTTTGACTTAAAAACCTAAAACAAATAATTATCGAGGATTGAAAAGATCCAAAATTAAGGTCTTGAAAATTAACACAAAAGCATAAATGACAGGGATATAGGCGATAGGAGGTCAATCCTGGATTCTAATCAGGGAAGGACTCACAAGCACGAAACGTCCCCGGCGGGCTCATAGGCCGGCGTTTCCCAGGGCGGGGGCGGGTACATGGGGCCAGGCGCAGGGTGAGCCTGATACTCCCTGGGATAAACCTGCTGCTGCATGTTGTTTACATTGTCGCCTTTTATTGTTTGGTTAGGCGCATCTGTAAAATTAAACTTAAATCAATTGTTTTAGTGGTATGGTATTAATGGTAATCATGAAATATTAAAGATTTCGTTTAGTTTCAGTTCCGGTTCATCATTCAGTCATATTACATTATTAGCCATTTGCAAAAATTTTTACTAAAAAAGTATGTTATTGTCCAAAATTTTACAGGATAATTTGCAAAAAATACATAAGTATCTTTTAATAATTTCAATTGAACATATAATATTTTTATACTTGTAACATTTTGGGCTCTTTACAACTATTACTTAAATGGTAAGAAACAAACGAAATTACAATTGAATCCTCAAAAATGAACCCGCTAACTGGGCCTAAAACCCATGGTTAGTAATAAAAAACCATAAGAAGTCGAGATACCTAAATAACACTAGAACAGTCTACGAGGGGGTCGCGCGATCGATACAGCGGGCGGGCTGTGACGTCACGGCGGGGGAGGGGGTGCCATGTGCTCGCCGCCCGTTTCCTAACATTTTAATGTTGTTTTAATCTTTGTATGTTTTAGAGAGGTGGGTATAGGGTTTTTACAATTAATGTGACTCGTTATGGTACTTAATTGCCATTTTATGCCATTTCAAAGTGTATTTTCCATTCATTAAGGTTTTGAGCACACCTTGATAATGGGATTGGTTAGGTTCATACAAAGAAAGGATATGAATTGTGGAATTGTATTTTAACAATTTTTTTAAATTCCTGGCTTTGTCTAATTGTAAAAACTATTGTGAAACATAGCTTATGTTGTAATTGCTAAATAATTGTCAGAAAATGCATTTTTCTTAGGTGAGTGAAGTCTTAAAAATAATTTTGAAGTAGTTTTTAATTTTTAGGCCAGTCCTTTTTTTCTAACCCTAGTGTCAAGAAATAAAACCACTTTACACATTCCGCCTCAATAAGGAGACATTGTATACTGAGTAGCCAAACTCAATGCGGCGTTTTGTCTATGAGAGCGCGAAAACGAAACTCTAAAATTTGAGGACAAGTCTCTGCGTGTGTAACTCTTTTATTTTATTTATTGTAACACACTTACAAAGAGTTATACATACTTTTAAAGATCTAAGTTATTTCCCACTCCCACTTGAGGAAATGAAATATTTATGGTTTTCAATCCTTCACTCTGGTAACGAGGCAAAGCGCAACGAAGAGTTCCGCCACTCAACACGCAATGTCTCTAGAAGTCGGCGGAAAATTAGAACTTAATGGCAACGGAATGTCTTAACACAGGGTTCCCAGGTTCTCTCTGCCTATCTTGATATGTGCGGGATACAATGTGAAACTAAAAAAATGTAAAATCAAGAATATTATGTATGAAGAAGTTCAAGGGCCTCAAAATACCTGAAATACGGGTGTAATGAAATATCAACGAATAAGTTTTCTAATGCCTTTCTAAAATACATGTATTGTACTCGGACTAGTAGATATGCAAATTACAAGCACGCCGTGACTATTTAAGTTTTTTATTACATTCATTATTATTATTACTATATGCACCCCTTTTTACTATAAAACATTAGCACCCCAATTCTAACTACAACCCTAGTAACACGCCTGCCGCCATAGTGACGTTCCCATCGATTGTCCGCTATCGATTGTAGAATCGATACTCGCAGCTGACGTTCGCGATGTTTGTAAACTTTGATATCGATTTTTTTTGTACATTTTCTGAAGAGTGGGTGTAGATATGAAATGTTGTTAAAGTTTAAGTGTGTACGTGATTCAAGGTATAATTTAAACATATATTTGTCCATTTATAATATGTTTTTTTCCGTTTAGTAGATATAAATTCTCATACTCACACAGTGTTCAAAAAGGTTTATTGTCTTCGGACAGATAAAAATATAACTGACTAGATGCGATATTTATGACTCGAAGTCTATGCAATAAATGTGTTGGTTAAATTTTATACATAATATACTAAAATATGATATAAAATGCCCATCAATGTGAACTATCACCAGTGACTTACGTTGCAAATTATACCTTATATATTTTTTTGTTTTTTTTTATTTTCACTCAACACTCATGTCTAGAAAACTATAGTTAACAATTTCAACGACACTTCACTCAAATGTACAGCTACGGGGCTTATTAAAATTGAAATATATTTTCGAAAATTATTTATACTTGTCTCTGTTCCGTATAAATAAGTACAAGCATCCAACTCATATAAATAATTTTAATAGGAGGACAAAATAATTAATCTCTGCTATAAACACTGAAAACTATAAAGAAAAAAATAACATTGTATTTACTGTAATTGTAAAATACAATAAATGTAAGTTTGTTTTCGAAATTTTAAGTTGTCTGATAGATCTCTATGTAGGTACTTAGTTAAGATCGCTAATTAGACACGAGGACGTGTTTTGTTCAGTTTTTATATGTATCATATCTAAAGATAAAGAAAGTACAAGTAATATTTATAAGACGCCTTTGTGGCGCAGAGACACAGCGACGGTTGTGGGTTCGATTTCCACTCGCAGGAATGAAATATTTTGATTTCCTCGCTCTGATAAAAAGGCAAAGAGCAACATTAAGTTTCACCACTCAACACGCAAACTGTGTGGAAAGTGGGTACACATGCTTCTTAATTGCCTTATTATGATATTAAATATTATTCAAAAATGCATTCTGTTATAGAATACATATATATATATTTTGGTATAGGTGACCTCCATTCATTTCACAAAAAGTGTATCAAGTCACCCCTAACAAATCCGCTTACAGCCCTAGCTTCGTTTTCACCGTCATAGTGACGTGCATCGCCGCCATCGATTGTCGACGAATCGATGCCTACAGCTGACAGATGTGATGTTTGTAAACTTAGATATCGATTTTATTTAAATTAATGCTAATGCCCCCATTTTGTGATAATTCAGATCTTTGTCCTGCTCTTATCTTATTGTTTTGTTGGTTAAATACTTTTGATACTGAGATTCGGTTTGTATAATACGAAAATCATATGCAAATTAGAAAATAAATAAATCATATGCTGTAGAAAAATATTTAAATGAGTACTTGTGTAGATTAAGCAAAAATATAAAAAACAAACTTAAAACAAATTTAATATCAAAATTTAGTTTGAATTCTTAACATGATTTATAATAACTGTTAAATGTTGATGCATTTGATTTTATATAATAATATATTTTTTTATAATACACTTAGAATACATATAAATAATATGACTCAAGCATAACGGAATGGAACGTACCTGCTAGTCTCAATGCCGACATTCTTTGAAATTCAGGCTCTTGGAGCCATTTCCACATCCGCCTAAATGTCTCCCTGCCAGACTTGAGCTTCGACCACGGCTTTGGGTTTCGGAGGAGGTCACTTAGCGTGCCCTGTGACCTGCAGAGTACCCTCTGTGCAAATATCGCCTGAGGGATGGAGTACCTCTTCAATTCACCACTTATCCTTTGAGCCAACTCCTTTGTGTTAATCTCTTCAGTGTCGTTCTGTGCTTGAGCCTGTTGTTGGTCCTCCCTAGCCTCCCTCGCTAAAAGCGCCGCATTGAGGTCCAAGCCCGGGCTGGGCAACGGAGGGGTGGGGGAGCGCCTTTCAAACGAATTCGGGGACGCACTCCGTCTGCTATATGCTGATTGTGGCGACAAAGGTTCATTATACGGCGCTGGAGACAACGAGGCATAGGACTGTTGTTGCTGGATGACAGTGAAAGTGCCTCCCGCATGGTACGCGAATTTATCCGAAACTGTACTGATCGGGGGCAAAGGTAAAAGAGGAGTTAGTGTGGCGTACGATGCTGGCTCAAGTCCCGGCGGCGTCAGACGTCCGTTAACAGCAGAGAGTGGATGGAAGGCTGCATCACCGTCGGGTAGTAAGTCCGCAGGGGACAGTCTGGGGGGTGAAGCGTTGCTGGGTGCGACTATGACGGTGAGCGGCGCGCGGTCGCGAACTCTAGTGTCGTCCATGGCGCGCGGCCGGCGGCGGCGGGGTCGCGCGGGCGACTGGAACACGCCTGCGCGGCGCACCCTTCCGTCCCCTCGGTCCGCCTGCAAACACCCCTACTTTGTCACCCTTGCTAATAAAGGTCCTATATCCACGGCTTTTACTTCATTAACAACTTTATTTCACAGAAATAAAGCTCATTTAGCTTTGTAAAAACAACACCAGTCCTGTTTTATGACGTGAACACTACAATGCACCCTTAGGTTGCCCGGCGGCTCCGATATATCTGTATAAGTAGAGCTTTCTATGGTTCGCTGTCCATTACTGCTATCGACTTATCGAGGAGAGCCCACTCTCTTTTGAATAGGCAATGTATAGTAACTTGCGGCATTGTGTACAAGGGTTAAAAGTGTCTTTTGTGTGGTGGTAGCGTATGCCCTCGTTCGAGGTACTGTCACTCGGGTACGCGTTACCTCGTGGTGGAAGTTCCAAAGGAAAACCATCTTATTTAGCTCCGATTCATTTTTAATGATGACTTACGTTAATGCTATAAGGAAATATAATTACAGCCTCTTTATAACTACACTTTTTATAGGATGAATCCTTGTCTATCGCTTAGCAATTTAGTTGTTTTAAGATTTTAGAGTATGATTTTAGGTATATGTATGTATTTGTATACTTTTTAGCGATTGAATTTATAAATTTACTTAGGTAAACGTGTTTAGTATTTATCTCTAACAAGGTGAGGCTCGAGTCACTACCTCTATATACATTATGCCAAGTGACACTTCATTACATTTTCCTAAACTACCTACATAATATACAGTCACTTTTATACTTTTTCATAAATAAACAAATTGAAAATGCTTATACCTACTAAGAGCTTCATTGAAAACATTCATATTATATTCTTATTGGGATTGTCTCAGTTTATCATCGGCTGCATACAGTACATACATCTTGAAATAAATAACTTATGTATGATACATTTTTTAAATAAATTTACCCGATCAATTCAAATATAATTTCATAAACAAAAAATATCGTTATCGGTCGTTTAACTAAGTACCTAAATAATATTATCTTGAGAATTAATCTCACATTCAAGCTTTAAATTTTTGTCTTCCTCCTATACAAACAAATATATAACAAATTGAATACCCATTGTCCGTTATAGCCGTCATGGCGAACCTTCTGATTTTAAACGCGAAGGTTGAATGTTCAATTCCCACTTGGGGGACTATCAATACGCAATGCCTCGAGTATTTTAGTGATAAATTGGGAATGTAGTGTCTTAACACTAAATTCCCTCTGCCCACCTTCCACGCGAGGAATATAGCGTGAAGTTAAACAGAATGCCCTGTCCATCTCACTAGACGTTAAACAGAAAGGACGGCATATTAAAACATGCATTTTAATTTGAGCCCCTATCACAAAGCGGGTTTGCATTTTTTTATACATTTTCACAAAAGAGCATCTCGGATAAAAAGCTAGTTACAAAGGCCATACATAAATTAATATTTTTCATACTTACATACATACATAAATCTAACGTTACATTATATGGTACTACGAGTTGCTCTGCAAGGTAATGCACAGACGGCCACGCGTCTAACCCCGCTCGACACCTGGCGTGCGACAAAGGCATAGTGATGGACTTGGACAATATCGATAGTCATAAAATTTTATTTTTAATCGTTTTAGATATTTAGAAATATTTTTACTTAACCAATAGCAATATAGTCATATAAAACAACATATTGTCCAGATTTCGTATGTATACGTCACTTCTTTGAAATTATATTTAATTTCAAACTAAAATGAGCAATAAATTATTGCTGACAGCCATTTTTGTTATTAAGGTTGTTTTCGAGATGAAATGTAACGTAATATTGTTTAATATTATCAAATGTTATTTTAATGAGTAAAATAACTTAACCACGATAGTGTTTTAGGGAAACAGACAGTTTCTTTCACAAGTACACACATTAAACGTGTAACATTTTTTTTAACTTCACGCTGTATTCTGGACATAGCAGAGTAGACAGAAAGAACTTAGGAACGTATTGTTAAGTCATTCCATTCTCCATTAATACACTTTGATTCCCTACTTTCCACTAAATCCTTGAGGATTTTAGAGTTGAGTGGCGCTGCGTTTTGCCTCGTTATCAGAACGCGGAAATGATAATATTAAATGTTTTTCATTCCTCCGAGTAAGAACCGAACCCACAATCGTCGTGTTTCCTGTCGCACGCTTGTGACGCCAGGACGGCCACGAACACAATATTTAGTTATATTAAATATATAAATAAAAAATCGATATCGATAATTATAATGCTCCAATACGTATATCCACGTACTGCCACCCCTATACTACGTCCTGGGCGCTCTAGAGACTGAGCTCGGAATTACGTCACGAAACAATATTTCATTTCTATTAAAAATACATTGTAAACTGAATAAATTAAATTAAAAACACCGGTACTCACTTGAAATATAATAAATAAAACTAAGGCGAAATCGAAAATTAAGAACAGAGTCAGTTACTAATATTACAATGTTAAATATTATATGTACTTCTATAGTTCTTCACTTTATAACATATAATTTATAGATGTACATATTTTTTCAGTTCAGTCAAACAACTTTCAGAAAATTTGCAAAAAGAAATAACAAAAAAAAAAAATTCCATTGTCGCCTTTTTAACATAAATAAATATAACAAACTAACTGAAACACAAAAGGCGACAAAGATAACAATCGCTTTCACCAAAAAAACTTTATATGCATATCACCCTAACATTTGGACCCCCTTATTAACCTACAGCTGCGCACGCGCACGCTAGTGACGTCATTGTATCGATTTTTTCAAGCGTATCGATCGCACACCTGTTGCCACCACTACCACTACCACTACCGGGTGCAATGACCTCGCCATATGTGCTTTTTTAACTTAAAAGGTTTCCAAATAATGAAGAAATTCAATACTTTGATTTTTTGCTACGGTTGTGGATTCAGTTTTTCGAAAGGTTTAATATGTTTAAGCTACAACAGCCATCGGTTTAACTGAACAGTGGTGTATTGAAATAAAAGGAATTGAATAAAAAAACGGATTTTCAATGAGAAATAAACCTACGAATCATATAATTCGTGATTGTCGCAGTACAGCGTCTGGTTGTATACGCGCAGGGAGGGCTCGACTCCCATTTAGGTATCAAGACAAAATGCGGCGTTGAGTTCCGCCTTCCTTATGGTTTCGTCTTCCTTATGGTTCCTTTTATTCTAAACATATGAAATTAATTTCAAAATCACTCACAGACGAAGTTAAGGATTTATATTCAAAATAAGTTACATGCTGCTTTTACACTAGCATCCTAGGTTATCTGTGCCTACTCTCCGCGTGCGCAAGATGTTGTATTTCGTAAAGCTAAAAAAAATTACAAGCTTAAATTTCTGAACGTCAAATTTACCACTATTTCACTAAAGTCAATGCCATAGAGCCTCTAAGTTAAGGAGAATCATTTACAAATTCACACTTATTTATAAGTAACAAAATACACAGATTTGTACCTCCGTCTGTAGGTGTGTCGGGGTCCTTGAACACTTTAAAGCCCAGTTGTTTTCAACTAAACAAAAAAATAAAACAAATTATAGTAGACTATGTTATAGTTATTTACAGTCCGCAATAGTCATTTTGCGTCAAAAATATGTATATAAATAAATTTAATAAATATTATAAATACCATAGGATAATAACTACCCTGCACATTATTTAGTTAATCTCATCATGCAATAAAAGTGAACGAAGCAATGTGATATAAAAGCTGGTAAAGCGCGAGACGGACTCGCGCACGAAGGGTTCTGTACGTTAATCTATAAAAACGACAAATATCACGTTTATTGCATTGCCCCTTACAGTTCTTGAGATACAGCCTGGTGACAAATGGACAGACAGATAGCGAAATCTTAGTAATAGGTTTTACACTTTGGTTACGGAAACCTACATTTTTTTCCATACAACAGTAGACAGAGAAAACTTAATGTCAAACACTCTGTTTTCCACTTTCCCTCTGAATTTGTGACATTGTATGTTAAATGTCGATACTTAATGCTGCATTTTGTCTTGCCGGAACGAGGAAATGCCTATTATTTTGTGCAAGAATAGAATCCACAATTATCTTTTACAGTGAGACACTGTACCACTGCGCTGCTATGGCTTGTGTAATAATGTATTAAATACGATTCAAGCCGACACTAGTCAAACTCAGGATCTAAGTACTTATGAAAATTCTACTTTCCAAATCGACATAGGAATCCTTAACTTTTTGTTTTAATTATTAAAATCATCCATTATATCTTTTTTATTAAATAACTTTTTTGGTAAAATTTTATTTTTATTTTTTTATTTGACTTTTTATTGCTTTAACATTTTGATTATTTAATTTATATAGTAACCATAGTGTAGGTGACCTACTTACACTATGGTTACTATATTTTGATTCTTTTTTATTTAGATTTTTTAAACATTATATTATTATACAAATGATATCAGTATACTTTCTGTGTAATAAGAATAAGTGGACTAATAGGAAATGCTTTAACAATGTAGAGTCCGCTTTTAGAGCAGATTGATTTCTAACATTTTGCCTAATTAAGTATTATTTTTTTAACAAACTTAATCTCCCATTCAAATAAACAACCTAAAAGACATATTATATAATACAATTCAAGATTTCAAAAAGAAAATCTTACCAAATCAATAAAATCGTTCCTTATACTGTTTTCATATTGTTGTGTTTTTTTTTCTATATAAAATAGAAACATAAAGACAATAATAAATTCATATTTTCCATTAACTTTCAACGTTAGATTCATCATGACCTACAAATATCGAAAATTGATAACTGCGATCATATCGGTTTTACCCTCTGTAACCGTTGCTATAGCAACCCCTTTCAAACCACATTGCAAACACATACACATCCCCCTCTAACTCCCACAAAAACGGAATGAGAGAGCAAGATAGCTGTATTATTGTCAGTATAGCTTCAAACGAGTAGCCCTTAGTAAAATCGATATCGCACAAGGCTAGGCGTCGATTATCCGGTCTATTCAAAGTGAAATCGATAAAGACGTAAGTTAATTTCAATGATATGGGAAAGTAGATCTTATAAATGGATAATAAGTGTGTTTTTCTATGAAATGCAATGGTTTTATTACGTTTGTCAAAGGAGGTAGCTTCGGTAGGCTCACCGCGTGTCACGGCATCGACTATTGATTTTTGCGATCGCAAGCGAACATTTCGATTTATTGGATGATGGAGCGTTGAGTTTTATTTCATTTAATTAAAACATTGAGGAGACAAAGTGGAAGAAATTGCCTTTAGGATTTCTTTTATATATACAATAATATGCTTTGAATTGTTATTTAACTGTATTTTTACAGCTATTTCTCTCATTACGTAACTATTTTGTTCCCCCATATAACTATTTCTAAAATTAAAGTACAGCCTTGTACAGAAATATTCATATTACATTTTTAGCATATAATTGATTTGAAAATAAATAAAAATAATTAGATTCACACGCTGTATCCCGCAGAGGCAGAGGTAACCTAGTCTTAAAACACTCGTTTCCCACTTTCCACCCAATTTTGACAAGTTCCACAAATTTAGATTTTGCTTATTCAGTAACGGAAATTGACTTCTCATTCTTTTATAACTAAAGCAATTATTTTAACTTGAAAAATTCGAGACATATGCAATGTCTATTATAACTAATTTCCGAGCGAAAATCGAACCCATAGCAATCGCGTTTACAGTCAACGCTGATCCATTAGGTCACGATAGTGAAAACTGTTTTCGATTCATAACTTAAATTTCTGTATTAAAATCCAAAACATAACTATAATCTATCTATATCTAGTTGTTAGCCCAAAGCTAGAGGTTACACCTTCGGTTACGAGGGAACGGAGTGTCTAAAGTCTAGGTTCCCTGTTGTGCTTATCCTGCTAGAGGAGAAAAATAATAATAAACGTAATTATTTATAAAAAAGGGAAGGACGGGAAGCTGTGTTTTTCAATATCTATTTATTTATAATTTTTTGACTCTCCCATGGTGATTAGCGCATTTTAGCGTTAAAAATTGTCTAAAATATGTTTTTTGTTAGTTAGTCAAGCGGCATGCCAAATG
>JAKRZM010000651.1:165726-184657 GCA_036379175.1 Heliconius cydno galanthus | reverse complement strand
CAAAAAATTCAAAATAAATTACCTTTAGATAACTTCCATAATTCTTTCGACGAGAAGACACCTGTCGCTAAAATGATATCGTTGCAAATAACACCGTTGTATGGATTATGGGTATATCCTGTAACCCATTCGATATATTATAAAAAAAACAACATGAAAATTCCATTCCAGGGCAAACAGGATAAGGGAGCTAACTCTAAATAGTAGAAATGTAATGACATTTATCGAGACATCAAATTTTCTAAGAGAAAAAATAGAACACACATCTAGGAATTGTGCTATTTTGAAATTGTTAAGTAATTTCAGTATTAAAATATTAAAATCACTTTATTTTTTTGTGTATATTTTGTTTAGGTCGTTTTTTTTAAATATTTTTTTTTTAGTTAGCAATTCTACTAAATAATATAATAGAACCCTTTGAAAATAGCATCAATTCGTAACATTGGTATGTAACTTTTAACAGCTTTACCGTCGCTTTTTATCAATCTTATTATTTTCAATTTTAATAAAAAAAAATAGAAAATAATTTACTATGATAATTTTTTATTTCTTATTTTGGTATAAAAAAGAGACAGTTAATACCGATCAAAGCAATCGATCTAATAACGAACAGAAAAGCTGTTTAAAGTAACATGTTATATAAAAAGAAAATAATAAAAAAAATAGTGAAAAAGAGAAGGAACACCGACTGACTACAATACAGACAATAAACACCAAATGTCAACCAACCAGCGTAAAGCATGAGGTGCAAGCGTACACAACCAGTCCAGATGCACAAATCTAAAATGGTGACCACAATTGTGCAAAACCAATCAAAAACTCTTCACTTGTGAACTAAGAATGGTGTTCGATTGACAATGGCAACTAAAAACTAAATATGTCTTATCGTATTTCAGAAAAAAAAAATTAAAAATATATACATATATTTAACTTGTGACTTCCAAAACTATAAAAATTATAATAAACTTGAAAAGTAAGAAGCACACCCAATAAATATAATACAGTAAACTAAAATTATAAAGAATTTAAACTAAATATATATAACTGAAAATGTAAGGACCAAATTTTATTTTATAATAACGAAATGCTAGCTTTTGCTATAAATATTGAACTAGTCGTCACCCGTGACTTTGTTTGTGTGGATTTTAGGACACAAAATGAAAAATCTCCATATTTGCCGTTCCCGCAAGAATTTGGGAACATCCTCACAAGGCTCACTAATCTTATATTATATTGACATATTCTAAACTTCAATTTTTTAGGTCCAGTTATTACGACTGTACGTTGGCTGTCAGTCGCTAAGTAATGAAGTTTTATACATATAAATATTGATATTTTTTCACGAATATTATATTGTTATCACATGTTAGTAGTAGAAACTTCTACTAATCTGACCTCCTTTCCTATTAATGTTGTAAATTTGAACTTTCACGCAAAAACCACAACGGATTTAGATGAAGCTTATACAACAGAATAACACTTTATGTACAGATTTAGAATAATTTACAAAGCGAGTAAGCTTCACACCAAAAGCTAGCATTTCGACACACAAAACACCATTCTTAGTCAACGGACACGACACGACACCGACACGAGGTTACCTTTGTTCTTAGCCTCGTGTTCATTCTCTTTGTCCCTAGTGGGGTGCGGCGAGAGAGATCCGCTTAGAATATCTGAAACATATCGATTATATGTACTAATTTATGTATATATATTCAATTAATGTTATATATGTGATAATTTGTTTGTCTGCTTGTTACACAACTACGTATGAAATGAAATACTGAATTTACATAGGCACATCTAAGTATCTAAACAATTGCTTATAGGCAAACAATTAAATTACATAAGAAAAAGCTTTTATTACAAAAAAATATATGAACATAGAAAATAATGATAAGTAGAGAATTATTGAGAATGAGAATTTAAAATTATGAATACTTTCGCCAAAAGGTCCGCGGTCAACAGGTTTTCATTATTTTATAAAACTTGAAAATTTCTCCGCGTTGCCCCGACATAGGTAAGCACGATCATGGACTGCGGGATTTGGGGGGTGACTACCTGAGCAGTTAATAGGTAACTAAGGTGTACAAATTACCTATTGATATTTAACAGTCCTTGATAGTAAGTAAGTATTTACCTGTAATGGGAATATGCGAAAAAATGTTTCAGGTTTTATAAAATAAAGGAGATCTGGCGGCCGCGGACTCTTGCTCTATTTCTAATATAAATTTTGCACAAAAGTGCTCATTACGCAAAATTTAATTATAGGCTATCCAAAACCGACAAATCATACAAATAATAAGACTAGACAGATTATAAAAGTACAAATACACTATTCATAGCCTTTAGCCAATTTAGCAGTTATTTACAAAAGATGGTAAAAAATATAATATAAAAATTGCAATAATATAAGCGTTGATGATATTTGACATTGGTAACAATATTGTTTTATAAATAAGAAAAAACGATTAACTTTTCGATGCCCACTCGAGAAAATGAATGATCTTAGTTTCCCATTTCGGCAAGAAAGACATAATGTAACGTAGAGCTCAGCTACTCTACACGCAGTGTCTTAAATCCGGGACTAAAGTGTTCTCAACATTCTCTATGCCTATTCTGCCATGCGAGATAAAACACAATACCTACCGTCTTTTGTACCAATTAATCAAAAATCATCAACTTCTCCATCAAAAATAATTAAAAGCATCATAAGTATAATTGAGCGAGAGACCTGGCAGACCGTCGCTCCCATTACCATAGCTGTTGATGAAGTTCGCGAGGTATAGGTCTAACTCTCGGACCGACACGTTTATGTGGTACGGGTTCACGCAGAGCCCCGGCTGGGTGCATTCCGGGTGCTTCTCTAAGCGTTCACCGTCTGTACTCTCTAATGGTATCGCTTTGAACAGTATCACCATTACCAGGTCTAGCCGCCACACCTGTAATTTTAAGAATTTTGTTGTTAATTTTAGTATTTTTATTGATTGCTTGACATGTAGGATACAATGACAAAGCGTGATAGGCCAAGGTTCCCTCTGGAACGTCCCTTCCTGCACATTGCAAGGTAGGCAGAAGGAAACTTCAGGAGGAGGAAGTGTTAAGACATTCCGTTTCACACTCATTACATTTATCTATTTATCGTAATACATTTCTTTTAAAACATTCAAATATTGTTTTTTAACATTTTTAAAGTGTTATTCCACACTCAGGGAAGAAAAATACTTATTTAGAAAACTTAAGTATAAAAAATTTTACGTAACGAGTAGAGACCCCGAAAGTGGAACAAACTTCCATCCTCACAAACTTTTACATTTAATATATTACTAATCTAAACTTATTTACTAATTTAAATTACTTTTTTGTTCTAATAACATTATCATTTTAAATACAATATCCAAACGCGCAACGCCGCGCTTCACCTATTAACATTTATAACATTAATAAGAAGGACTCACTTTATCAGCTTGTCTTAAGCAGTCTATCCTCCTCATCTTCCCCTTCTGGTCTGGGTTCGACAGCACGCACACCGCCGGCCTCTTCCCCGTTATACTGAGCACGAAGTCCTCTCGGCAGTCCTGCGTGATGTCCTTGCGTAGCTTCCCGAGCAACCGTGACGCCCATTTCTGTTTCACTTCTGCTTTTTCGTTCTGGAATTTATATTAGATGATTTAAAATTAACATTACGTCAAAATAAAAAAAAGTATTAATAATATTTTTGGAAATATATATAATCTCCACGCATCCTATAAAGATGCTGGTAACAAAAAATAAATTGTGCCAAGGGTAAAAGAATTTTGACGTAGTTCGTTAAGAACGCTCTACAAGGCTCTAATTGACCAGAGCGCTAGCACGGTATCCGAGAGGTGCGGGTTCGAGTCCCGCTACGTTCAAATTTTATACGTATCCTAAAATATTTTTAAAATACAACAGTCTTTGAGTAATGATGAACGCGCGGAAAATTAATCTATTTAGAAAATTAGTTACACAAAATTCAGTACATAGTCGGTTGTATGGGAATTTTCATTAAAATCACATACGAGTATGACGGGTGAAGCCTTCAATTAGTTTAAGTAATTAATCAACATGTTATTCATGCATGTACACTAATTTAACGGTCCATTCGTTAGGAGCACCAGCTTAGCTGACGGCTAAGCTTTTAATCTGTATGGGAAACTACACACCGATAATTGGTCGATTTTAAAACAATTATATTGGACTACATGTAGAGCCGGAAGTATAGAATGGAGACCGGAAAGGTATTAATGTGAACGTAGTATCTGAATAATAGGTTTCCAGGTTCCCTCTGCCTACTCTGTTATGTACGAGGTAAATCGTGANCTCTCTAAAACGTCACAAGATCGCACTTAGCGCTAATAGTTTCATCAATATTGGTAGTGTGTCATCTTATCATAGTATGCCATCTTGAGCACAATTCCCCTATCTGAATATTAGGTTCCCAGGTTCCTTCTGCCTACTCTGTTATGTACGGGGTAAATCGTGAAGCTACAAAAAAAACTATAAAAGCCGTTCCTTGGAATAAAAACACATAAACCATGACCGAAATGATTTACACTGCAGATAAACCAAAGATCTACATTTTAAGCTGTAAAATTACCAAAATATATTCATTATTTTATTCGTAGCAAACCAAATAAAAAATTGTTTCTTACTTTCCGCCTAAATTTCCAGAGTAGTGAAACTCAACGCCGCAATTAAATAATTAAAATACAATCATTCCCCAAATTGGGATCGAACCCACGACCAACATTTACACTGACACGCTAACCCATAACCAACTCAACATATAAGACTATAACGAGTTTTTCCTTCAAATGCCTAAACTCTTCAATTGAAAACAAACAGAATTTAAAAGAGANATTTTATTCGTAGCAAACCAAATAAAAAATTGTTTCTTACTTTCCGCCTAAATTTCCAGAGTAGTGAAACTCAACGCCGCAATTAAATAATTAAAATACAATCATTCCCCAAATTGGGGAAACCCAAACCCACAACCAACTCAACATATAAGACTATAACGACTTTTTCCTTCAAATGCTAAACTCTTCAATTGAAAACAAACAGAATTTAAAAGAGAACGTAAAATTCAACACTAATTTTCCGAATTAGCTTTAAATCATGAGTTGCGACGTAGGAATAGTACATTCAACGAATATCTCCACCGATAGACGCATTGCGACTGCCTGCCTGGAAATGCAGACATCTTTGTTTTGTACCTTCCGCATCGAGAATCTGTTAACTCGTGTTTTTATTGAAAATATTTAAAATGGTGTCCTTGTTTTTAAAATGAATTTTATTTTGTAAAATAATGTTTATTTATATCTATTTACTTTAGTTCAGCCGCTCAACACACTGTCTGGAAAATTCGGTGGAAAATGGGTAATGGAGTGTCTTAACACGAGGCTTTTTCTGCCCGCCCAGCTTTGTGCGGGTTACGGCGTGAAGCTAATAAAAAAAGTAATTTATATTTTGTGCTCATAAGACTCATTCAACGTGTGCCACAGGTACCGTGGGCTATATCGAAACGATGAACGTGGTGTAATACAGCCTATAGCCTTTAACCAGTAGTACCTGAGATTTCAGAGTCAACGAAACAAAATGTTTTCCTTTTTTCCTGTTTCACGTTGTATCCCTAGTGTTAAGACATTCGGTTCCCATTAGGGAAAGTGGGAACGGAAAGACGAAAAATAGGAACTTTCCGTCAAAGCCATTGCGTGATGAATTGCGGAACTCAAAGCTGCGCTTTGCCTGGTTACTCCGAGTGGGAATTGAACTCACAACCTGTCGTGTTTACAATTGCAAGTTGGTACCCCTACGCCACAACTGGCTTCAAAATGGCCTGAAAATATCTTACTATACATTACATATATAACATTTTCATTTCCAATTTCTGGTTACAACACAAAAGTCGGCGTTCAGTTCCGCCTTTCAACATGAAATGTCTGAGTGTCTGAGAAGACTAAATTCACTTTGCCTATCCCGATATGTATTGCGTGAAGCTACATCCCCTTATACAAGGCTAAGCTAAGATGTTATTATACCCTCACTATCCTACTTCTCTTGTAACCATTGTTCAGACACAAATCAATAAGAATGGTCCGAGACGAATATGTATGAGTTTATCCAAAAAGTTTGAGTGCGTACATTTATCACGACTGCGGTAGAAATATCTCGTGCAGCTAACAAATATTACTTCCTTATATAATGTTGGTTATGTTTTATATAAATAACTATCTATCTATATTTCTCTACTAATATAATGAAACTGAGTTTGTTTGGTTGAACACGTTAATCTCAGGAACTATTGGTTCGAATTTAAAAATTCTATTTGTTTAGATTTAGGATATAGTTGGGTATAAGGTAACGGTTTTGATAAAACCCACTATACCTGCAGCCAGAGTTACTGCGGACACATAGAAATATGTCATATACCTTTAGAGTTATTAGGCAATAATTACACTACCGTTTGTAGACAAAGGCGGAAAGTGGGGAAAGTGTTTTAATGGAAAGAACGGAGTGTCTTAACACGAGGTTCCCTCTGCCTACCCTTCTATGTGCAGGATATAGCGTAGATTCACGCTAGATTAACTTTATAATTGGTCTTGTATCAAATTACTCTTCATTATTAATAATAGTTGTTAACGCACTAACAGTACTGACAAAAACCGATGCAATATGGCCTTCAACATCCATACGCTGGACTAAAAGACACATATTTTTTCACGAGTACATTTTTATTTTCAAATCTAAAATATATGTAAATATAGCACTAAAAATATGTAAAATTTTGACATTTTAAAAGGCAAAAAGAGTTTCAACGGAACACGCATGTCCGGCAAATTCATTTTCTGAGCGCGGCGCATAACTGGTGTAATACAAAGCTTTGCATTCTCTACCAAACAAAAATTGCAACTGTGACCACTGTTTGTGTGTATGTAATATTTCTATTTCATAATAAATGTAGTGGACAGGACCCCCTAAAAGCGTACTCGAAAGAGCACGATTCATTTTTATTAACAACTAACCATCGTTCGCAACTTTGTTTATGTGGACTTTAAGACATAAAATGGAGAATCTCGTTTTTTTCCTGTCCTCGTAACATTTTCCTCACTTGGTCTAGTGATCCCCTATATATTACCCTATAGTCCCTAACGCCAACTTACCTACATGCCTACTTTCAATTTTTTGAGTCTAGTAGTTACGAGTGTACGTTGTCTGTCTGTTTGTCAAATGGTAATCGCTCTACAGTTACTTTTTATATAGAAAACAATTTGAAAGTATTATTTCGGCCAAGTTATATTTTATTTAGATAACACTATTATATTCGTTAAATATGCTCAAGCTTAACGCTTCGTCCTTAGCGCGGTACCCAATGGAGAAGCGAGTGATAAATAAAAAATTAAAATATTTCAATTGTTATGCATTTTATAATAATATTTAGTGAAATTTAAAGTAAAATAAAAATAATATTTACCTGTAATTCATATTTTGTGTGTCGCTCCTCCTCAAGACTCATCCGTTTCTCGTGTTTTTTATAATATTTCCTTTTGGCCGCTTGTAAATTGAACCACGTGTACGAAAAGGACTTTACAAAAGGCATCAGGGCCTCTATGAACGGATGGAACTCGTCCTGTAAACATTCAAATAATCGAAAACATTTAAAGTGATTTTTTGCACCATTTAAAACTTTGGCGCCCAGCGTGGGACTCTTGTAAAAATATATATTTTATACATATCTATTGCAATAATATGTTTCTTGAGAATCACACAATTCTCCATTGAATTTGACCATTTCATTTCTATTTTCATGAAGTTATTAATAACAAATGGTTATAAGTATACATTTACAGCTATTATTCTTGCACTCGAACATTATTTACATCCAAAGCATTCATAAAGTAAGTAACATAAATCACCAGAGGCATTGCTAAGTCCATTATGTGACGATAAATTGGTACTTTATTGGTATTCTAAAACGGATAATAATTTATTATGTAAAAAGAACAGAGAAATGATAAGCTCTAAAGAAAAATATATGGCTGAGCCTAATATTGTTATGGCTATTAGGTACTATCGAGATAATGCGTTCACATTCTACTTATTGCATTAAACTGCAATTTAAGCTATCGTGGCACAGCGGCTCAGAGTTTGAATGGAAAGACGAGGGGATTCGATTCCCATTCGTATGAAACATTTTCATTTGATCGCACTGGTAAAAAGATAGAGCGCGGAGTTGAGTTTCGCCAAAATCATTCTCAACAAAGACAAACGAAAGAGAATCAAATCACTTATGTGTAAGTTCCCTCTGCCTACTTCGCTAAATAAAAAATGTTTATATTCAAATGAGACGTGAAGTCAGACTAGGAAGTTCGACGTAGGGTTTCCCATCAGTACATTGTACATTGTTGCGATTACTAAGCTTTTCAATATAAATAAAACAATGCCGATGTCTATCTATAAACGTTGAAGCACCGTGTTTCACAATTCTTCTTGGAATTTTGTAGAAGCGTCGCTTTGATTTTGAAAAGTCTAATGTTTGTAGGTTATTTTTACTTTCATGCTGTAAATCGGAAATAGAAAGGTGGACAGAGAGATCCTAGTGTCACTCCACTCCCTACTCTCCGTCAATTTTTCGAAAGCCTGTTACCAGGGTGAAGAAATTTAAATAATTCATACTCCCGAATGGTAATCACATCCATAACCGTCGTGTTGGTACAACCATAACCTAAAAAATAAATATATAAATTGGCAAAAATTATAATCAAGTAAGGCCGTATGTCAACTAAACATAAAATGAAGCATATGCCAGAAGTTCTAAGAACCCCTCACTTACCGTATCAACTCCGTTGGAGCAATAAATAAACTCTTAAATCACATTTATATGACGCGATCTTACAGTGAAGTGGACAAATATAGAAATAGAAATGTTAAAATAGTTTTCAGTTTTTAATCATAAGTAACGTAGAGCTGTCCTGGCACAGCTGAGGCGCGTATGTAATGATAAAGTAGGTTCAAATATCACCTTAGGATATTTTTTTCTTAATGTAAGACGCCGGCGTAGTATAGCGGTACTGTTTCGATGTAAGTGCAATGGTTATGGGTTCGTATCCTACACTACGTTCCGAGCTTTATGTGGAGAGGATGTCAAAGATGTTTTCCAGCTACAGTCNTCAGGGCCTCTATGAACGGATGGAACTCGTCCTGTAAACATTCAAATAATCGAAAACATTTAAAGTGATTTTTTGCACCATTTAAAACTTTGGCGCCCAGCGTGGGACTCTTGTAAAAATATATATTTTATACATATCTATTGCAATAATATGTTTCTTGAGAATCACACAATTCTCCATTGAATTTGACCATTTCATTTCTATTTTCATGAAGTTATTAATAACAAATGGTTATAAGTATACATTTACAGCTATTATTCTTGCACTCGAACATTATTTACATCCAAAGCATTCATGAAGTAAGTAACATAAATCACCAGAGGCATTGCTAAGTCCATTATGTGACGATCAATTGGTACTTTATTGGTATTCTAAAACGGATAATAATTTATTATGTAAAAAGAACAGAGAAATGATAAGCTCTAAAGAATATATATGGCTAAACCTAATATTGTTATGGTTATTTGGTACTATCGAAATAACGTGTTCGCATCCTATTTATTGCATTATTTAAATCTATGGTAAAACTGCACTTTAAGCTATCATAGCACAGCGGTTCAAAGTTTGGATGGAAACACGAGCGTATTCGATTCCCATTCGGTAGAATGAAACATTTTATCCCACTGATAAATAGGTAAAGCGCGGAGGTGAGTTTCGCCAAAATCATTCTCAACAATGACAAACGAAAGAGAGTCAAATCACTTAGGTATGTATAAGTTCCCTCTGCCTACTCCGCTAAATAAAAAATGTTTATATTCAAATGAGACGTGAAGTCAGACTAGGAAGTTCGACGTAGGGTTTCCCATCAGTACATTGTACATTGTTGCGATTACTAAGCTTTTCAATATAAATAAAACAATGCCGATGTCTATCTATAAACGTTGAAGCACCGTGTTTCACAATTCTTCTTGGAATTTTGTAGACTAAGCGTCGCTTTGATTTTGAAAAGTCTAATGCTTGTAGGTTATTTTTACTTTCATGCTGTAAACCGGAAATAGAAAGGTGGGTAGAGAGATTCTAGTGTTATAAGTCACTCCATTTCCTACTCTCTGTCAATTTTTCGAAACATTATGCGTTGAGTGGTGGAGCTCAAAGCCGTGCTTTATCCTGTTACCAGGGTGAAGAAATTTAAATAATTCATACCCCCGAATATCCACAACCGTCGTGTTGGTACAACCATAACCCAAAAAATAAATATATAAATTAGCAAAAACTATAATCAAGTAAGTCAACTAAACATAAAATGAAGCATATGCCAGAAGTTCTAAGAACCCCTCACGTACCGTATCAACTCCGTTGGAGCAATAAATAAACTCTTAAATCACATTTATATGACGCGATCTCACAGTGAAGTGGACAAATATAGAAATAGAAATGTTAAAATAGTTTTCAGTTTTTAATCATAAGTAACGTAGAGCTGTCCTGGCACAGCTGAGGCGCGTATGTAATGATAAAGTAGGTTCAAATATCACCTTAGGATATTTTTTCTTAATGTTCTTACATTGTGGCCGGCGTGGTGTAGCGGTACTGTTTCGATGTAAGTGCAAGGGTGGTGGGTTCGTATCCTTACACTACGTTCCGAGCTTTATGTGGAGAGCATGTCAAAGATGTTTTCCAGCTACAGTCTCAAAAATATCTAAATACAAGAAACGTTTAACAATACCAAAAACCCATAATATTAAAAGAAGATATGAAAATATTTCAAGATAATAGTAATTGTAGAGAACTTTTTATTCTAGAAAACACTTGCAGGTCCAGAACGTCATAATCAAAGAATATAACAGTGTTCTGTTCTATTCTTTTAATTTTTTTTTGTAAATTTAATTAAGCAGTACCTACTAAAAATGGAGAAGTCAGTCATCATGTGCCACACACACACACAGACACACATATGTAAGTAAAAATTGTAACTAATCATGTATTCATCGTGTAGGGACGCTATTGTTGTTTGATTCATAACATAATGTATGCAAATATGTCGACTTGATTTATACGGAATTTGCTTTAAAAGCAAAAATATTTGTAACTGTAAAAAAATCGTAAAACGTATTATTTGTATTGTTTGTCATTCAACGACTGTGGAGAATAAATTCTCGGAAAGAGGCGTTGCATTCAGAGAAGTGCACGTTGAGGTCGTGTTAGAACATTAACATATATGTTTAAGGATTTGATTGAATTATACGTGTAAATGTATGGGTGGAGGTTCGATGAGCTCATTACAATGTAATGTTATCTTTTTTTTAGTTTTAGGCTGTTCCCCATATAGCAGGGTAGGCAGAGAGTACCTGGTAATCTAGTGTTTGGGCACCCCGTTATCATTAAGACACTTTTAGCTGAATCCTGGTGCCATTGCGTGTTGAGTGGTGGAACTCCAAGTAATTTTATGTAAATTTTCTTACATAAAAATTCTTTTGTCAATCAATTCAGAATTTTATAACAAGGGAAGGCTCCTACGGTTTATTTGAATATTAAAAAAACAGTTAAACACTTCCAAATGGAAGGTCAATATGACAAGTTGTCATAAAACCACCAAATCCCATATAACTTCAATAAACGCTTACTACAACACCCACACAATCCTCGTACATCAATGAGATATGGAAAATACCAAACGTTCCAAGTATAAACAAAAGTCCAGTCAAAACATCGGGTAGAGTTGGCGAGGACGCTAGACGTGCCGCCGCCCTGCCAAGGAGTGTTGGCACCTGATGCCACGTGGCAAAGTTGCCAGTAAGTTGACCATATGGCAGGGTGATTGGACTGGGTTAATAGGTGAATGTGAGGAGTGAAGTTCAAAGAAATCATTACCTATGTAGCTAGATCAAAGTCAAAGTCAAATAAATTTTTGTCAAAATAATAATGATCCTTAATTTTTTGAAGGTGAAATGTTTTTGTCATCGGTTCACGAAAGTGATTGTATACCTCAGACCTGATAAGAACCGGTGCAAGAAACTCAGCGTGTCTTTTTTTGGGTTTTAAGTCAAAAATTTACACAAACTCGTATATTTTTGTCGCTATTGCCTACTCAATTGTAACTAATGAAACATAAGTGTGGATTCGGTTCATGTTTTAACTTATATAATAAAAACATGTCCAATACCAAATGTATATAAATACAATGAACTTTTAAATTTAATTTAGAAAAATCTTAAGGAATAACTGTCAAGTTTTTGTTAAAGATTCTGCCAAGAAAGATCCTGTATGTAAACTATTGAAATTGACGGAGAGTAAAAGAACGAATTGACTTTTTTTCTCCTTTTACGAAACAAGCTCAAATCACACATACAGACATATCTCCAAATCATCAAATACTAAAGTTACTCAAAAATCTATACGAAATCGCTAGAAATCTGAGTTGTAGATAGGAAATTATAATAAATCATAAACATCCTTTTCGCTCAATGAAAACACGAGGCGAAGATTTATTTGAAAATACAAACACACGTCACATTAAATACGATGCGTCGTAAAACTATAGGAAAGGTGCAAGCTTGTAGGAGGAACATATTCTAAACAGAACTTGGTAACTTCTAAATATAACTCTAAACGCATATTGGAGAAGAATCATGAAATTTTAGTCATTTTTGACGTATTGTTTATTCGTATGTAATTCAGCACTTTTCGCTTGTTTGTTCCTTTGATAAGAGAATTTTGTATTTTCAAATTAAATTGTACATTGAAATTTTTATATGGACCTGTCTTGTTCTTGAAGTAATATGAATGAAACTTTGGAAGATTTACTTATAAGAACTAGCGAGGCCAGTCGAATTACAGAAAGGCCAGATTTGAATTCCGCCACTCAATACGCAATGCCTTCAGAATTCGGCGTAAAGTGGTGAACGGAAGTGTCTCGACACTAGGTTTCCTCTGCCTAACCTGCCATGTGCGGGATAAAGCGTGAAGCTAAAAAACTAAAACTCATAAGAACATTTCTATAGATAAATCACTTTTGCATATATAAATATGCATATATAAATATGCAAAAGATAGAATAAACTTTTTAGATAACTCACACACAGCTATTCCAGAACCAACCATATATTTAGGCTCAAAAAAGTAAATATTCATTTAATAAAATAAACAGGCAAGAAAAGTCCCTTGTTAACAGCGTAAAGTTAAAAAAAAGTACTGATATTGGTACCTGATCGAATGAAAGGTACCTATCTACCTTAAGAAAAGTGAGTGACAATTATTGCAGGAATAAACAATAATACTTTTGTCAAGTCATTGTTAACGGTATACGACATCTTGACGTTCCTCGACAAGACGCCAATGTTTAATTCCATAAGAAATGATTCATTCAACTAACGTTGCTCAATGATTTAAGGAAATTTGTATCTTGGTTTTAAATTGTAGAGAGTAGAGGAAAGAACTTATTGCTTCTCCTTTCCTCAGTGTCTAATTTTTAGGTCTGTCTGGTCATGTTGTGTCTTGTTATCAAAGCAAGGAAAGGCCAATAATTAATTTCTCCGAGTAGCTCTGCTTAAATATCATTTATATAGGTACTGAATTAAAACTTTGACATTCAATATAGTACATTTTTAATCACATGTAAAATAGAAAACATTAATTAGTACGGAAACCCGAAAACATGATCTGTTTTGTCTCAAAGTGTAATCGAAAGTTATTTTCCCAATGTGACGTTACAAAGTAGTATCGCTAGATTGTTTGTAAACTAACGATAAAATCCCTTACCGCCGTTCCGTACTATTAGGAAAACTTCCAAACGCCACTGCCAAAACTCTGGAGTGCGTTCACCCTGAACATTTTGGCGGCAAATCGCGATTCCTTCATTATTTTTTCATCTGAGTCGAATTTATTTTATAGATATTGGCGCTGGTTCGCTGGGGATGCCCGTTGGACTTGGCCATGGTACCGCTTGGCGTTCCTAACTAGGTCGACGACGTCACGGGAGCTTTAGCCAAAATTACGCCTCACTTCCTAGTGTGAGGCCATCGTGGTGCAGTGGACAGCGTGAGACATGAGTGTGACGGTTGTAGGTGCGATCTACACTCGGGTGAATGATTATATTTAATTTATTTCCATTTTTGTAATTTACACGGTAGACGTTGCAGCGTTAAGCTTCGCCACTCAACACGCACGCTAGGATCCCGCTACCTGCCTTACAATGCGGATAGAGCTTTTTCCGCTTCCCGCTGTATAACACACAAAACCACAGAAGGAACCTACAAACCTGGAAACCTAGTGTTAAGACAATCCGTTCTCATTACCGTTTCCCAATTTCAGCTGAATTCTGGACGCAAATTTGTGGATTTATAATTTATTTTTTTGACTTAAAGGCACGAGGCTCTCCGGCTCAACAGGTCTGCCGCTTTGTGGACAGGACACGTAATTCTACAATAAATCCCCATTGTTGTAAACTGAATGCAAAATTCGATTATATGCATTTAGGTAGTTAACCTGCACGCATCGAGAATGCAAATTGCATCGAGCTTTTGAACGAGGAATTTCTATAAAGGCACAAATCTAATGTACTAATGTATCTAACTGTCTATGTACTGATGTACTCGTATATGGAAAATGGTAGTATTTTACTTAGGGTTTTATAATGTGCCAACATTCCGTGCTAAATGACGGCAGGAAGAAGGATTTGTTTGTTACTGGCGAGTGACTTTAATTTAAATTTTAATGCAGAGGAAGAAATTTGATATAAATACCAATATTAATTTGATAGCTTATATATTCAATGCATTATATACCTCAAGATAATCTAGCGACGTTACCGAAAACTCAGTACGTAATAAGTGACTCACTTCCACTATTAATATCCGTAAACAATCTTACTAATAAAATTCGAATTCTGGTTAAAGTATTAACATTAGCACCAATCCTAAATATTTTTTACTGATATCGATAATTTACAAAACAATGTTATATATCCATTTGGAAGTAACTAATAAAATGTTAATTTTTCGACAATTTAAATCCAGGTCGCAGTCAAAGGTACCACATATTGAAAATACAAAAACGTACGCCCTGAAAGAATACCAACTTTACGACATCGTAAACACAGTCCGTTGTAAAAAACACATCGAAAACCAATCCGCTTGCTGACCATCAAAGAGCTTTTGCGCAATGAACACGTGGACGACCTTCATTTTATTTTTTTTATATATTTAACAAAAAGCAATAGAAAATTATAAACATAGCTATACGAGACAAACGTAAGATATGACTTATTTTAATATTTTATGCTTTTACGCTCTGCTTGAATAATTTCCGTAAATAGAGAAATACTATAGTGAAAAAGTAGGAGACAATGATAATAACGATAAAAAAATATAATAAACGATAAGTCATTTACGCCGGGCTATAAAATGGAAAATTTCGAATTACCTTTTTTTCAGTTTCAGTTGCGCTTTATCTTTCAATCATACCAAAATTATCTATAAAATAAAATAAATATACTAAATAACCTTTTTAGAGATTAAAGAGGCACAGGGGCACAAAGTGTGACTCTAACTGCGACTGGTTGAAGATTCGATCCCCACTCGAGGAAATGAAATATTTATTTTAATTTATATTTCCATTTCTTAGCTCTGGTGTCGCCGTTCGAAGGCAAAGCCCGGCGTTGAGTTCCGCCAATCAACACGCAATGCCTCCAAAATTCGTCGAAAAGTGGGGAACGAAGTGTCTTAACAGTACTGGATTTTATAGAAGTAATAGACGGAATATCTCAAGATAGAAAATAATAATTAAATGTTAATAATTCATTTCCTCGAGTGAAGTGAAATAATTTGATAATAATAAATTTTGAAAATTCAACACACGACCATCTCGTTTGCAGGCAAACACTGTAACCACTGCGCTATGACGGCCTCAACAAGTATATTCCAGTATTATTGTCGCGTATATTTATATAGTTTTAGTAACAAGTTGAAGACCAACAGCAGCTGAACGGTTTGCGCAGAAATAGAAAATAGTTTCAAGAACTAAACGCACCGTTCTAGTTATAGCGGATATATTTATTGGTAGTGACTAATCTCATTTTATTTGATCATTACAATCAGTAATGTTTTTTTTTTGTCAATTTTTGACAAAAAAATTGTAAATATAATGGAAAATTAATAAAGATAACCTAAAAATTATTACATTTTTTAAATACTTTTAATTAAGTTTTGAAGGGATTTTTCTGTTAGTACAGCTGAATTAACTTTTAAAAGATATAAATAATATATATCATTGTTGAAATAATAATAAGCATTATAATAAATCTTCTAACTTTAGACTTATTAAACGCTTTTACTTCGACCACACACCATTATACACTCGAGTCAACCTTTCTCGAAAGCGCTGGCTATCAAATAACATTACTATTTGATATGATTTCAACTAAAATGTATGTTCTCTAGACAGACGTGCTTATTAAACTATATTGAATTTATACAAATACATACGTATAATATAGCGATACAATCATAGCGCAGGTGAAAACAGTCTGTCTGTATATGCGTCAATTGCGAAAACTGATAATATTTTATTAATAATTTTTTTATATCATAATTTTCAATAACCCTCTTTACTACAATCTTATAAAACGTGTAATGGAATATAATGAATAATGGATATACTAGATTCTTTTACCTTGGATAAAAAGGAAACATTTAAAAAAAAATACACATTATAGTTTATCAGTCAGTTTTTATTTAGGGCTTTTATTTTAAATAAATTGGTCCAATATAATATATATTGGAGTAATGTACTTGTATAAATTTTAAAATTGATAGACTATGTAACCATATATTGCAAAAAGTTACGATTAATTTCTTAGATTACAACTTTTAATTTTGACCAAATTTTACTTATGTGCCCTAATCAAAAAACTGCATTTATTAGCTTAGTGTGCTCTACAGGGTAAAAACTCACCTTTTTCTGTCTTTCACCTACTTAATAACCACAGCGATAATAAAAAAAATTAAACACCACACAAACACCTACAGATATCTAAACTTATCACATTACTTTTAAATAAATTATAACAAATTTATATAAGACACTGATAATTATATCAACTGTATAATAAAATATTAACACACTTATTACAGTGCAATATGTAGGCAAATCCAAGTAGAAACGACTATAAAAGCCACATGTTTAGAAATCACTTTATACATTGTCTGCTAAATCAAAGGCCAATCTATTTCCGATGCAGCTCAAGTCATATAAATAAGACCACCACTTGTATATAATCTCCGGTATTTTGCGGGGTAGACATAGAATAGAGTACTTAGTGACACAGCACTCTGTTTTCTATTAGCCACTTAAATATGACTATAACATTTATTATTACATATGTAACTAATTATTACCAAAAGTAAATAATTGAATATGGATTGATGTAGATACTGTTTGACTGTTTTAATAATTGTAGTTATAGATAAGAATTTATAAGATAACTTTTAAAATAATTCAGCTCTTAATTTATGAAAAATATTAGCTTCACGCAGCGGGGTAGGCAGAGGGAACCTAGTGTTTAGACACTCCATTCCACTTTCCACTGATATGTTGTGTGTCATTCAGTGTCATTGTGTGTTGAGTGGCACTCAATACGCAATGCCTACAGAATTCAGCAGTTCAGCTCAAGATGAGGAATTGCCAGGTAAGCAATAAAACGTTTCTTTTGCAAAATTTCGAAAAATAGAATAAGCTGCAATATAATCGTAATTTATAGTTCTTGTGTAGCGTTTAGGATGCCCGTTGTCACGTGATCATCTCAAGCATGAATAATCCAATTCTTTTTTCTAACGCGAATCTAAAACGCTATATGTATGACCGCAAACATGCACTCAGCGACCTTCCTCGCAAGAGCTTAGGTATATCAGCGCTACAACTCTAATGCAACGGGATTGATATTATATTTATACATACTAAGTGTAAGTTTCAATACGTTTCATAGTGTTTTAGGCATGTACGTATGAATATGTAATAAATATATATGTACATATATTTCCGTTATTGAGTGACTGTAACGGAAAGGTGTAGAACACNCAACTTTAAATCAAAATTATCAGCTTCACGCGGTATACCGAACACAGAAGGGTAGGCAGAGGAAACCTAGTGTTAAAACTCTCCTTTCCCCACTTTCCGCCGAATTCTGGAGACATGTTGAGTGGCGGGACTCAACGTCTGAAATTGGTATTTTAATATAAAAGTATTTACAAAATACACTTTATTCGTAGTTGAGTTGAGGAAGTTCGAAGTCGAGTTAAAAGTGGAAAACAAAATGTTTCCTATACTCACCTTTCTATGCGAAAAAAATGTGAAGCTACTCTTCTTGCAGAAAAAATTTTCAAGAAAATTTGCTGACTGCGCATTCGCTGAGCTCATGGGTGCTCGATTTCACCTTGGGAAATTATTTTATTTTCAACAATTTAGTTTTTCCGATCGCACTAAACGGAATGCAATGTTGGTTTTAGTAATGCAATATCTCTAAAATACACGGAATAAAATGGATTGATGTAGGTCAGTTACTAGAAATTCTCGGATCATGCAAGATCCGAGAATTCAATATACAGTGGGTAAAAAAAGTATTTGCACACCCTAATTTTTTGATGTTACATCTACAAAAAAACAGAATGCTTTTAGTTAATTATTGTATTTAATAGCTTAATCTATATATATTTCGAATTGGTTAATAAAATTTCTCAGAAAATAGAAATTAGAGAATGAGACGGTATAAACACATATTTTAAAGTCAAATAAGTATTTGCACACCAACC
>JAKRZM010000651.1:149866-164607 GCA_036379175.1 Heliconius cydno galanthus | reverse complement strand
AAGCTAACTAAAAAAATAATTAAATAAAATAACAATTCCTCGACTGGAAAGCGAACCCACAACTTGTCTTTACAGTCACACGTTTTTTCCACTGCACCACGATTGGCCTCAACCATAATAATTTTTCAAAAAAGTTATACTCGTATCAAAAGTCCAATAAACTTAAATGTCCAATCTGCATTAGCCGATGAGGAAAAACAAAAGCTCAAATATAAGTAAGCTTAAGCTAAAGCTTCTTTACTTAACTAAGTGGAAACTTAGACCGTCTAATGGGACATCAGTTACGTTTGACTGAAGAAGCATAATGAGCTTTACTGGTGTAAAATTTTATTTTTTTATACATATAATTATTTTATATATGTTTTTTTTTTATTTTATATATTTGTATAACTAACTGTCACCCATATTTATATGTAACGTTTTACTCTGTTTCTGTAGGAATATCGAAAAATCTACACTTAGTGCTCTCCTACAATCCCCAAGGAACCTGCAACCATCATCAACTGCCAAAACTAAGCAACGTTGAACCCAGAAGAGTTTTAAATAAATAAATATATAATATAGATTTTGAATTTTGGATAAAGTAGATTATAACATTCCCAAGCTACGATAGTAATTACTTTCATATTAAAAATAATAACATTTACTTAATTATTTTAACATCACGCTGTATACAGGATGTATAAGTTATATCATCAGTCATGGTATATTGTGAGTTCGATTCTTACGAGGGCGAATGAGTTATTTTCATTTTCTTCCTCTAGGAAAAAGACAATGGGCAGCGTTTGGTTTCGCCATTGAACCTATAGTATCTCTAAACTCAGTTGGATGGGAAACGGAATGTCTTAACACTACAGCGTAAAACTATAATATGGAAAATGTGAAAAAACAGTAGCTGTTAAAAAAACATAAAAACAAAAAATATATGCATAAATAGTGAACAAAAACCGCGATTAATAGATAGAGTGTTCTTCTAAACATCGATCAACAAAGTTAATTGTTAGTAAAATCGTTTCTGACTCTGTAATCCCTTGATCCGCTTAGTCTACTAACGTGCTACGAGAGCTCAGTTGCGATGTATTTTCATATTGGAGGCAAAAATATTTTGTTTGTTCTACAATTTCGTAAATATATATGTAATGATTGTAGTTTACATCTTAATTAATTATAATATTACTTCTGGTTTCCCGTAATTATGTTTTTGTGAACTATAAAGTGTAAAATCCCGTGTTTTCCCGTTACCGTAAGAATTTTAAGAAAATTTCTCTTAGTGTTTCCTTACTCTCCTGAAAAATTACATGCTAAATATAGAACTTACAATACAAATAAAGGAAAAATCCGAAAAAGGAAAATTTATAAGTATTTCATAGAAAAAAACATTACAAATTTATATTTATAGTTCTTTGCTCCAAAACGAGTGAATGTGCTCACAAACATAAGTTTGTCAACTTTTATAAGTTGTATTTCCCGTTGGCCTACAATCTTGAAATTGGTACGGAAGCCTCGGTGGACGAGTCCGTCTCGCATTTAACCGGGTGTATTGTTTTACATAATAATTATATCTTTGAGCAAAAGATATCAAAACATGTCATAAAAAGTGCCAATAACAAATAATACGCCAATTCCATCATCAACATATCGGTCATTTGTTGCAACAATGACGTATTTGCACTTTTTAAAAAATCACTAGAGACTAAATCAAAGTTTCCAAATAGTCTTACCGCATATATCAACATACACCTATTATTGCAGCAAACAAGCAATATTCTATGAACCGCTATACAAAAACGCGAATCAACAAATCCTGCAGTTTGGTATTCCCCCCGCGTCGCGCAAGGTGAGGCGAGGACGATGCACCGCGCTCACATTCTAACCACGACCACCATTTTTTCCTCGACAATACGAGCACCAGCTCGCCGCGTTGTATAATAAATGTTATGTTAATATTATTGCTATTGTTCAACAGTGTGTCATTGCGTAATGATGTGACGTTTTTCGCGATACAGGTTGGTTTGGGTCGTCAGTCGGTATAAGGCTTAGTGCTGTGTTTTAGGGTTAAGGAACCTTTCTTCTAAATAAGACCAATTTCTGCCCAAGTTCGAGATATTGCGTGTTTTTTTTAATTCACGCTTTTTCTCTTACAGCAGGATAGATAGAGGGAATCTATTGTCATGATACTCTATTTTCTACTTTTAGTGTAATTAGTGTAATCTACAATTAGTGTAATCAAAGTATGATTATATTTTTTCCAGTCTGCTGAGATGTCTGTATGAATTATATTGACTCAGTACAAAATGCATATAAATTGGAACAAAGAAGAGCTTAACTCACTACGCCCTCTCAGTTAACATTGCTAGAATAACCTTTGATAGATTCCTTCAAATGATCGAATCTTAGCCGAACGCCTATTATGTAAAAGTTATTTCGTAATCACAACTACTCAACTGAACTGGAGCAGACCTACAGATCTCACGATCGCAATCACGTACTCGTAGCTCGCACTTGAAAACGTGAAGATAACTCAGGATGCAGCCATTAGTGTAATAGAAGTCGTCGAGCGTCCAAAATCATGCAAATCCCGCAATCAAGCTCGAAAATCGGCGAAAATTATTCACGTGCAGTGCAACTCCAAATCCTGCTAAGACGACGACGTCTCGAACACCAACGGATGACGTTTAACGGCAATCGTATGCAAATATATCCCGGGGCTGTCCGGGATGGTGCGGGATTACGGCTACCCACATCACTAATCCCCGTGTAAGTTAGTTCACTGTTGTCGGGGCTTAACGTAAGATATTGGGCTCGTATGTTTGAATATTGGTCTAATGTATACACTGATAAATGCACTAGTGACGTCGAGTTATGACAATATCGCCTCGATAATTTGCTCTGCGCGGTTAGTGCCGGCGTGCACAATATACTATAGTGATGTACCGATTCCTGGGAACGCAGTATCGATATTCGGACAATGCAATAAAATTATTATACGATCTAATCGCATAATGGTATTCGATCGTAAATCATTATTAATAAGATATTGCTAGCAAAGCTAGTTACATGAGGGGCAAATGAAGATGGCGCCAGACGCAGAGCACATTTAAATCATACATATATTGATCATTAATTCATCGCATAGATCACACTCGGAGAAAACACTTGAAATTCTACGCCGTCCTCGCGCATCTACGGAATACCAAGTAGGGAGCGACACCGCCCCGCAGTGCTCTTTATTAAAATTAGACAAAAATGCATTTCTGCAAATAAAGAAACGAAAGTCACGTCTCTGCTTAAGTGCCGCCCGTTTCAATAGCCCCCGACGTCATTAGGAAGAAAGAAGTAATTAAAAGTCCGATAAAAAATCTCAAGAACAAAAGTCGGCGTCCCGGCGCGTACGTGCGGCGCGGCTAGAGCTAGTATTGCTAGTAAACAATCCATAATCAAAAAAATCAGCAAGTGTTCACTATAAACACGATAGTGGTTGGCAAGGCTGCGAGGCGCTCCCGATTAGACTGCGCCATCATTCCGTCGGTTCATTCAATATTTTTTTTACCGAACGCTGTAATTTCTTGGCTCGAACGCATCCGTTTACATGCCAAACAATAAATTTATTAGCCGACCGGAGGAGTGGCAACACTGGAGCGCGTCACTCGTCAATACGTCACCGATTGCGTGGAATTTTGAACATTTTGGAAATGGATTTGAAGCGGCGCGATCGATCCGTGCGCGCCCATTATATAACGCGCCGTCAAGGTGACTCGTCCGAACCCACTACTGTATCTATTTTAGTTCGAATTTCATAAATATCCCGTGACAGCTTATCTCTCCTCTCCCGCGTGCTTCGCTTCGGCGGCCATCTTCGCGCGGGTTGCGTAACCGTCGGGCTCCGATGTCGCCCCGAAATACGCCGGAGCGTCGTTCCGAAACGCCGGCGGCGTCCTTGCTAATTTTAAAGTCCTTTCCTAAAGTTTATCGCCTGTGAGGTAATGGAGGTGTGACGTAGCGCTGGCAACCGCCGGACGCGTACGGCGAGCGGCGAGAAAAATTGTCGGCCGCGTGCGAGGTTAAATATAGCAGCGTCCCGACGCACCTCGCGGCGTCGCGGCACATCACTAGTGCACGGCGGGCTCGATACCATCGGAAAACTAATCGTATATTACCGCGCGTGTCCGGCGGCAGATGCGCCGACCGAAATGGCCGACGACCACCATCAATATAGCCGACCTAATTGAATATTATACGGCAATTTGTGTTACCGAAAATCTGGCTGGGAGCGTGCGGTGGCCGTATATAACGGCTGACGGTGTTAATGTTTTCTATGGGCTTGACACGGCGCGATGCAGTGTTGCAGAACTAAATATAGCCCAGCTGTTTTAGCTCTGGGCCTTAGCGTTTGCGCAACGTCGCCTCGCCGCTGCTCCGCGAGCGAGACACGTTCTATTATCGGAAAAATGGACCGATACGTTGAGAAATATTCTCATTTTCTCTCTTTCTTCACGATTTTCATAACATTCTTGAGAGTTTTTGTATCTCATAATGTTAGTGCCTACAAAAGAGTTTCGAATGAAATTCTTCTAGAGAAGACACTTTTAAATAAACATAAATCGCGACGATAGACTCAGGATTCCGGTTATAACGTTCTAACGACTCCAGAACCGGGTCAAACGGCTAGTTAAAATATAAAATGGTCGGTTGACAGGCCCATATATTAAATTGAATCGGGAACTGCAGCGCTTGCAACGAAATGCGCACAAACTCACAAATATGTACAATACTTCGTTTTGAATTTTAATTTATTTTATTTTTTTAATATATTTTGATTATATACGAAGTTATTTTGATGTTTTCCCAAAAAACAAGAATTTAGATCATTTAGCGTATTTTGAAACTTGTTCGTCCAGTATTTTTTTAATATGGTATTTTTTTCTTCTATTCAAAAGATAAGAAACTACCTCTCTTTGATCTAACAAATTTAGACCTATGACCTCTTTTATCACTTGCATACCCTCTTTTTATTATCGTAAAGAGAAAAAGAGGAATTTAATATACTTTATAATATTTCTATTTTCGTTTGTATATTGAATATGTCTTAAAACAACAAATTTTAATGATCACGCCCTCGCGCGTCGTGCTGAGTGCAACTAATTTGCCTACCAGAGGGGAGAAATGAAAGTAATTTGAATATAAACGTTTCTCTAAGTGAGGATCGAAGTCATAACCAAAGGCATTTTCAGTCTCATTGTGCCACGACGGCGTTTAATTTACTTTTATAAATCAATTAAAAGATATTAAAATTTATAAGCATACTCTGCACATGCATAATCAAAGGCTGCAGTTGAGTGCAATACGCCGCCCTTATAAGTGAATTATGTAAGGAAAGCTCGATGGTATCATATCACTACATCTGAAGCCTCGTCACGGGCACGCTTACTATAAAAAAGAAGTTCCTTAAAGAGTTTACGTACATACATACATTTATGTGTATTATCTCGTTTTCATTGTCTTCTAAGAAACTTTAAAATATATTGAGAGAAAAGATGCTTATAAATATTCTTAGAGGTCATCTGACTGTAAACGCTATCGTCGTGTATTCTATTCCTACTAGAGGAATGAATTATTTTATTTTTTTTCTCTGGCAATAAGATAAAGTCTGCCATTGAGTTCCACTAAACAATGCTCAATGTCTCACAAATTAGACGGTGGAGGGTGCGTAGGAACACAGTGTTTTATAACTAGGTTTTCCCTGCCTACCCTGGCATATGGGGGAAGTGTATAGCAGAATAGATAGAGGGAACCTAGTTTTTAGACGCTCCAATCCCCACTTTTCGACCATTTTACGAGATATTGTGTTTCGTGGCGGTCCTTATCACCGTGCTGCCTCACCAAACTTGGGTAGTAAAAGAATTCACTAAAAATAAAGAAAATTTACTAGAATTTCAGTATGAAATCCACAAAAGTTAAGACGTAAAAACAAAAGAGGGTAGCCATAATAAATTTTATGACAGNTATAAAAAAGAAGTTCCTTAAAGAGTTTACGTACATACATACATTTATGTGTATTATCTCGTTTTCATTGTCTTCTAAGAAACTTTAAAATATATTGAGAAAAAAGATGCTTATAAATATTCTTAGAGGTCATAAACGCAATCGTTGTGAATTCTATTCCTAGGTTTTCCCTGCTTACCCTGCCATAAGGAGGATACAGAGTGAACCTGAAAAAGTCATGAAAATAATTTTATGAAAAATTGCATTAAAAGATATCTTCATGACATAACATAATTGTGTATATATACAACATACTAGCAGCGTTAAAAGATTTTATTAATTAATTTTTTACTATTGGAGAGTAAAGAAAGTGTATAGCAGAGTAGGTAGAGGTAACCTAGTTTTTAGACGCTCCAACCAATATTTTACGAGATATTGTGTTTAGTGGTGGTACTCAATACCGTGCTGTCTCACCAAACTTGGGTAGTAAAAGAATTCACTAAAAATAAAGAAAATTTACTAAAATTCCAGTATGAAACCCACAAAAGTTAAGACGTAAAAACAAAAGAGGGTAGCCATAATAAATTTTATGACAGTGTTATTATAACAACAGAAATAGTAGTAGTACGTCATCTTAATATCCAGCCTCCATCGCCCACTTAATTCAAAGTTAAGGCTTTATGGCTTCCCCAAGTTGTCCCATAACTTCAACTGGATATAGGAAATCTATTCACAGATAATGCTCAAACTACTTTTTGCCATTAATGGCGAAACTTACAGCTCCCTTGATGGTAACTAGACTTTTGATAAGAAACTAAAGTTCTTTTTTTC
The DNA here is from genome assembly GCA_036379175.1 of Heliconius cydno galanthus. Lineage (NCBI taxonomy): Eukaryota > Metazoa > Arthropoda > Insecta > Lepidoptera > Nymphalidae > Heliconius > Heliconius cydno. The sequence goes on along the minus strand of JAKRZM010000651.1, from coordinate 157,794 downwards.
AGTTTCACGCTATATCCTACCACATAGCTAAAAGAACTCTGTTCGCGGACAGAGCAAAAAAAAATTACTTGTAATATTTTTAATAGTTCTTTCTCCATCTACAGACTATATAGAATAGCGAGTATAATAATCTTTTGTCAATTTACCTTTTTTATATTAATTAAAACTATAAATAAACACACAAATACTATTTACAATTATACTATCACCACTGAAGACCGCCCCGGAAAATATCTCCAGATCCGCTCATAAATAATTGTCCAACGTGGTTGCCGTTATTACCCCAAAAAACATACATAATATTCAATTAAACTAAAATATTTCTTTATCTTAGGAAGACATCTAAAAAATCACTTTCAATTCAGCGGTCTTACAGAGTTACTGAAGTTAAGCTGTGGACGTTTAAGAGATTTGCAACAAATATTTGTGTAGCTTACACAAACATGGCGACCAACTTAGTGTGCTAGTCAAATATTCAATACCGCTAAGTTTTTAAAGCGTCGTATTGTTTCACGACTTTAACAGAGTTTTTTTTAGGTTCACGCACATAGCGGGGCAAGCAAAGGGAACCTGGAAGCCTAGTGCTATGACATTCTGTTGCTATTAAGACACTTCCGTTCCCCATTTTCTGCAGAATTTTCGGCATTACGTACTCAACGCTACGTATCGAACTAAAAAAATATTTTCTTCACAAAGCCTGACGTTATGTTTGGTCACTATCACTGCTTGGACAGAAAGTGAGAACGGAATGATGATGATAATTTCTAATGAAGATGCGTGCGGCTAAAATAAAAGACTTATGAAATAAACAAAAGGAATTTTCTAAGCCAAAAATAAATGTTCATGGAAAATGTTAATAAAAGTATCCGTTAAAACTAAATACTACAAAAATATCAATTTGAACTTTTATTTTTAGAGAGTCTGCGAAGGTAAAGGCTATTGTATCGTTATCAGCAAGGGTAGCTTATTCCGATACTCTATCGAGATCTGTCTCGTGCACGCCACGCCGAGATATGTAGAGACGATTTGTAACAATTGGAAAGCTCTAACATTTTTATTATGTACAATAAAATTAATTAATAGTATTAATACATTTATTTTAAGATTTCAGTCATATAAGGAAGTAGTGAAAATTTATTTAAACTCTACAATTCGAAATATAGGTAGCGCTGCCGCCCAGTATAATATTTTTAAATCTAAAAATTATAAAAAGTTTTAAAAAGGGGAAATTATGTAACACAAAGTATTTTCAGACATTGCGTATTTCCGCGACTCAACGACTCGAAAATGGACGAAAAGAGGCAATATTTATAAGATACAGCGTGTAACTTAAAAAAATAACGATATCTATTATTTATAATGAAAACAAACTGTAGCCAATCCAAAATGCACTTCAAATTTTATTCAATGGAAAATATAACATTCTAAACAAAATTCAAATATTTCTTTATATCTCAAATGAACAGACAAGGTGTTAAACAGCGTGTAATACGTATTCTGTAGACGCGAAGTTTCCATTGATTCCATCTTGGTAAGTTCGAAAGTTGCCAACTCCGGCCGCTGCCTGCCTACTGGTACCTACTGCTACGTTTGAACTGATTTTGATGTCTTCTGAAGCTAACAACTTGTTGTTTAAACAAATATTAAGGAACTTCAATTTAAGTTGTGTTGCTTTAGGTATTATTTTGGTATATATTTTTTATAGAGCTTATTTAATAGTCCGCTTTATTCTTCATGTGGGAGGGTAAGAAAAAAGTACATAACTCCGTATTCCTCATTCCGGCTAAATTTAAGACACTACGTTTTGATTGGTGTTACTTAACGCCGCATCATGTCTATCAGACTGAAAACATAAAAATAATTCACCTCATAGAGATTTGAGTAATTACCATATTCGGACCTCGGTGCCGTCATTGAAATACTTTAGTATTTTTTTTCTTTTAAAATTTTCTATTTCGAAAGAAACACAGCGTGAAACAAGCTAAGAATGAAATATTCACACTATTTTGAAATATTATTACTACTCAAGCTTTTGCCAACTCCTGGCAACTAACATAACAGCCAGCCTTGACTCTGGTCACTGTCAATGTCATCCATCAAAAATAAGTGACGGCCATCATCAGGCTTGAGCGTGGCTCTATGGTAGAGTCATTTAATAAAGCAAGTATATCCTATATCTATCTGGAAGACATTGTTTGGGACATTATCTGAATGTAGGGGTAGGCAGAGAACCTAGTACTAATACACTCCGTTCGCAAGGTTACAGTCAAGTGCTGTACTGGACTACGACGACCTTACATTATATATAATCATATCATATACATAAAGTAGGCCGTGTCATAGCCACATATCAGGTGGCAGGTTGTGTTATGGAGCTCTCGGTGTTATCGCGCGTAGTGCACGTAAGCGCGTGTGCTACCTACTGGGGCTTATCTTAGAGTTGATCTTAAATTAACAAATAAACAATAATGGTAGCCTTAACGCTGTTTTAGCGCGTTTTCATATTATATTATAGTGACATATCGTGCCTGGTGGGTAGACAAAACCTATTGTTATCTGCAATGTACATACAAAATGGAAGATTCATAGCTATATTAAAATATATTAATAAATTAAAGACTGATTTCACCATACATATTCGTACATAGTAATATCCTTTCCTAAAATGTGTACATATCTGTGTCTCAAAATCTAATTATGATAAAATTTATTCTTAATATGGCTTCTAATTTTTGAAAATAATCCAAAATTTTGTGAATGTTGTACATTTATGAAAATTCAAATTTAAATAGTAAATGTTAAAAGACCATTATACTGAAATATTATATCATTCCAACAAGGCATATAATAACAATTTAATAACCTTCTTTTTTTCGAAATCGGTTATAACAATACTGTTAGTACTGTGTAATACTACACCGAATTACTTGGACAGAGCAAGAATTGTTGCGCTATGTTAACTGAACTGAAAAATGAATAGGGGCTGAAATCTTGGAAGTTTGATATTTTCCTTTATAATTTCCTTATTCTACTTATTACTATTATTATTCTAACTCAAAAGCTTACACAATGTTTCATATATTAATTTATTTTATCTTATATTTCTTATTAATATTATAAATGTGAAATTGAATATGATGGTGGATGTTTGTTAGACTTTAATGCAAAAACTCCTGAATAGATTTAGTTGAAACTTTACAGTAATAAGCTGATACGTCAGAGAAGCATATAAACTACAATTTATGTAAAAAATTTGGTTATAATAAAACAATAAGTTTAAGGGCCTCTAGTGTATGTATATTTTCGTAGCAAATTCTCCTAAATACTTAATTTAATAAAGCTATTCGTGCGTAGTTAAGAGGAAGTGCCGTATTATAATGCTGTGTGATCGTAAAAAAGAATCACCATGTCATAGGCGACAGATTTAGCACCGACTGACTCCACTGAGATAATTGAATTGAATTCTTTATTATAACAAAATAAGTAATAATATATATAAAACTAGCTTTTACACGAAGTTTTCAGTCGCATTACTGTAAATTAAAATTGTGTAATGTATAATAACATTATTTTTGTACTAAATTGTTAAATAGTAGTAAATAAAGAAAAATTAAAAATATATACAAGTTACGTAGAAGGAACGCTGTGTGATATAGCCTATCTTTCTCAACAAATGGACTATCCAACAGAAATTGATTTTTTTTTTAAATTAGAATATAGTTACGGAGATTTCCATAAACTCTGCAACTTTATTACACTATATAGTTTTTTTTAGCTCCACGTTGGCCCCGAATATAACAATATAAAGTAGGTAGAGGGAACCTAGAAACTTAGTGTTATGACACTTGCGTTTCCTAAGCTCTGCTTACTTTTTGAGGCATTGTGTTGCGTGTTAAGTGGTGGAACTCTACGCGGCGCTTCGTCTAGTTACCAGAGCGATGAAAATATTAAATATTTCCTTCCTTCGAGTGGTATTGAATCCACAACAGTCTCGTTTACTGTCGCACGCTTTTACCCCTGCACTACGTCAGTACTACATAATATCGTTATATTAAAATAACTAATAATATGTATAAAATTATCAAATTGTAGAGAGCGACTTCGTTTACGTAGACTATAAGACTGAAAATGGAATTTAGAGAATCCATCTCTTGGTAGGCCGAGAGTAATAGCCTACAATACTCAAGGCATCTTCAAGCCAAATCTTAGCGTCCTACGTTTAGTAATTTCTGTTGTATACTATGTGTAATACGTCAGTCAATCACTCAGTAAGAGAAGGTTTTATATATTGATAGATTATTTGAAAAGATTTTACTCCGTTGTGATAGAAGAAATAACGACGATCGTAGAGTAGATTTCCAATCGCTATGAAATAAATAATATAATATAGAACTAATAACTTCCTGATCCTGTTGATCCTCTGCTTAATTTTTTTTTCAGAGAATAAATAGTAGCGCATTATAAAATGTAAAAAAATATCTGTAACAACTAATTATTGGGAATGCATAATGCACATACACATTTTAAGTCCCTAAGAGACTATTAAACAAAAACGATTATTTTAAATTCGGACCAGTAAAACATGAGATTAGCGCGTTCAATCAATTTATATAGACAAATTGATAAATAAATGAAAAACTTACCTTCAAAACAACATTTTCTCTTACTAAAAACCTTAATATACATATTCAATAGATACCAATACCGTACGTAGCTTGCGTTGTACCGGTATACTCGTATCGTAAAATAAACGGGCGGTAAGCTGATAGCCATTACGTAATATAATTAACCATTCCATAGAGATAATTGATTGTTCATCAGAGCTTCAACCACAGTTTTTCAATACCAAAAATACCAATCCTCTAATGGACTTCTCTTTGCCTTTGATTTAAAAAACATAAATGTTTAAAAAATAAAAGGATACGTGCATAACATTCTTGCTGTAGGGTAGTGCAGGAATCATGCACATTTACAAAACTTCAAAATTCGACCAGAAAAATAGTTTTTATTAAATTACGGTAGATTTTTTATCTGTATTAAGTTACTTGTAAAATATGACACAAAAAATATTAGTCAAAAGAAAATCTAGTCGAATTTAGGAAAAAAAAAACAAAATCAAGATCAGTTATATACAAGACGTTTCTGCGTAAATGAAATATTTTGTTTAGTTACGTATATTTTATACAAAAAAAGATTTTTTTAAACTATTTACGCAAAAACGTTAATAGTGACTAATATATAATTACAGTGGAGCTAATTGTTTTAATCAGATTTTAACCGTAAAATTTAAAAATAGATAAATTAAACCACGGCTTAACAAAAAACATACCATAGTTTTAAGTAAAATTACATTGTCCAGTTGAAATCTTAGAACAATCAGCTCTATATCAACATTAACAGTTAGTGAAAACATCCAAACACCGAAAGTGGCAAGGTGATAGAAAGAGAAAAAAATATAACACGAGAAAGGGACGGGGATAACATCGAATATATTTGTTAAAACACCGATGCGCGGGCGCCGTGCGACTACCGGCCGGGTATTTTTGGCTGGTTTTATTTTTTATATTTTTTTTGTTAAAAACACATTTTTTTCTAGTTGAAACGCTAAAGTCTTATATTTTCGTTTATCTTTCCGTTGTGTTAAAAATTGTTCCGTTTTCTTAATAGTTCTTCCGTCACGTTAAAAATTGTTCGGTTCGAATGTCAAATCGTTTTATTGTTATTTTTGAATAGCACTTTTTTGTGTGTATTTTTAAGCTTTCATTTAAACGACATGTTTAGTAAGTTGTATTTCTTTCATACGTTTATACTTTTCATTATTTAAGTTATATACTTTTAATAGATTTAAAATTCCTTAAATTTTTAATATTGTTTTCTGGTGTTTTCTTTATTTTCTTATTTTTTTATGTATTGTATTTTTTATTTTATGTTTGAATGATAAGAGATTATTTTATTATTTAATCATCTAAATATTACTTTGTGATTTAATATTAATTAATTTTCTAGTAATTACTGACTCTTAAAGTATACATTTATATATCGTTCATTTAGTTCAACAATGACGTATAAACACTTTTAAATATATTTTTTCAGCTTCACTCTGTAACCCGCATCTAGCAGACAGAATTGGCAGAGAGAACCTAGAGTGAGGACACGTTACTCTACGTCGCACGAGTTAAATACGCAGTCAATATATGCAGAAACATTATTTACAAACTTCTTCTACGAAAAGTACAAATATATTATTTTTGCACCATAAATTATCGATATATTATTGGTAGAACATTTATAAAAACAGATATTTTCCTGCTTTTTTTGAAAACAAGCCAAATATTAGGGCAATTGTCACTTTACTTATTAGTCTCTAAAATAACTAAAAACTCCTAACAATACATTGAAAAAAATGTTTATACTTTCACACATGTATCCCTCATATGGCAAAATAGACAGAGGGAATGTAATTTTAAGACACAACTTTCCCCATATTCTACAGAATTTTAGGGAAATTGCGTATCGATTGTCGGATCTAAAGCGAAAAAAATAAATTATACGTTCTCTTTAGTGGGAACTCACAACCGTCGCGTTGCCACTACGCCATTACGGTCTTAGCAAATGAAGTCTATACAATAACAATAATAGAACTAAACAAAGCTTATATTCAAAGCTATGGAACATAGAAAGAAAGGCTTATTTAAAGTAAAGTTCCCTTGAAAAATGTTATTCTTGTCCTGTTAAAGCGTCCGTAGCGCTTAGTTGCTAAACGCCACCGTTTTGCGGCGAATTGAAATTGCCTGGTTTTTTTTCTCTTATTTACTTCTACTTCCTTTATATAGAATGTTAGTTTTGTTTAACGTTGAGTGCCGCTCGTGGCGGATTGTAGTAGTTTTAATGGGTGTAGGTTAGAATTTCACTTGGATTTTTTTTCAGCTTCATGATTTATCCCGCATATAGCAGGAGAAAACCTAACGACACTACTCTCCGCTCTCTGCTTTCGGCCCAAATTCATTGCGTGTAAAGTAGCGAAACTCAAAACTCTTCATTTCCTCGAGTAGGAGTTTGATTCCCATTTGTTTACAGTCAAACATTGTCGGACTTCGCCACGTATTCCGATAACTGTTCATATAAATCTAAGTAAACCTATGGACCATTTAATAAACTTATAAACAAGGAAACAAGTCATATTCACGCTTAAAGCAAAAACTTCAAATACATGAAATTCAAAGTAAACAAAAATCTAAGCAACATACCTACGGCGTTAGTGCTGACGCTAGACAACGACTAGCGGAGCATTGAAATGGAAAATACGTAAATACTATAGAAGAATCTATACAATAAATGTTTAGTATAATATATTTTGTATGAGACTACTAATATGTAACTGTGACTTCGTCTATATTATCAAATGAAAGTGGACGTACGAGTTTATTTAAGATACTACATATTAGGTTTCGAAACTCTAACAGCAATTCATTTCCCCAAATCGGAATCGAGCTCACAACTACGTTTACAATGCCACAATGATCTCAGTTAAAATCCAAAGAAAATAGGAAAATTTAAACTATTTTGTTTAAAGTTTTAAAAACCTGCGGATAAGCGCTGGCACGCGGCGGAGCAAGAGCGAGAAGCGTGCAGCTTCAGGTGCGTTTAGCATTTCTATTATTTTCTTCTCTAAACTTTCGTAAGCATATTTGCAATGTTTGGGTTTATACTGTTAAATGTACATTCTTTAAACCATTTTAGATTTATATTTATATAAAGTTATATGGGATTTTTACTAGTAGTTTTTGTTTTTATTGGGTTTATAGTGATAAAATAATGTTATATATGTATATATAACTTTTATATATGATCTATATATATAAAAGGACTTGTCCTCACTGACTGAGGTAAGACGCACGCACAGCCGTAACCGCTGTGCGTAGAAACGT
>JAKRZM010000651.1:58730-146849 GCA_036379175.1 Heliconius cydno galanthus | reverse complement strand
TTATATTGTATTTAATTTTTAAATATTTATTGTGCGTATGTCAAATTAGTTTTGTAGGTTGTTTCATTTCGTGTACATATGTGATAGGCAATGTATATAAATATTAAAATATAAGTGTATATTTTTATTACAGTACTTTTTTCATTCTCTAAGATAGATACAATATATACAGATACAATTTATTTGGTAAATACAAATCAGTGCTTTGTAAAAATTAGTTTTTTTTGTAAAATAATATTTTGATGTTATATAATATATGTTTTATGACATAAAATAAAAAGTAAAGATTACAATAATCAATATAATAAGAAGAGTCTTCATCTTTATTACTTCTCTTGAATTCTGACCATTTATAATTTTTTTTTTATTTCATATTATCCAACGGCAAAAGGTAGCTCACATATTAATTACCTTACTAAGTATAAAATCTAAATACGTTACTTAAATAAATACTTATATTTAAAATGTTTAAAAAAGTCAATATTCTCATGTTAAAATAAAAACGTTTTTTTTTTTCAATATCAATTTTCCACAAAACCAACCCTACAGCGTAATGCATGCTCTCGCTGCGTCTCGGCGCCGCTCGGACTCGATCGGTACACACTCGGCTATATTCGGAAAGCTCTCGCATTAGACTGAAACAGCTATATAATCATGACATTATATAATCACAAATAAAACTCAACTTAAAGACTTTGACATAAAGCCTAAATTCCCATAAAAAGAAGAAACCTTCAAGTGTTTTGAAATATCCTAATTTATCGAACTTGCTACCGTCGGTATGCGCCTTTATTGCAAAGATATAAGGGTGATTTTTACTTGCAAATATTTTTCAGCTGACGCGTCTATAAATGTCACGTATTGGTTATGTGTGAGTGTCTATGTATATGTGTGTGTTGAAAACACATCTTGGGCGGATCGTAGCATTAGGCAGTTTTTTTTCTCAGCTAATCTAATGTTTCTTTTTTTTTATATTACATGTATATATTTACAAAATTGTTTAAAGTAACTAAGTAGTATATAATAAATTTAAATATGTAAACATTTTGATTTTAGTATTAATGAATATTTTTTCTTAAATAAAAAATAAACAAATAATCTAATATACTTTTACAAATACACAACAGCATCACCTGCAATAAAATTATAATAACCGACCAGCAGCCAAATTAACTAAGAATAAATATCTAAAAGCGATTTTACATTCTAAAAATAGTCGACACACACGTTAATGGTATAATGCAGATGTACTTGTAGATTAATTCGTCTTGCGCAATAATCACGAGTTCGATTCTCCATTGAAGTTAATTAATTGTTCCACAAATTGGTTTCTACGTATATACGAGTAGCTTGTATTGGAAAACGTGTTTTGGATGTTACTGTAGTCGTTATAGTTGTACTCCTTTGGCTTACTACGATCACTTGATTATAATTTACTAGTTGTCGCCCGTGACTTTGCGTGGACTTCTAGATGCTTTTTTTGAGCTTCATGCTGTATCCTGCACATAGCAGGGTAAGCAGATGGAATCTTAAACCTTAGTGATAAGACGCTTCCTTTCTTTATGCAAAGCAAGCCAAGAGGACTTAGTGACACTCCATTCCTCGAATTTCCACAATTTTCACACATTTCAACTATCTAGAACTTAGATTTTTTCTTATGTAATCATTTTCTTAACCAATCGTTGCAATAATAATGTATTAGTTACTAAGAGGTCAAAGAAAACTCAACTCATTAAAATTAAGCAATGCAGTTCTTGTACAATTACCGCTTCACTGCCCTTGACATCTTTAATTATAACTGCTACTACTAGCTTCACGCTGTATCCCTAGCGGAGTAGTCAGAGAGAACGGAGCGCCCAACGCTACGGTCTCTGCATTCCTCTTTCGCCTCGTCCACTGTCATCGACCTCTTCATACATGTCCTCACGCTTTTCATGTGACCTTCCTCCAGTATCTTTGGTACTGTGTTTTCGAAGATCGACCTAGGTCTTCTCCTAAATCTTTAATTATAATCCTTCGATCAACTATATATAATCTATTTATAAACCCAGTAATTTTACTATCTTTCTATTTGTATTTATATCTGAATATTAAGCCATAGAGCGTAGGTTCCATATCCAGCAAAGATAGATTCTATTAGTAGTAGTCTTAAATATTTTTGTAGTAGTTATAGTGGTACCTACTTTTCGCCTAATTGGTGGTACTTAACGCCACGTTTTATCTTGTTATCAGATTGGCTATTGAATTGAACCCACAACCCTCAAGTCTACAGTAAGACTCTATTCCGATGCGCTACGATAGGGTGTTTTATTTCTAATAATAGCAAAAGCCAAACAATCTATCGCTTCATAAAATGATTATACAAAACCGCAAAACAATATATTTATAGCAATTTCAAATAACCTATAGATAGTTCCGTTCCCGAGCTATCGCGGAACATAAAGCCGGACATGCGGAATTAAAAAGAATAATTGCATCGGCGCCGCGGGCGGCCTATTTTTTGTTACAGAAAACCGATATAACAAGTTTTTAGAGCAACGTTGAACTAATCATAGTTTGTACTGCTATCAAGTATTAATTTAAGTATTTAAGAGCGTCGTGGGGTGGTGGGACAGCATTTAAATGCAAACGTAGCTTTGATTCTTTTTTTTTATTTTGACTCTGTATCCTGCCCATAGCAGAGTAGGCAGAAGAAAGGAAGTAACACACCTGTGCCCCTGCGCCACGACTGGCTCCAACATTTTATCTACTAACAAGCAAAGTTTAATCAAAATCAGTTCAACATATCACATATCGATCGCATTTGTTCACATAAGTGTTAATAGTCGGGACACGATATATTTATACATGTTTTGAATGTTAATACCATGAATGTATGGAATTTATGAAACTACCAAAGCTCAACGCTATGGGAATTATGAATTATGTATTACACAACAAAATCTAATAAGTACATATATTATATTTACATATAATATATGTACTTATTAGATTTTTTTCTTTCGAAGAGAAAGTTATTTTTATGCATATGTAAATAGGCGCAATAAAAATTAAAAGTCATGGTTGAGCGGCACAGCGCCGTTAGTATTTTCCTTCTCACGTAACTAGACAAAACGCGGCGTTGAGCTCTATTTCCAATGTCTTGGGATATAGGCGGAGCGTGCAGGATGAAATGTCTGCTATATGCGGGATATCTGTAACTGTTCCAACGGAATGTGTTAGCACTAAAAGTCTCTCTAGAATTTAATGTCAGACACTCAGATCCCACTCCTCCTTTTCCTCCATTATAGAACATTAAGTGTACGGTGGCAAAACCCCGGGCAACGTGTTTTCCACAAATTAAATTACCCTAATGGGAATCGAACTTGTTGTAAGTTCTCGTCTACAATGAATACACCATACCACTTCGCCGACATGGCGTCAAAAACATATGCAAATGCTCATAAAAGTATTAGTCACTGTTTGGTAGCGACACAGAACAACTTCGGTCACCGTCGCGTCCCATCATAATTGTGAGTCTTTCGTGCGTAAGGGAATACTTTTTGGGGCTTTGTTTTCCTCAAAACTATAACTACGGCTTATATATGAGAAACTTGCAAGTTTTATTATGCTTTGTTAGTTAGAGATTATAATATTTAGAGTTCCGTAATATTTAAAAAATATATATATATTTATTTTTAAAAAAAAATTCATTGTTGTAGCGTTACTTTATCGCAGCAGAAAAGAAGAGATAAGAATATCTGTATTAAGTAATTGCAATGGCTCGATTCTATAAGAGGGAACAAAAAAAGCTTCACGTTTTATCTCATCTCCGTTTCTCAATTTCTGCCCAAATTTTGAGACATTGCGTGTTAAGAGGGGGAACTCTACGCTGCCCCTTTTGTCTCGTTACCAGTCCAAAGAAATAAAAATAACTCATACTCTCGAGTGGGAATCGAACCCCCGTCAAGTTAACGAGACACTGTGTCAGTGCGCCTCCACGGTACCAACGTGAACCTTAATATATTATATAAGTCTAACAATTAATTAATTAAGTTAGAAGGATATATGAATGCGACTGCACTTAGCGCATTCAGTTAAATACTGATAATAATTTATTCGAAGTTGATTAGTAGTAGGGATGTAAAGAGCAAGAATATTACGCCAGTAGTTTTGCTACGTAGAGTAGCTTTTGGCAGAGACTGGAGGAATTGTGGGGAATTGCTTTTCTTGCAACTTCAAGGTTCCAAATTGGGTAAGTTTACATTTATATAAAAAAAACTAAACTAAAAAAAGAGGTTTATCTCAATAAAATTATACTAAGATTTTTTTATTATCGCGATTTTTACACATTTTAAATTATTAATATTAAACATTATTGAAAAGCTTAGAACATTGTACAGTAGGCCTTGATAGAAAATTATAAGTCGACNTGTCTGCTATATGCGGGATATCTGTAACTGTTCCAACGGAATGTGTTAGCACTAAAAGTCTCTCTAGAATTTAATGTCAGACACTCAGATCCCACTCCTCCTTTTCCTCCATTATAGAACATTAAGTGTACGGTGGCAAAACCCCGGGCAACGTGTTTTCCACAAATTAAATTACCCTAATGGGAATCGAACTTGTTGTAAGTTCTCGTCTACAATGAATACACCATACCACTTCGCCGACATGGCGTCAAAAACATATGCAAATGCTCATAAAAGTATTAGTCAGTGTTTGGTAGCGACACAGAACAACTTCGGTCACCGTCGCGTCCCATCATAATTGTGAGTCCTTCGTGCGTAAGGAAATACTTTTTGGGGCTTTGTTTTCCTCAAAACTATAACTACGGCTTATATATGAGAAACTTACGTTATTAAATTTAATTATGCTTTGCTAGTTAGAGATTATAATATTTAGAGTTCCGTAATATTTAAATATAATCATTCTGTTTAGTGGGTCTAGTATAGTTTTTTTTCTGCTTCTTCATCTCTTTAAGGTACATATAAAATAAATTAAATGTTGTAGCGCATACAAATATTACTGTATCGCAGCAGAAAAGAAGAGATAAGAATATGTGTAATAAGTAATTGCAATGGCTCGATTCTATAAGAGGGAATAAAAAAAGACATAAAGAGGTTGGCGGGAAGCGGATGGGTCCGAAAAGCTGAGGATCGAGTGTGGTGGCGAGAATAGGGGAAGACCTATGTCCAACAGTGGACAAAAGATGGCTGTTGATGATGATGATGATGATGATGAATAAAAAAAGCTTCACGTTTTATCTCATCTCCGTTTCTCAATGTCTGCCCAAATTTTGAGACATTGCGTGGTGAGAGGGGGAACTCTACGCCGCCCCTTTTGTCTCGTTACCAGTCCAAAGAAATAGAAATAACTCATACTCTCGAGTGAGAATCGAACCCCCGTCAAGTTAACGAGACACTCTGTCAGTGCGCCTCCACGGTACCAACGTGAACCTTAATATATTATATAAGTGTAACAATTAATTAATTAAGTTAGAAGGATATATGAATGCGACTGCACTCAGCGCATTCAGTTAAATACTGATAATAATTTATTCGAAGTTGATTAGTAGTAGGGATGTAAAGAGCAAGAATATTACGCCAGTAGTTTTGTTACGTAGAGTAGCTTTTGGCAGAGGCTGGACGAATTATGGTGAGTTGCTTTTGTTGCAATTTCAAGGTTCCAAATTGGGTAAGTTTACATTTATATAAAAAAAACTAAACTAAAAAAAGAGGTTTATCTCAATAAAATTATACTAAGATTTTTTTATTATCGCGATTTTTACACATTTTTAATTATTAATATTAAACATTATTGAAAAGCTTAGAACATTGTACAGTAGGCTTTGATAGAGTCTATGGATAGAGTCTACGTCAGGTTTCCTATAATATTTAATTTATAGTGAAGGATTTCATTCACATATTATGGTTACCTAGTTGTAGTTCTAAAAACTAAATTCATATTATTGTATTGTCACCTAATCTCCGAATAACTGCCAAGTTACGTTGTGGTACAGTTCTTGTAAGGGGATCAAATTAAGTTTCTTAGATTCCATTACATATTTAAAATACAAAATAGATTTCATTACAAAATTATAAGTCGACCTAATAAAAGTGCGAACAATGAAAATTAAAATTATAAATTTTTACTTAAAATCCTATAATAATATCCAATGATCATACATAACGTACATTAACGTTGAGGCCAGTCAGGGCGCAGGGGCACAAGATCTCTTGTGCCCCGCATCTGCGGGTTCAATCCCCACTCGAGGAAATGAAGTATTTAATATTTTCATTTCCTCGTAGGTAAAAAAAATATACCTTAGCTTTGTAGTTTCTGATATATAAATAAAATGTTTTTGCTGTATTACACAACTGTAATTGTATGAAAGGGCAAACATTTTATCACATAAACATATCGTAAAAATGTTAGTGCCATATACTATACATGAATAGCCGTAGCGACTACAGCGACTACTAGAAGCTACTGCGCCTACATTTTTATCGTTTTTCGCCTTATAATATAAAAATTTTGTGAACATTGACTTAAGGACTTTTATATGGCTTGTTGTAGTTCAATATTAAATATTTCATTTCCTCACACGCCTGTGCCCTGCGCCACGACTGGCCTAAAATATTTTTAACTATAAAAAACTGTCGGCCACTAATATAGACCATGTTTTGGTAATAAAAAAGAAGTGATGAAAGAAATTCTGTCAAAATGATATAATTATAAAATATATTTCAATTTTTATTTATTCACTTAATGTTGCTAAGCATAATTTTTTAAACTGGTTTGAACCAATTCCAATAATAACTCTGTTTTGAAATGAATTTTGATCGGCTTTCGTTCCACTAGTAGTTCAGACATTTTCAAGCTAGTTTATCTCAAAATCAGCTAATAAAAATTACAGAAAAATATTTAATTAATTCAAATTTTTTTTTGCTTCCATCATCTCTACCAACCAATTGCTCTATGAATAATCACAGAGCAGTAAATCTAATATAACACAACTAAGAGACTCAAAATCCAGGGTCGTATATTATATTAGGCCGGGAACAGACCGGCTACATTATTCACTAGCTCGTGTGCACTCGGCTTAAATACAGATTTGATTTTCACTACACGTTCCTTTGAACGTACGGTGAGAATAATAAAAGTTTCCAAATTGGAGAAATAAGTAAAACTGAATTCTACTATTTTATCTATATACGAGTATGTATATGTACAAAAAGAATCTGCAGATACTGTCTTGTCGTATTGGGTAATGGGTGACTATCGAATCTACTAATATCTTATTTTTTTCTTGAGATATTTACAGCCGCACAATGATAATGAGAATGAGGAAGAACTTGCTCAAATGGATTGGGCACGTCGAGATAATGAGTGGAAAAAGGTCACTGGAGGGGAAGGTCACGTTAAATTCATGAGTACCTTCAAAGAGGCATGTTTGTGCTGATTGATGACAATGGACGAGAAACAGGTATACAGAAACTCTGTTCTCTCTGGCTAGCCGACTAAGAATAGAACGTAAAGTGAAAAACAATCTATTAAAACACCATGAGAACTAAAAAAACATCACAAAATTCCTTTTAAAAAAGGCGTTATTAAAAATCGTATAAAGCCTTACAGTATTACTTTCCAACTAATTACAGAAAATAAAAGGTCCGTAGCGCCCGCGGCGTCGATGCAGTTACTCTTTTTAATTTCGCCTGTCGGACTTTATGTTCCGCGATAGCTCGGCAACGCGCACTATCTATTGGTTATTTCAGAATTGCTGTGAACGACGTCAGTTTTAATTTCTTTCACTATAAATATAGGTTTGGAATGAATATGTGCTAAAAATTATTTTTTGAGTTCATGATACTGCCGTGAATGAGGCACAATGAGGCAGGTTAGCATTGCGGTGATTATGTGTTCGATTCCCACTCGGGAAGCTAATTATTTTCATTTTCTCACTCTTCACGCAATGTTCGATACTCCTGTTCGGAAAAGGGTGGTATGGAGTATCTTGACATCGGGGTCTCCCAGTCTACCCTGATGCTATGCGTGAAACTGCTTTTTTTAATATATATTTGGTATTAATTAGAAAAGTTATTATGGGCAGGAAGTGACTTGACTCAAAAATATTTTTACTTTACCCAATTCTTTATACCTTCCAATAGAATTGAAATTAAACCTACCACCATCGTCCAATTCTAAGAAAAAAGTTATAAGTTATAATATTATACTGCAAACATTAACATAAAAAATAGTTGATTTATTTAAATGATCCACAGATTAAATAAAAGGCGTCCCCGCCTCGAGCGCCCTGGCTGCTATACGAGCTTGTATACAGCGATAGCTCGTGCGCTATCTATTGCGGACGTATCGGTTATGACTATTTGGAAATTGTTGTGAATTACGGTCTGTTTATACGAGTATATGCTACGATTGCACAATCAGGGTGATCTGGATAGAATTGGATGTGTATTCGATTCCCAGTCGTGGCAAGCTTATTTCGTTTCTCCTGGTGTACTTATACAAAAATGACGTTGAAGATAAGTGTATAGGAAATTATAATATATTTCTACTCCCACAATACGGTTTTCCTGGCAAACTTAGTTATCAAGATAAAAAAAATATTCCATTTCCATTAGGACACTTCTTTTCTCCACTTTCCGTCGAATTGGTGGCATTGTGTGTTGAGTGGCGGGACTCTATGGTGAGTTTTGCCCAGCTACCAGAGCGAGGAAACGAAAATAGTTAATATTTAAGTTCCTCGAGTGGGAATTGAACCCATAACCTGTCGCGTTTACAGTCACACGCTTCTACCACTAAACCACGAGTGGCTCCAATAATTCAAGACCGTCTAAAAATTCCACATAAAAATACGTTCAAAAGGCTTTCACTTAAGTGGTGATATTTCCACCGTCTTTTATTTAACGCGGCGACACGGAGCACGCTCGTAAGATTGCAATTTGGTCCGCATTAAAATTGCTAAGAATTTGTGAATATTGGATAGGAATTTATATTACGTGTGGCCTGCGGACGGTGTCGGCTGCGGGAGCTAGGAACGTGATGCAGACAAGACCGACTGGATAAAATAGTGATATAACTCTATGTGTTTCATGATAATTTGAAACATATTATGAAGTCCCAAGTACTTTGCATCATCATCTGACTGTAAATTCAAGTTTGTAGGTTCGACTAAAAAAAAAATGAATGATATTAATTTTATGTAATATTTAAGTTTTAAGAAACAACACGCAATGGCTTTAGATTAGGCGCAATGTAAGGAAACTTGTATATAAATATTTTTTTATTACCAATAAAAAAAAATACAAAAGCAACATTAAGAGATAGTAACACTTTGAACTTAGACTCAAAAGTTCAGTAACTGTTATTTTATCTAATTTTCTATATTTTCGTATTCTCTGCGTGCTACAGGCAAAAACTGAAACTGTTTTTTAATTATTTTTTTCATTTTTTCGTATTCAATGCGTTCCTTCGGTCTGTCTATATTTTCTTAAGCTATCTTCACACAAGATTATATTTTAATGTAGCGGCGCAGTGCAAACTTGGCTATCGCTTATACTAGTGACGTAAATACATTACCTATCACTACCCCCTTAGTTAAACTTAAAGATCGCTTTAAACTTTCTTTCTAAAATCATAATAGATAACGTCGTGGCATAATTGAGATATTCCTGATATGAAAGATAGATAGATTGCTGTCTCAATGCTTCCTTTAATTTGCTTTTTAACCAAACCAAACAAGGCTTCAGCAATGAAAGCAACATTCCATACAATAATTATTTTTAACATTGTTTGAATGTTATTTCACACTAAGAAAAATACTTACTAAGAAAATGCATAAAAAATTATACGTAGTGGATTTCAACCCACGACGCCTCAAATCAAAATTTACTTTTTGCCCAATTTCGAAACTGCTTATTGAATGGCGGAACTCAACGCCGCACTTCGTGTTTTTATCAAAGTATTTCACTCCTCCGAGTGGGAAGCAAACTCACAAAAATCGCGCCTACCGTTAGATGTTGTGCCGCTACACACAGCTACGAATATAGGGTCAGCTACGATTTTGCTACGAGACTCGTAGAGGAGCAACCTCTTTTGTAGAAAACTCATAGTGTCATTAGTAGCTGATGGCGGTTTCAAAATATTTTTAACTGCAAGCTTTTACAAGCAATAAGAAAATCAACATTTTCACAACATAGGTATTTCGATATTCTTATCGAATCATCAAATCTCTGAGTACCCTGCTATATGCGGGATGCAGTGTAAAATAGCGTGAATTTCTTTATCATCGGAAAATATTACATGTTTTTTACGATACCAGGACCTTCCTCGATACTGTTACTGTTACCCAAACCGCTCATTTTCTACTGAAGGCCCTTTTTAGTATCACGTGTATTCCGCTTATAACAAGCTAGGCAGAAAGATCCTAGTTCCAAGAAAATCCGTGTTCCGCTTTCCTGCCCAATTTGAAACATTAAGCGTTAAGTGGCGGAAATCAACGTCATCATCATCATCAGCCTGTCCTCGTCCACTGGAAATCAACGTGGCATTTACTTATCAGAGTGGGTAAGTGTAAGTAATCCACTCTTCCGAGTGAGGATCCAATCTACAACTATCGCATATACCACCAAACGCTGACCCAACTTGCCACAATAGCTACAATATAGATTTCTATCATAAATAATAATATTAAAAAGATAGTTTTTAGCTTCGCGTTGTATCCCACACATGGTAAAAGAGAGAACCTGGAAACCTAGTGTTAAGACACTCCCTACTCATTAAGACTTCCACTGTCCACTTTGTAGGAAATGAAACTATTAAGTAGTATTTCAATCCCCCAAGTGGGAATCTAATCAACAACTTTTGCGTTCTCAGTCGCACGCACCTGCGCCACCACGGCCTATATGTATCTATTATGTATGTATATATAAAATATAAGACATTTTACGAACAATCTTATCTCCTAAAGACCGCAGCCTACATCATAAAGCCTGTGCACAGAACGGTTTTTTCCCTACTGATTTATACCGCGCTTATCGCGCCCCTGAATTTATTTGTCTGCTCCCTGCAGCACACCATTGGTGGCTTTGGATGTTGGACTATGAAGAGAGTAGAATTGACTTTGAAATATTTTTATATTATTTTTATTGACGCCAATCGTCGCCCAAGGCACAAGAGACATGTTATGGGTTCGATGTCCATTCGAGGAAATGTAATATTTAATATTTTCATTTCTTCGCTCTAGTATCGAAGCAAACCGCGGCCTTTAATTCTGCCACTCAACACGTAATACCTCCAGAATTCGGCAGAGAGTCGAGGGCGGAATATTTTAACACTGGGCCCCCTCTGCCTATCCTGCTACGGGTGCAGCATGCGGGTTACAACGTAAAGCCGAGACTTTAGAGAAACCACAGCATAGTGCACCACGCAATGTGCCGAAAATTGGGGCAAAGTATCTTAACACTAGGTTCTCTCTGTCTACTCTGCTATGTGGGAAGAAGCTTGAAGCTGCTTTTTTATTTGATTGTGTAAAGACAATTGGAACAAATTTTTGGTTGAAATATAATAACATAATGAAAATATAATGAAAAATAATCAATTATTATATTTTCAAATTGTTCTATACGAGTATATGCTCTTCCTTAATAATATTGGGAATAAATGCATGGGAATCGAATTCATAACCTGTCGTGTTTACAGTCGCACGCCTAGTGACAATATATATTTCTAGTGCCATATCTAAACTATGACAGGTCTACGCGCCGTAGTCTCGACTCCCGAGCGCGGTAATTGTACAAATTATAAACATGTGACCGAGTGCGCGACTGACGCGGATTACAGCCGCCACTGCCGCCGCCACTGCAGCCGCCATTGCCGCGCGCTGCCGGGCTGCACTCTATTGTTTACTTTATTTATTACTTTGGTGTACTCGTTAATGGAATATGTTATATATATCTACTTGAATATTATTATTTTAATAATATTGCTGGGTTATAAGACATAATCTCGTTTTAAAACGAAACAGAGGTCATTTTCCGCTGCTGCAAGATATAATTTATTTTGTAGAAACTTTGGAGGACTCATGAGCGTAGGAGGGGGTAGAATTGATTTTGTCTATTTCAGAAGTTTTAGTAACGGATAATTAAGGCTAATTATTTTAAAAAAAATCTTAAACTCAACAACCTGTTTAAGGCAAAGTCGAGAAATTTTAAATTTGAAAAAATTGTTACATCTTTTTTACATTGACAGTACCTGCTGTAGCACTACACGGTAAAATATGAAGATTTTCATTTCATAAATTAAACTAATCTATTATTCTACTTCTATAGGACGATCATCTCTTTCAAGTGACCACGGTAGGTACCACGTAGAAAATGTAAGACACAAAAATATCAAAATTAAAAAAAATAATCATACCAATAACAGCGTCAAATATCGGTGTGCGCGCAAACACTCACAAAAAATCTAATTGGAGACAAAATCGGTGCAGCGAAATGGAAAATGGCGGAGATCGAGTCAATAAATGCAATAATTGACGGAATAGAGACGCCTAATATTAGCTCGCTAGCGTACTTTCAACATATTGCTATTTTTTTTTATTTCAAAAAGGAAAACATTTTTGCTCGTTGTCCTTATACAAATAATTAAATATTTTTACTTATCTGTGTTGTGAATTTAAAATGTTCTGCTCTTGATTTTATAAGATGATTTGTTAATTAAAAATAAACTTTCTACATTTTTTATAGTGTATTGTATTTTACAAACCGACCCGTTTTCTTTGACATCCTTATTACTTATTAGGTGGGTTATGTAAAAGATTGCAATCCACCGTTTTGTTATTGCGGCCATTTAATTATATGTAATTTAATTATTATCAGAAATGAAGTAATAGATAATCTATTAATCAGCCACTGGGAAGTGAGTCGGATTGACCTTACATGGTTTCAGATGTACCTACTTACATGCTTAAACTAACAACTCAAAAAAAATATTGAATTGTGTTAGAAACTATTGGAAATATTAAATAAAGTGGGAAAGGTAATGAATTAAAACAAGGCTTCAAATAGTTATTAAACAACCAAAGGGAATTATCTAGCAGTCTAATATTAATATCTGGTTCTAAAGAATCCATCGGGCAGAGTGACGTTAGCGATCTTTTTTTTTTTCGGTCGCTGTTGACAGTCCATAAAAGTGCCAGCCAGCAATTAGAGCCGTTCTTATATAACCTCTATGGTCATTATTTGATTATTTCTAACACGGCCTCTCCTGACATGGCAGCGTCCCGATGCCTTCCTTCGTTTCATAAGAAGGTCCAGCTTCATCAGTATTAGTAGAGCTCACATTACCAGTTTCGTTATGATCTGTCATATGAAATGGAATTAGTTATTGTAATAAGTAACGTTAGTAGTAATTAGTTTCAAATATAATTGTCAGTTTGTATCTGAAATCTGTTCTTGAACATGTATCTTTGAACTTTCGTATTAAACAATGACACAAGAATGAAAATCAAATACGCGTGGTAGGATTTTACTTCAGATCTCTTCTCACGCAACCGGATACTAGATGCATTAGAATTACATCAGTCTCTTGTGAGTCAATCCGACACCTACAAATTAAACATTAACTCAGAAACCAAATAGAAATAGTAGGATTTTGCATCGGATCTCTTCCCACTCACCCGAATACTAAATGCATCAGGATTTACACCAGTCTCTTGTGAGTCAATCTGACACCTACAGAGGTTTACAGTAACTAAAAAATGCAAACAAATATAAACTGTAGACTTTGGCATCAGATCTCTTCTCACCCTTGTGAGTCACTCTGACACTACAGAAGTAAGACCGGACTTACTGGGTCTCTAGTCAGCCTGGGCCCCACCGACGCAACCACATGCCTCCTTACTAACCTTTAGTTACCGTACACACAGCACTGCGCAAAACACACTAACTAAAAATTACATAAGCACCATGTACAACAAAAACATGGTGAGTACACAAATAGTTTGATACATAGTCAAGAACAAATAGATACTAAATGGGAAAATTATCAATCAAAGAGAACAGCACATGTATCTGGTGTCCATTCTCCTCGCCATAATACCAGCCATGCATATCATACCATGTACCTAGCAGCGGCTATTATTTTATTTTGACTCGGCCTAACCTGACCACGAGCAAAAGGATGTCTAATCTTTACAGTTATTTGGTAAAGTATGCAAACTTTATCGATTTCGTCACACCACGTGTGGACGTCATAAATATTGAGGCAAAATCGGAAACATAATATT
Organism: Heliconius cydno galanthus; assembly: GCA_036379175.1. Classification (NCBI taxonomy): domain Eukaryota; kingdom Metazoa; phylum Arthropoda; class Insecta; order Lepidoptera; family Nymphalidae; genus Heliconius; species Heliconius cydno. The sequence goes on along the minus strand of JAKRZM010000651.1, from coordinate 132,559 downwards.
GGTTTGATCTCACCGTGAAGCTCAGCTGTATTGCTCTACTGGTGTTTGTCGTCCCACAGATAACGGCAACTCTGGTAACAGCGTTGGTGTTGTTTAGGTTGATGTCGATGGTGCAGGAGCACATTGTGCCGCACCCAGCACCAACACGAAGTCAGACTCCGCGGCTTTATCTCACGAAGTGATTAGTAGGGAGGGAGTTCACGTACAGCGCCTCCCCCTAGTTTTGCAACGTTAGCTATCAGAAGACATTGCTATGTAACTCTACCCGATTACACAAAAATATTAGAAAGATCAGGAATGGGATGGCTTAGTAACTAAGGCTTCTATCCCACTTCTGATGTTAGAAACTATTGGAAATATTAAATAAAGTGGGAAAGGTAATGAATTAAAACAAGGCTTCAAATAATTATTAAACAACCAAAGGGAATTATCTAGCAGTCTAATATTAATATCTGGTTCTAAAGAATCCATCGGACAGAGTGACGTTAGCGATCCTTTTTTTTCGGTCGCTGTTGACAGCCCATAAAAGTGCCAGCCAGCAATTAGAGCCGTTCTTATATAACCTCTATGGTCATTATTTGATTATTTCTAACAATTGTATTATATTTATGGACGTATCTTTGATATCTTACGAAATAAATCTATTTAAACTTTAAGATGTTCTTTGAGGCCAGTCGTAGCGCAGGGGCACAAGCGTGCGATTGAAAATGCTACAGGTTGTGGGTTCTATTCCCACTGGAACAAATGAAACTTTTAATATTTTGAATTCTTTACTGTAATAACGAGGCAAAAGCGCGACGTTGAGTTCCCACAATATACACAATTATAGAATTCATGTAAAAAAAGGGATCCAGTGTAAGTACAGCCTTCACCTAAAACAAAACAAACGACAAAGAACCTAAATCTGATCCCCAAATTTCTTCTAATTTTCAATAATTTGCGTGTTTAGTACCGGATAACAACACCGCACTTTAAATATACATAAAATATGCCTATAATTTTAAAACTATCACAAACAAACTAAATATATATAGTAACAATATTTGCATAAGTTGGTTCCCAACAAACCACAGTGCAACATAGAAGTGCATAGGCATTTAGCATTTGGACTCTGGAGCTAAAAAGTAACGGCGTCGTTATGTAACTTCCTAGGCGGGCACTAACTGCTATAGACGCGGGTTTGGAACTACGAAAGTGTTTTGATAAGATTTTGATATGATTTTTTATTTATTTTTTGTTAGCTTCACGCTTTATCCCGCTGTAGCGTCGAGTATATAGAAAACCTATTGTAAGAACACTCTTTCAGGTTTCGTCTTGCGACGTGTTGACAATAATTAACGAACCCATAACTGCCGCGTTTGCTGGCAGACGCTGTACCATTTTCCCATGATCGTCTTCCACTATTTTTTACTATAGTCTTATTGACGGGAAAATTGTATATGATAACAGATTTTTTCTTTACTTCTTACATTCTGAATCAACAAATCATTGTATTGTTGAGTAGAAAAAGTTTTAGAACCAATGAATACTTAATGCTAGAAAGATTAAATCTTCAAAAACTAACGTCAAAACCCTAAAAGTTACGTCGAAATTCTTGTAAATTCTAACAAGCGTACCCAAACCATACCACATCCAAAACTTCCACGTTCCACAGATACAAATTCGTTTCGCGCCATATCGCCGAGTTTTTCCTCTCTAATTACGCCGCAGCTCTAGCGCCGTTTGCGGGCCCGCGACCGGAGCGCGGCTAATCGCGGCTGTAAGATTACTACTACACCACTATCTCTCTTAATGACAGACCCAAAATCCACGGAGTATCGTTTATGTTAAATAAATACCACGCTCGGCTTTAACATTTTGGTAAATAAGTAAGAATTAACGTTGGTTGTTGGTTGGTTTGGTTATATATATTTTTTTTAGATATTTGGATCGAATATGGCGTTGAGCTCTACAACTCCGTATAAACTGTGTGAAAAGTGGATAATAATAGTGATGTAAGATCTCTGTGTATAATGTCGCTAAATAATATGAACATTTAATATAACTTAAATATTTGTAATAGGTACTTACATGTCAACTAGTCATCGCCCACAACTTTATTTATGTAAAATATAAGATTTTATTGTCTTATATCTCCTAACCGACTTACATACTAAATTTCAAATTTCTAAGTCCAGTAATTTCGTCTGTACGGTTTCCGTCAACCATTCGTTAATGGAAGAGTTTAATACATATACTTACATGCAGATAGATAAATAATATTAGTTCAGGATAATGATTATAATTTTAAAAACGTCGAGTGTTTCAAAATTTTATATGAGATATAAATTCAGATTCTCTAGCAGGTATATTGTACTTAACTCATCACTGCCTGTTTGTAAATGGAATGTAGGGGAGAACAGGGTAATGGGCTCTCATCATTTGTCAATTTTTATGTAATTTTTTGTACCTAACTCATACCTTGATTATTTAACAAAATTATAGTCACAGTTAAAATCAATCACAGACATGTATTAAGGTACAATTACAATTTTACAAAAAAAGTCAGTCGCTCCCATTACCCGACAAATGCGGCTAATGACAGCCTATTTAACACTTATATGCTAAATGGGAACCTGGCCGACCGCTCTCATTACCCTGTCTTCCCCTATATGAGAAAATCTATTATTTATAAACGTAAAATCGATTTTACTTTTAAGCCTAAACTTTTAGTGTTCGTTTTAAGCCGATTCATATATTGAAAAGCCATATATTTAATAATTATAAACTACTAGTGGACCCGAACGCGGCTACGCCCGCTTGAACTATACGAATATTTATTAAATATATTTATGAAATTATTTCCAGTTTTCAATAGAGAGATGCGTTAAGCAAGCTCATTTTGGGTGACGTTTTCTAACAACAAACTTTGCAAATCGTTGCTTAGCTAATATAGGTATGGATTGTAACAATATTGCTACAAAAATAAGGATCTTAAATAATAATTTCATTAGAGTACGAAAGTAAATCACATGACAAAATTTCATAATTTTATAGTATAAACAGATGAAGCCATTAGTAGGTCACTGGTAAATAATAAAACAAATTTTAATATTGTAATTATAGTTATTTCTTTACTTATATTTTGTAATATAAGGCATAACTTTATTAAAAAAAAACAATAAATAATCAGAAAAAAATTGAGTTGTATGTTTATTTATTGTCATTTGTAATTTTTATTGTAAAAGTATGCATTGAAATAAAAAAACAACTTGACACACAAAAAAAAAAACAATTTATTACTTATTTTTAACATATTTTTTCTTTGTTTTAATTAAACTACTAGAATCATCATTGAGTTGTTGGAAGAATGCTTTTGATGTTTTTAATGACTTATCATTACTTTCATGTCCTTTCACTGTATTTCTGTGTTTCGTTACATCTGCCACATGACCTTTTTTCTGTTGCAACATCTTCTTTTTCCTTCTTTCTCTATTTTTATCTGTTTGTGTCCTTTCCTCTTTACTTATCAGATCTCCTTTACGCTTTCTCTTAACCTCCTCAGGTGCAAGTAAGGCTGCATCACTTGTTGCTACAGGAGCAACTTCTTCCATAGAAATGGCTGGAGTATTACTAACAATTTTAACATCAGCCTGTGGTGGCTTAGGTGTATAGTGGTAATGGCACAAAGCGTCTAATTGTGCAAACAATTTTGTCATAGCATTACGTATTTCAGTATGACTTTCCGGTTCTTTCTCCTCTTCTACATCACCTGACTGAGCTTGTTTTTGTTTTAAATATTCGGTTTCATAAACTTGCGCTAAGCTTAGTTTGCTTTTAGAATGGTCTAGAATTTCTGGCTTTTTGAAGAGAAGCTGGTCATCCACAGGTTTTTCCTTTCTTATAACATCGTCCCATGCTTTATCTTTTATTCTTTGTTTAATCAATCCTTCTAAAGTAATAGTAGTCTGTTCAGTTATCGTAGGGGGTGGTCTCGTTGTAAGGTCAAAATCTAAAACTTCCTCAAGCAATGAGTTTTGAGGTCTTTTACTCGCATCAATTTCTCCTTTTAGTTGCCACGGAGCTTCAGTTAGGGTTTTCTCTTCTAATTTTGATATTTGTTGCTTTAATCTATGTTGACGCATCTCAAACTCAGATTTCCTTTCATCCTTCTCATTATTTCCGTTGATTAGGTTATTGGACACATTTTCTTCTGCAGTACTTTCATCAGAATCTGAATCATCTGAGTCTGGTTGTTCAAATCTAACTCTTTTATCACTTTTTGGTTTAATTGATTGACTTTCTACAATTTCTTCAGAGTCAGGCTCAGCAAACCTTACTTTTTTTCCTTTGTCTGTGACAATATCCTCCTCAAGAATATCATCATTCTCATCTTGATCAATCTCATCATCATTATCATAATACTCACCATTTTCGTCATTAAAAAAATCTGCATACATCATTTCTTTGCCTCCCTCTTCTTCCGACCCTTCACTATTTATGTCTTCAAACATATCTAAAGATTCTTCATCCTCATCTATGATTTTTTTAACATTTCTACCTTTTTCTTCCATTTTCTCTTCATTAATTAAAAACTTTTCCATATCTTGTAATTTGAAAAAATTATCATCAACGATAGAGGTTTTTATTTTCGGATTTCCCTTGCTTTCTTTCTTTTTAGCCTTTACTTTACTTTTCTTTTCATTTTTCTGTTTAGGTGAGACAGAATCATCATCCTCATTAAAACTCATCTGATGATCATTAGATGCTCCTTCTTCCTTATGTTCGACAAAATTTACAGGGAATGTTAGATTATTTTTACTAGATATGCAATTAGCTACTTCCCATACAAGATGATCCCAACATTGTGAATTTTGTAGTTCAATTTGTTGCCAAATTTGTTCCTCGTCGAAGTCTTCAATAATTATTTCAGATAGAGCTTGATTTGTTTTCGATTTTCCACTTTGTTCTTGCGACTTAGTAAAATCGTACAGTGATTTAATTAAACTTTGAATATCACCTTTTATGTCCTCTTGTACCGCCAAATATTTTACTGGTTTCTCAGTTAATGCATGGAATTTATCTATCATATAATCCATCTCTACGCTTGCCATTATACATATGTTTATGAAAATAAATTTTAAATCACTTATGTTAATTGAAAGCGATTTTTGGTTACTATTAACAATCACAAACACACGAGGTTATACATTTTTGACGTATACGTTGACATTTGAGAAACGTGTGATTTTGACATTTATATGTTGCACATTTAATTGTAATATTTGTGGTATATGATATGAGTACAATACTGTATGTAATGTATAAGTAATTCATTATATATAAGCAATTAATATTAAACTACGCTAGATTGAATATTAATTGAAAATATATATATATTATACCAAAAAAATCCTTTTTGTTTTTATACTTATACATTAAGTATTTATTTTCAAATCAATAAATTTACTCCATAAGATAAATTTATTATTAATTTTGTTTAAAATATAGTTATTTATTTCTGTTAGCTCTTGGCAACAACATTATTGCCATTGCCTCTAAGCGGCCATCTTTGTTTATCGTTCGCTGATCTCAACTCAATACCCAACTCTCAATTGTCATGTAACGTGTTTATTTATTTCGTTTTAGTTATTTTTATTTTATTTTTGTTATGTTCGCATAATAATTTCCATTTTATGTTTGGTGTTGTGAACAGCAAGTATTTTATTTTTGTGACAGATATAAGGTAAGACATAACTGTTCTTCATGTAATCTGCTAAGGCTAATATTTTCTACAACAGTGCACATTGATCTCATTTTTTTCCTAAATTAAATTCTTCCGCCTACATATTGATAACTTGATCTAAATGCCAAACGCTTGTGTGATAATCAAAGTGAAAGGCGAAATGAATCTTGTCTTCCGTACTCTCGATGGTCATCTAGTATATTTTGTTCAATAGCTTAGTAAATAGCTAAATAATTTTAAAACATTTTGCCTATGTGGCGGTAAAATGTTATTATAATTATGTTTATCTTTTATTGCCTTTCCGTAATTTAGTGCTTTAATAAACAGGTACCTATAATATAATAATGTTATATTCTTCATTTTATATAGTCCACCGCAGTCAAAAACCTTTTCCAACATGTTTTTGCTGTTATTGTTGTTCAACTTTATGGCGTTCCGAACGTGCCAGTTATTAAAATAAATACTTTAAAAATCATGAATATTTAGTCTTTATAGAATATATCTTAAAGGAAAATATTGTACAGACATATTTTTTTAATATTTTAGACACAATGGATGCACAAGATCAAATGGAATTAAAATATAGTGCGGGCAATGAAGTAGGAGGCTTGGAGTTATGCATTGTCTGTGGAGATAGGGCATCTGGTAGACATTATGGTGCTATAAGTTGTGAAGGTAAATTTTTATTTTATCAAAAAATCATCATCAAAATACTTAATTTGTTCTGCAAAACTTTGTAATTTTAACATTTCAACTTTGTAAAATGTTTTATTATTATAAACCCTTAGAATTTTATTCTCTTTTATAAAAGAGATGTATCAAATGTGTTTTTTTATAGCTTTATACTTTTTTCTCCTACATTGGGATAGGCAGAGGGTGTTTTTGAGACACACTTTCCACCGAAGAATGTGAATTAAATATATATTTTTTAAATTAATTGACAAATATTATAAAATAAAGAAATAGAACCACACTAATGTCTTTTTTAAATCAATACAATTTATAGATTAAGTTAAATATGTTAAATAAAAGAATATACAACAAATTAAAATTTTTACAAGATGTGTAAGTAATTTAATCTCATTTCTTTTCCAGGCTGTAAAGGTTTTTTCAAAAGGTCAATAAGAAAGAAACTTGGGTATCAATGCCGCGGCAGTATGAACTGTGAAGTGACAAAACACCACCGTAACAGATGTCAATATTGTAGACTACAGAAATGTTTAGCTTGTGGCATGAGGAGCGACTGTGAGTATCTATATAGTTAAAAAAATGTTTTTTGTCTAAAATTAATATTTGACTAAATTCTTAAGTTTTGCCCAGCCCAGCACTGCTTCATTTACATTAGAGAAATAATAATCTTCGCTATTTATAAACACTCCCTCGATTTCAAACAAAACTTATATTATTTCGAACAAACCTATAATTTAATATATTCACATTGGGGCAGTCGTGGGGCAGGTGCCCAAGTATAGAACTGAAAATGCGACAGTTGTGGGTTCGAATCCACTTGGAGAAATGGAATATTTAATTGAATTATGGTATATTAATATTTTCATTTCTTTGCTCTGGTAACAAGAAAGCACGACATTTTTCAGCACTCAACACAATAATTCAGCAGGGAACAGATTGTCTTAACATTAAGCTCCCTGGTTCCCTCTGGTTACCCTGTTATGTGTGGGATACAGCGTGAAAAATTTTCAAAATCATATACTAGCTTTTACTTACAGCTCTGCCTTCTTACCTTGTTGTATTACGACATGACACATTCTAAGTGGAGCAACATAGTAGCTACAGTTAGCTATAAACTTATAACGCATTGAAATAAATCAAAACCATTAATTTGAAGTAATATCATATACAGACTTCCTTAAAAAGCAACTACAACAACTTGTTGTTGGAACAAAAAAATCATTTTTTAATTAAAGCCCGANTTCAGCACTCAACACAATAATTCAGCAGGGAACAGATTGTCTTAACATTAAGCTCCCTGGTTCCCTCTGCTTACCCTGTTATGTGTGGGATACAGTGTGAAAAATTTTCAAAATCATATACTAGCTTTTACTTACAGCTCTGCCTTCTTACCTTCTTGTATTACCACATGACACATTCTAAGTGGAGCAACATAGTAGCTACAGTTAGCTATAAACTTATAACGCATTGAAATAAATCAAAACCATTAATTTGAAGTAATATCATATACAGACTTCCTTAAAAAGCAACTACAACAACTTGTTGTTGGAACAAAAAAATCATTTTTTAATTAAAGCCCGAAGTTCCCGAGATTGATTAATGAAATACTATAAATATTGAATAAATTACTCTTAAGTCCGTTTATATAAATCATGATCATCATCATCATCAGATCTTGAGATGCTGTTTTGAAAAAAGCATACCAAAATTGCTCATTGAGTTGCTNATAAAAAAAAAAGATAAAAAATTCCATAATCAAATCCGATCAAGCCAGATAGCTAGCTAACTTCAGGGCGCCACGACTCATCCACCGTACTATATATATGTAAATAAAAAACATCCACCGAGCAGTAATTCTTGCTCTCTATGGACAGCGGTTCAACATGAGCGGAAGCCAATAGTGGACAAGGTGAAGGGCGAAGCGAGGGACGCTCACGATCGACAAGCTGCTTATTCTAAGTTGTTGGGATTGGCTGGACAGGCGCAAAACGCTCAAGTATGTTTTGTTATTTTTTTAGAGTTGCATGGTTTATGAAGTTGGGTTGGTAAAGTAGTTAGTATTTAGTCACTCCATTGTACACTTTCTATCGAATTTCGTGCTAATTTGTATTAAAGCGAATAAATATTTTTTTACCAACTAGTTACAGAGCGGACGTATTGTTTCGTACACGACGTGCGATCGTCGGTATACAAATTCAATTGATACACAGATCGCTGGATCAATTGACTTCTTAATTTGTGGACGAGTCCCAAATCTGCAATAAAATCATTGCAATATTTCCTTTCCTTTTCATATTAAAACAGCCAAGTTAGTTAGTTAGTGTAGAGGAGTTAATTTTCAGGATTCCATACCCAAAGGTTAAATCGAGACCTTATTGCTAAGACTGCTGTCTATTTGTCCATCTGTCACAAGATTGAACCGCTTAGTTAGAAAGTTTATTTTGAATTTTACAAATAATGTGTAAAAACAATAAAATATATATCCAAGGGATCCCCATGCAACACCCAAGGTTTTTTTAACATTTTTATAGGTAGGCTAGAGTACGACTCGTTTACTCGTACGCTTGGCTGGTTTATAAATTAAATGGTCTATAGTCTATGCTGCATTAAAATATTAACATTTTTAATTTTCATACCACGTTCTTTTCAATAGAAAAATAAGAAAGTAACTATTTTAACCCCAATCTATCTATTTTCTCAGATAAATCCTAAAGAAGAACCGAATGATGCGTTCGGCGCGGTGTCTCCTGCTGCACCAGCTTTAAACTTTGCACTTGCTGCTGCTGTTGCATTTAATAAGGGAAACCCAGGTATTGTATACAGCAAATATTTTAAGCTAATTTTATACGTAACATTGTTTTGTTATATTATGTAAACACTGTGTGCTAATTGAAGCCAACACCATACTTTGAATCAAAAAATTCAAGACAAAAAAGATTTTATTTGAAATTTTGATTTTGAAGCCAGGTTACAGGTTACGTAACAAGACGAAATGCAGTGTTGAGTTCCGCCACTAAATACACAATGCAATGCCTCAAGATTATTCGGCGAAAGTGGGAAGTTTCTTAACAGAATAGAGTGATTTAATATTAGGCTCCCTCTGCTTACCCTGCGTTGTGCTGGATACAGTATGAAGTTAAAAAAATATATTATTATAGTATCTCCATACTTGGGCGCTGGGACTCCCACGGATGTGGAAGGAGCGAGACGGCAGCAACTAATGCTACAAACGCAGTTGGCAAAGAATTTATTCAAAATGGGACAATTTGGTATGTTTAATTTTATATCATTCTTATTTAATTATTTTAATAAACATTTATTTAAAAATAGATCTTTATAGATTTATCTACGAACGTAGATGAACCTTCTAAATATAAAAAACCTAGTCACTCTTTTTCTATAAAACAAACATTTCAATACTATACAGGGTGGAATTGTCAGCACCACTTTAAATGAAACCACAGTTTTAACTACTCTATAAANCCACGGATGTGGAAGGAGCGAGACGGCAGCAACTAATGCTACAAACGCAGTTGGCAAAGAATTTATTCAAAATGGGACAATTTGGTATGTTTAGTTTTATATCATTCTTATTTAATTATTTTAATAAACATTTATTTAAAAATTGATCTTTATAGATTTATCTACGAACGTAGATGAACCTTCTAAATATAAAAAACCTAGTCATTTTTTTTCTATAAAACAAACATTTCAATACTATATAAGACAATATATTTTCACTTTTATCTATCTTTTGTCTTAATACTAATGCCTCATGTTTTCTCTACATACCTTGCTATGTGCAAGGTATAGCGTTACTACTAAGCGAAAAAAATATTTAAAACTACTTACATGCCTGTACATATAAAAGCTGAAAACAATAAAATATATATTTAATAAAAGTCACATATCTACCATGTTGTTGACAGGTGCAATTAATGAATACCTGCAATCTGCATATGGTGCAACACCCCCAGAAGTACCATTGGGTGCGTTACATGCAGCTGAAACACCACAGAATGATGGTAAAAATATGTTTTATTTCTTTTTTAGGATAGGAAAAGGATGGTTTCTATCTAGATATAAAAATAGAAAATTTCATATCTAATAATTTAGTTGATCATATCATTATAAATAAACTTATATATTTGTTTTCTTTATGCTGTGACTCTAGTAAAGAAACTACAAAGAATGAGTACTATGTGACATCAACTTATTGTTAATAATGGATGATTATTATAAAGCACTGTACTTATTTTAAGACACGATACGATAGCACAGCTAGTTGTAGAGTACATACAATCGAAAGAGTCAATGTAAATTAAAACGCGGATCTTATTTTCCCCTCCACAGCCGACGAAGCTTGCATATTGACGCCGGAGAGCCTTCAGCTGCCATTGTCGCTGCCGGCGGGATGCGCGCCCTCTCCTCTGCGCCTGCACGCCGCCTGCGAGGCCGCCGCGCGCCTGCTCGCCGCGCTTGCCCGGTGGACGCTTGCCCTGCCTGTCGTCGCACAACACACGTGAGTGCGGAGATAGTGAGTGCACCTGCCTCGTGTCCCCGTGCGCTGGATGTTCAGCCAATGTGAATGGGACGGAGATAGTGGGGATGTATCGTACTTATATCGTCGTCAAGCGCATGTAAATGCGAGTGCGACGGGAAGGACCCGAGAAACTGAGATATTACGTTGAATGAGATTAAGATATGTCTGCCAGAACATTTTGCGATGTATGCTTGTCATTTGTTATCAAAGTGAATTGAATGAATTGCCATGTATTTCCTAACATTGTAAAATAGTATTATGAATCTAATTAAATGCTCACTCGTTCTAAGGAATAAACGATTATGGCAAATTCAGCCTGTTTTAAATTGTTGAATTTTGCTTACTCTCACTAAATTCTAAAGCGCTCTGTGTTCTGCCACTCAACACACAATTCCTCCAATTAACGCGAATCGCGGAAAGTGGGGAACGGAAATGTCTTACACTAGGTTCCCTTTGCCTATCCTACTATGTGCTGGATACAGTAAGAAGCTAAAAAAAATATATTTTTTTTATTTATAAATTATTACTTTAGGTTCGAAATCCAAGTGACACTCCTCCGCAAATGCTGGCCAGAGCTCTTCGTACTGGGCCTGTCCCGATGGTCGCAAGCGCTAGGTCTCTCCACTCTCCTGCCGATGCTGTCCAATCACCTGCAATCTGAGTTGAGGGAACGCGCTGAAGCAAGACATCAACCAGAGCCCGTGACTGATGTTGGTCATCCTGAAGTAATTTTTTTTTGTTATTATTTTTTTATTGTGGTTTTAAAAAAATATTTATATTTTTAAAAGTGATATGTCACTGTTTTTCAAAACAAGTAACGAAGAATAATCGAATACTAAAGTTACTATTTGCTTTTCTGGAGAAAAGAGTGAAAGTGAAACTCACTCTTGAATCTTTTTTTGTTTTTATTATATGGACCGTTTATTTTGAGAGTGGTGTAAGTCCATTTTCTTTTGTTTCGAGAAAATTAAAGGTTAGTATGTCGATGATTATGCAATTTCATTTACCGACTGATTTTAAGTTGTTCAAAACATGGGTTTTTTTTTGAGAAATTAAACACGGACTAGTCATATATAAAAAAAATACATTAAATTAAGCATGAATTACGTGATAGCTCATTTTTGGAAAAAATGGACTTACACCACTTTCAAAATAAACGGCCCATATACTACGATGGTTTTTCTTATCTATTGATAAGAAAAAAACAACAACTTTACGATATTTCGTCATATATCATATTTCATATATATTTTTTTGTAATTTAATATTTTTATTATATTTGCTGTCGGCATATCAGTTTATTATTTATGGCTATTAAAAATAGTTAAACAATTTAATCTCCAGATAACAATATCGGACTACACGGACGAGCGTGTGGCTGAAGTATCCTCCACCCTGCGCAGACTCCACCAGTTCCTAGCCCATATGGACCAGCTCCACATATCAGAGAGGGAGCACGCTCATCTGCGCGCCCTGTGCTTGTTCTCGCCTGGTATGTGTGGGGAGAGGGTTACTAGGGGGATTTTGGAAGAACAAAGACATTCAATTTTGAAATTAGTTTTACAATGAGTTTTACATTTACATGATTCTATATATATATAATCCTATTAAACTACTATAAAGATACAAAAAATATATTTAATTTATGTGATTTTTACAAAAATGCTGGACACCGTGTTACTCTGATGTGACGTCAGATAGCCTTGTTATTAATATAATTTACTGCTTTATTTATTTTAATCGTATTTTTTGTATTGATTAAAGTTTAATTTCTTTTAACAATTTAATATAAAAATAAATCTCTGTCCTTAACCCCATATTATTTTACAAATACAAATATTATAAAGACAAATGTTTTGTATAAGATGAATGAATCATTACTATCTTCATTATCTACAGATGGCGCACCAGAATTCCTAACCCGCAAACTCCAAGAGTACCAATCCCGAGTACTCCGTTCCCTGGGATCCCCCGCGGGGGAACGTGCGGCCGCACTGCTGCTACAGTTGGCGCCACTGAAGGGATTCCCCGCCGCCTTCATTGAAGATGTGTTCTTTGTGGGCTTTGTGGGTGATGTTAGTATTGATGATGTTATACCTTATCTGTTGAATGCTGAACGTTGATTGTGGGTGTTTTGAAAATTCCTGTTGTTATACTTAAAGTATTTTTACAGTTCGATCGACGAGTCGTAGTTGTCCTGAAGTTAGCTATAGATGGTTACGCAGATTTGATATTAGAATTTTCTTACTTTTGATTATTTGAAACTGAGTGAACAATGCACTAAAGCTCAGAAATCCTATCTTCAGGACAGGCAGAAAACCTTTCTTAACTATGCAGTATTTAGTTGCAAAAATGGATGAAAGTTTTAAACAAATATTGTGGGTGTGTTTGTACTGATGATGTTGAATACTGACGAGGACCGTATTTGTTGAGTGTTGATATATATTTAATATAGTTAAATTTCTCTGTCTGACCACCCATTTTAGAGTATTACTGTATTACGGGAAACTGGTGTAGTTTCCCGTAATACAGTAATACTCTAGTGGTGTAGTTTACAGTAATACAATTGGCAACAACATATTATAAATCAATTATTATAATTTAGTTTATTGATTGATTCACTTTGATTTTAGTTTTTGCAATAAATTCGTTTTTTAAGGACTTGAACTTAAACGTAATTACTATTAAATATCATAAAAGTTAAATTAAGTACTATTAAATATTTAATCACTAGATTATGAAGTGAATATATATTATGTAAATTTTATAGTGGTATAGTAATATGTCTTCCTATGTTTAATAAATGTGTTCAAGTTTAAAATGACATTGTAAATTGTATTAATGTTCGTGATTGGTCACATTGAACTTCTGACATTTGTAAAAAAAAATCTAAATTAATTAAAATGTTAATAACTTGAAATATTTTATCAATATATTTACAAATATGAAACTGAGGAGGTGTTCTAACACATTTATGCCAATTCATTAATAATATATGATTTAAAATATTACACTATAGTGTATGTGTTAACATTAATTTAATTACTCTAATACTTATATATAATACAGCTTAAAGAAAAGAAAACAGAGAACACTAGGTTTTTCATGTTGTCTGTCAATTCTAAGTACCGTCCACTAATTAAGTTTTATGTAAAAAAATATTCAGTTTTGTGTATATTATAGTGTCAAATAACACTAAATCAAACCAGTATATAGATAGCCTAAGTGCCTTACTAATAAAAACTATTTGATTCTAATTTTTGTTTCAGTTTTTCGTTTTAAGAGAAAAAAGAGCAACAACATGCACATACTATTGATTGTTTTTACTAAGTATTTAAATATATTGATTTTAAATTTCATAAAGATATCTTCAATAGATACGAAGAAAATAAACTTTCTAGTTAAAGATTGTTACTGCCATAACTCACAGTAAACCTGTAAGGGTTAGAGAAAATTAATGTGTCTCTATTTCGGATAAAATGTAATACAATCATATTAAAAACATTCATAGAAGCCAGTGCAGCTTTCCCATGCTTATCTGGCAAGACATTTTCCGCTACCCAAAGACAATTGGCTAAAATTATAATTTGGCAAGAGAGTGCTATTCATCAACTATTTTTAGATGTTATTCGACATACGAAAGAACAATACTTTTTTTAGAAAACGTAAAATTTTTAACGTACCGGGGTTTAGACCGGCGCCTCTTAGAAACTGTCCAAGTGCTCTGACAACTATGTAGTACACAAAATAAGAAAAGTCCACCATTATAAAAAATCCAAAACTTACTTTTTTATGCAAACGAGCGTATGGGCCACCGGATGGTAAGTGATCCTCGTCGTCCAGGTCCCAATGAAACAGGAGCTGCAGGGGCGATGCCCGCCTTTCAGGTGGAGAGAGACGAGCTTTTTTAAGGTACTCATGTCAAATCGACCTGGAAACATCCCTTCAGGTAGGCTACTCCTCCGTTGGGTGGCGTGTGGAAGGAAGGTCCCACGGACAGTAGTGAAATGTCACGTATCAATTATATTTGAGTTTGTGACGTAGGTACCTACTGTGCGGTTAGAAAAATTGGGCGGCAGGCACCGAGGCTAGACCGGGTCAAACAGTTCCCCAGACCACTTGCCATGATAAATACGGTAGAGAAACTAAGTAAACACAGATATGACCGTATTTTCTCGTAATATATACATTTAATGCTATAAAAGAAACATATATCTATCTATAAATTATTTTTAGTCATACTTATATCCCAATTATGCCTCTAGCGTTGATAAAGCAACCATGACAGAGTATTTTTTCTATAATTAGTATGAAAAAAACTAAGCCTTATCATTTACCTCATTCATTATTATAATGACGTCATTACTTTTACTCTGCGTCATGTTAGTAATTCTATACTAATACAATAAAGCAGAAGAGTTGGTACATTTGTTTGTTTAAACGCTAAGATCCTCTGACTCTACTGTAGTAGTAGTAGTTTGTTATGTATGACAAACAATAATGGAAAATTGCAAGGTGATATTTCCCCGTTTTTTATTTGACAAGCATTTACTAAAACATTGAAATCAAGTAAACTTTTATGTAGATGAACTTTGGCTTTTATATCATTTAATTTGGACATATGTATAATTCAACTCGCAGAGGGCGCGCTCGCTGCCATTGACCTCTCAAGTAGCCACGTATTGCATTTTCTCAGGCACAATTAATTAAGATACTAGTGGACAAAGTTCCTTAACACTATTTTCCCTCTGCCTACCTTGCTATATGCGGGATACAGCGTGAAACTGAAAAAAATACAGGATCTAAACCTACTCGCAAACGAAGGTTATGTACTGCTCGGCGTCGTTTGCTGTTGTTTTATTTGGTGAAAATTGGTTGCTTGTTGTCTGAGTTATGAAAACTAGATATTGACGATTAAATGTAGATATAAATTAAATAATATAATCAATCTGTTGGTAAATAAAATAGTAGAATATTAAAAATGTCATAGGTAGTAGGCGGGCGAAGCCACGAGCGAGCCGCTAGTTATGAATAAGGAAAGAGTCTACAAGATGATTCTTTTATTTTACAAAGTCTCTTATCACTTATATGATAACCGGCTTATCGCAAATTGAATTAATTCATTAAGCTTTAAAGCTATATAAGGCAGGTAGTTTACAAAAAGCCTAATAGATCCAGAATCTTAAACTTTATACAATGAGTGCTAAAATAGCGGTAGTGACTGGTTCTAACCAGGGACTAGGTCTTGGTATAATCAGAGGCCTGTGTAAGAGATTCAACGGTGTGGTATACCTCACGTCGTTATATGAAGACCAAGGAGCAGATGCGGTCGCTGCTCTGGAGAAAGAAGGATTACATCCAAGATACCATCAGTTAGACATTTCTAATCGAGAAAGTATAATGAGATTTCGTGACCACATAACAGAAAACTATGGACATATAGATATATTGATAAATAATGCAGCCATAGCCTTCAAAAGCAATGCCCCAGAACCACCAGCTGTCCAAGCTGAGAAGACTCTGCATATAAACTATTTTTCTACGCTTTTATTTTGTGAAATTATTCTGCCTTTACTTAGTAATAGTGCTCGTGTGGTGAACATAGCAAGCGATCAAGCCCATCTCTCTAATATTCCTTGCTTGCACATAAAGAAGCAGTTACAGGATCCTAATTTGAGTATTACTAAATTATCAAATCTGATGAACCAATTTATAGAAGAAGCTAAGAAAGATACTCATGCTGATAGATGGGGAAATTCTTCGTATGCAGTCTCCAAAGTTGCTGTTGTCGCTTTGACTAAGATATTGCAGAGACAACTTCTAAGTAAAAGTAAGTAATTTATTCGGTAATACTTAGGTATAAAATGTAACATTCGTATACACGGTTATAATTTTTTTAGTCCTCCGATAGGTAAGCCGAGTACAAAAAATGATAATATTTTTTCTTTAATTATATGATTTTTATAATTATTATAGAATTAATAATGGGCAATAATAAAATAGTAACCATTTTTTTAGATGTAAAAGTAAACGCCGTACATCCAGGATATTTGAGGACGGACATGTCTTCACATCAAGGGACTATGACTCCAGATGAGGGGGCAGATTCACCTCTGTTCCTAGCATTAGACGCACCTGATACTCTCCGCGGAGCTTACTTGTGGTGGAACAAAGAGGTTGTCAATTGGGACGGGGAATGCCCTGGTAACCGTACCAAATGAAGTGAAAGATTTTTTCCCAAGTTTTTAGTAAGTAGGTATTTTTAGTTTTAAATAAATAAAGCAGGTGCTAATAAGCTTAGTTAGTTTTACAATAAAACTGTAAAGGGGCCCCTGAAACCTATACCTGTGGTCGTCCCAGGCGATGCTCGGAGGTCAAAAGTATTAATATTTGTTCTTTATAATAATTTCTATTTATAATAATAAACTGTTACGTCATGGTCGGGGTATTCGAGGTTATTTAAGAGTAAAGGAAGTGTATAAAAGTTAAGAAAGTTTATTATTTGTCACTCAGTATAGCAAAAAAATGCATCAGTAAAAGATATATCAGCTACAGGCGGTATCCAGCACACAACAAACAAGGATCCTAGTGTTAAGACACTCCGTTCTCCACATTCTGCCAATTTTTCGAGGCACTTGGTGCCAGAGCGAAGAAATAAAAATATTAATAAATAGTAATTCATTCTTTCAAATGAGGATCAAACACACAACCATCGCGTTACAGTCACGGCCTCGTGCTGTTGCGTCGCGACGGCCGCACTTAAAAACGAATTAAATTTAAAAAATAAATAAATAATTATTTCTTATATTTTTTTCTGATGCAATTTTTATTGTGATTACTCATTTTGTATGAGTTTTTAGTTCTATATTGTGTAATTAGGAAAGTAATATTTTTATCATTAATCCATTTCAAGAAGCGGTTAAAGAGTTTAATTTAATAGGTACTTATGTATGTATGTTGCTCCCGTTCTCTTTTCCGCTAGGCATGAAATGTCAAGTCAATAGAACTATTCATAATCTTTGTTATTTTTTAAAGTAATTTTTTTAGTACAATTGTCCACATTTGATATAAGAAACCTAAGAGAAAAATAAAGATGTACAACAGACATGACTTCTAGAAGGACTTCTGTCAGCCCTCCAAATTGGAATAGATACTTAGGAAGTTCAGCCGGTAGTCTTAAAATACTCCATAAGAACACTAATAAAACAAGACAGACAACAACGACACACACAGACACGGTAGAACAAAGTCGGTGGAGCATTAATAAATACACAAAAAACTAAGAAATTTATTTATATATGTACATAAAACTTAATAAACCTATAACTTATAACCTATTATATAATCAGTTTGGTAGGATTGTCAGGCAACTTTCCGTCAAAATCAACAATTCTTCTATCCCACCAGACAAAAGCACCTCGTACAGTATCTGGAGCATCTAAAGCTAAATACAAAGGTGTATCTGCGCCTTCATCCGGTGACATATTTCCTCTAAATCCAGCTAATGCAGTTCTCACGAACCCTGGATGAACTGCGTTTATTTTTATATCTGTAAATGAATTAATGTTATTTGAATAGGAATAGGTAAAACATTTGAGCAGGGACCGTTTCGTTTTTTATCCTTTTTATCCTCCCCACTCCCCACGTAATATCATTTCCCCGTTCCGGTGATACAAATTGAGGAATAGAGAATGCCTTTCACGCGAATTTAAAAATTACGCTGAGAGCAGTAAATCTATTATAACCTAAACGTATGGTTATCTCTGCCTACCCTGAGTAAGTAGTTCATCATAATTACAAAACGAAATTAAATTATTTATGCCACGTCTCTGCACGCTTACTCACCTCTGTCTCTCTGCTCTCTCTGATATACTCTAGTCATGGCAATGACCCCAGCTTTAGAAATAACATACGGGGAATACCCCCATTCCTCATTTGTACCTTCTTTGACTCTATCTACGAACTCTTTCATCAAACCAGACAGCTTAGGTATAGTTAAATTGGGGTCAATCAATTGTCTTCGTATTCTATCACTCGGAATATAGGAGAGGTGACCGAAGTCACTAGCAATGTTGACCACACGAGCGCCATTACGTAGTAAAGGAAAAAGAATTTCACAAGTTAAAAGAGTCGAAAAGTAGTTTATACGTAAGGTTTCTTCAGCTTGTACAGCAAGTGGCGTTGGATCGACACGTTTGAAAGAAATTGCTGCATTGTTTATCAATATATCTATACACCCATGGTTCTCTTTTATGTGGTCGCGGAATTTTATTATACTATCTCGGTTAGAAATATCTAACTGATGATATCTTGGGTGTAATCCTTCTTTCTCCAGAGCAGCTACGGCATCTGCTCCTTGGTCTTCGTATAACGACGTGAGGTATACCACACCGTCGAATCTCTTACAGAGGCCTCTGATTATACCAAGCCCTAAACCCTGGCTGGAGCCAGTCACTACCGCAACCTTAGAACTCATTGTCTCTACTGTATTTACTATTTTTTCTTTTGAATAGCATATATTAATTGTTTTAACTGTTTATATACTGTTGTAATCAATGTATTATGATTTGTGATAAATTGTTGTTTAATTATGACGCAGATAAGAAATTACTACAATATCAAGTTTATTGTGAAATAAAAAATATATTTTGTTGATAAGAAATGCAATGAAAATTTGAATATAATTTGATGCTAACTTCACCTTCAAAAATTCAATTCAAAATTTACCAGCAGACTGACTAGGTCTATAGCCGTAAATTTACCGACAGATTCTTTCTACCTTTTAGAAATTAATGAAGACTTTTGGTCCAGTAAACTTTTATATTGTATAGTTACATAGCGATATTAATCGAAATAGCAAAGTTGTCACCCTTAAACTAAGAATACCGGTCGTAGCGGCGCGGTGACATGTGACTGTAACCGCGACTGTTCTGTGGGTTCGATTGCCGCTCATGAGAATGAATTATTATATTTTATTCTCCCGAATGGGAATCTGCACTACGACAGCGTCATTTAATTTTTTTAAAAGCAATTAAATCAATACAATGAAATAAAAGAAAATAAAAAGCAAGAAAACAAATATTTATTTGTCATAATCCTATCTTACATCTAAGCAGAAGTACACTTAAAATAATTTATAACAATAATATAAAATATATGTACACAACCTTTTATACTATTATTAAATGATATATTACTACAAGATCATAGACAGCTTCGGGACTTGAGTATCGCTACTTAGTCTCGAGTGTCTCATACGCACCGCCCATTTTTCGATCTGAACGCCGCGCTATTTTTAATACTTATAGTAAATAAGTAAATAATCTCTTTTAATATCAATCAAATTCAGGATTTTTGCCTTCCCAGTCGACAATTGTGCTATCACACCACACATATGCACCTTTGAGCGAGCCCGGTGCGTCTAAGGCCAGGTATAAAGGAGCTCGAGCACCTTCCTCTACTGTGAACTCTCCTGTATGAGAAGACATGTCCGTCCTTACATAGCCGGGGTGAACTGCGTTTACTTTTATATCTGAAATAAAATTATTAATATAATATGAGGCCAGTCGTGGCGCAGTGGCTCAATTGTGCGACTGTAAACACGACAGTTTGATTCCCACTCTAGGAAATGATTTGTTAATATTTTTTTATTGTTAATATTGAATATTTTTATTTCATCATTCTAATAACAAGGCAAGGCGCAGCGGTGAGTTCTATCACTTAGCACGCATACGTCCAGAACTTGATAGAAAGTGTGGAACGGAAGTGTCTTAATGGTATGTAGGTCTCTTAACACTAGGTTCCCAAATTCACTCTGCCTATCCTGTTATGTGTGTGTGTTCGTCTATCAATATTTGTGTTTACAAATGATAATACATAAAGTATGATGATATAGCAGAAAATGTTAAAATAATGTTTCAATACGTCTTGTACAAAGTCGCACAGCATTGTCGAGTCATTAACGTCATGAAAACTTATCTATTATATAGACTAATAGAGTTATCTTTGAACTTATTATTAAAATATGATAAAATACAAAATACCACCACAGTGACTTATTTAGAATTAATATGTCGGTCGGCGGGCGACGGTCATAGGTTCAATTTTATTAAGAAAAAGAATAAAAGACTAGATTGATAAAATAAACTAACAAATCGAGTAAGTATTTCTATGACCACGGATCATTGTAAAGTATTTGAAAACTCGGATTTCCCAAATATTTCCTTGTCCGTTTAGAAATGTGCCATTTAATATGTTCGAAAATATTTGACTTATCCCTTTAACTACGGTATGAGGCTCCGTGACACAGCAGACTGCAGATTTTAATTAATACTAAGAATATTTTATTCCAAATCGTCCCTCACCTCTGTTTTCGACGAGACGCTGCTGTACTCTCGTCAGCGCGGCGACACCAACTTTAGAAACAACATACGCCGAACTTCCCCAATCCCTCACTTGCCTCTCTTCCCTCGCTGCACTCACAAAGTCATTCATCAATGCAGACAACTGACTGATAGTCAAGTTTGGGTCTCTCAGACGATCTCTCAGCTTTTCACTTGGTATTCTACTCAAATGGCCGTAAGAACTAGACATATTAACGACACGAGCGCCATTACGGAGCAAAGGAAATAACATTTCACATAATAACACCGTTGAAAAGTAGTTTACGTGTAGAGTTGTCTCCGCTTGTACCGCTGCCGGCTCCGGAGCATCTGTTTTGAAGGCTATAGCTGCGTTGTTCACTAAAAGATCTACATGCCCATAGTTTTGTTTTATATGATCACGAAATTTTGTTATGCTCTTGATGTCTGTAATGTCCAATTGGTGATATTTTGGGTGAAAACCTTCTTTTTTGAGGGTAGCTACAGCATCAGCACCTTGGTCTTCGTATAAGGATGTTAAGTATACTACGCCGTCGAAGCGCTTGCAAAGCCCTCTTATTATAGCGAGGCCAATCCCTTGATTGGAACCCGTTACTACAGCTACTTTGGGAGACATGTCTTCCACTGATAGTACTCTGGCTGTGTGTGCAGCGATCTGTGCCTTATATAGAGCTAATGAGTTAGTAGTTTATAGATAATATATTGTTATCTTAATTTAATTATTCAGCAAATCTTGTGTCTCTTCAGCAAATTTTACTTTTTTACTGGCTTATTAATTCTGTAATAATAATAATAAATTTATATAAATTGTTAATATGTTAATAACTGACTGACATACAGACAACGGCCTGTATTTTTTTTGTAGCGTCCATAAAATAATAAGTACTTTTATAATTATTAAAACAATTAAAAGAAACTATTTTATTTTTATTTAATTCAGCTTCATGCTGTATCCCTCACACAGCAGGGTAGGCAGAGGGATTAGGATCAGGCCAGTATTATAACATTCCGTTTCCCACTTTCCGCCGAATTCTGGACGGACTGCGTGTTAAGTGGCGGAACTCAACGCCGGCCTTTACCTCGACACCAGAGCGAAAAAATGGAAATATACATTTTAAATAAATATTAAATTACCTCGAATGGGGATCGAACCCACATACTCGAACGAGTCAGGTCAGTATTAGGTTTTATATAATTATAGTTATTTTACAGTGTACATACAGTATATTCTACATTTCAAACTTTTCCTCAACAGAATTTCGAAAATAAATAAGATGCTTTCTACGCTTAAGCGAATTGTCACATGAACATTTTTTAAGTTTTCTACAATGTCAAAAATAGCGAAGACCAAAGTATTGAGTACTCACCACAAAAAAGTTTTCATTAACTTTTATTTAAAATTATAAATAAATCTGTAATAATTATACCTAATTTGTAGTGAATTCCTTTTGGAATCTTACCTTTTTATAACTTCGGTATAGCTGTAGATAACTTTTAATTCACTAAATGAATATAATTTATACTAAAAGAAACGAACAACACAAACTCACATAGTTATTTACATAATATTATTGGCATTTATTTATAAAGGCATGCGATGTGAGCCGCAGTCGAACAGTCAATAAGATTTTCGAAGGACGTCTGGCGTCATAGATTATGTAAAAAGAAGAGTTACCTTAAAAAAGTGGAAGAACCCAATATCATATTTTATGTAAACCTACTCTCAAACTGAACCTGTAAACTCATAGATATAAGTATAATTACAATAACACGCAATTTGTTATTTATCAGTAAATGTCACAGTAAAATATATATAACAATTAACAATAATAAATAAATAATACAATTTTATAAGTCACCTTAGAAAAGGAAATGAATTTGCCTCAAATCGACATCAGACGATTTTGAATTGTCTGTTCTTAGAAGAACAGATGCATCATTTCATCCATGCCATAAAAAATATAATCATAAAAAAAGTCTTTTTCTCAGCTTCACGCTGTTGTATCCCGCACACAGCAGGGTAGAGAGAGGGAACCTAGTGTTAAGACACTTCGTTCCTCACTTTCCGCCGAATTCTGGAAACCTTGCGCGTGGAATGGCAGAGCTCAACGCCGCGCTTTACCTCGACACCAGAGCGAAGTAATGAAAATATAAATTTAAGTAATCATTTCCTTCAATTTTCTTTTCTAAAAGCTAAATTTTCGTCATTTTAATGAACTTTATAGAGTACATATATTTTATTTCGTTATTAAATGCTTAATACATTTTTCTGCTTTCAAAATATTAAATAATACTGAATATAATCCTCATTCTCACACCACTAAGTAACATTAGAACAGCAAGAACATTCCGTATACACCATGATTTAGTTGAGAATATTGCAAGTCATGAATGCTATCTTTTTATCAAAAGCTACAAAGCTAAAGACATAAAGTCGATTTTCGCAAACAAATGGCCTACTCACGGTGTTAATGTTTATCATTCTGTCATAGATTAAGATTATTTACTCGCATTTAAATACTTAGTACGTTGTTGTCTCTGTGAGTAAATATGTAATAGCAAAGAATAATGCGTTTGGTCACTACGTTGTCTTAGTTACGTACGTGTGATGCGGGATAAAACGTGAAGGTTTTTTTTAGGGTTCTATACTTTATAAGGATAAAACGGGAAATGTATGTGATCAATCTGTATGTTGCAATTTTTATTAATTTCGCCGCAAAATCACAGCTCTGATGTTACGCGTGGTCGTGGACGGTGGTGGTTACTTACCATCAGATGACCCGTACGTTTATTTGCCTGGTCTTGTCCATAAAAAACCTTATAGGGTGGCTCCCTATATACGTAGGGGAGTACACTATATGCTTAGATTTTTTTCAATTATGAAATTTAGCAGGAAGTGAGAACAAGCGCGGTAGATTGCGGCGATTAGAGGTCTCCAA
Source organism: Heliconius cydno galanthus (assembly GCA_036379175.1). Classification (NCBI taxonomy): domain Eukaryota; kingdom Metazoa; phylum Arthropoda; class Insecta; order Lepidoptera; family Nymphalidae; genus Heliconius; species Heliconius cydno. Next base: position 108,280 of record JAKRZM010000651.1, on the reverse strand, counting down.
TTTTTGTTTAAAAGTTGCGGAACCCTAAAAACTAGGTACTAGGTATTTGATACAAGAAAATAATTACAAACTTATATTTGTGGTTCATTCCATATAAAATGACCGCTTACGCAAACTTAAATTTGTCAACTTTTATAAGTTGTACTTCCCTATATAATCCTGAAGTTGATATGGAATTCATTAGTTGAGTCTTTTATTGTGGTGTTTATAATTAAAATGATAAACCGGCAAATAAATATAAATATACAAATAATATTAAATAATTAATATGAAAAATATATTATAATAGAATTTGTAGTAAAATTAGGAGAAAATAATTTGAAAAATTAGAATTTAAAGATGAGTTGTATAAAAAGACAAAGAAATATAGAGCTACATGGTACATATGTACATACCTACTGTATAATATATGACAGCTGTGCCGTTACGCTCATATAAACTATATATAGATATACACCTGCATGTGCCCACACTAGCACACTACCATACAAGATAAATATTTAAATGTATACTAACATTTATCATTATCAATATACGATAGCCTAATCAAAGGATCTGTTGACTTATCAGGGAAACAGGTTGCTTCTTACAGGTTATCTTAGCCCTTACTCTCTGTTTTTCTAAATGGAGAGTAGAATAGTGTACCGCTACTTTCTAAATGTTATCTCCACAAAAATATCTCTAGCTGGTCCACACTACGCTTATTCTTGCCACCGTCCGTGCGGAAATAAAATTCACTACTTACTTATATCAATTCCTGTAGGATTCTGAAATAAAATTACACAAGCTCAGCGTCAATTGCCAAATAAAATTTAATAAAAAGACCATTTAGTATTCCCAAGAAATTAATAATAACGTGTTCTACTCATAACAGTGACGTCATCATATCATGACTAGTAGATTTTGTTGAGCCAATTGAGGAAAATATATATGAAATAATGTTATATTGGCGCAGTGTTTCACGTGGATAGCACGCCTACGTCGAGACAACAGGTAAGTAAATCGTTTTTTTCGTACCCTCATTCTTTCGTACCCACCCGACCCTCAGATATTATACCTAATTAGTATAAGTATAATATTTAATTATTTATGTATGTAGAGAAAATCAAGTGTTTAGAGTCTCCGTTGGTGGTGATAGAAAACAAGTGAAACATGATTATTATTTTATACTTTTATAAATTATAGGAAATTATTGTAAACTAGTGGGCTAGTGCGGGGCTACGCCCGCTTGAAACAGAAATATTAATAAAGAAATTGAAAAGTAAAGATTCAGTCAATTCAGTAAAACAGTTGTATAAAAAAAATACAGTCGAATTGATAACCTCCTTTTCTTACAGAAGTCGGTTAATAACTGTTACGGCAATTAGCAAATTTGTCGAACTAAATACTTTCAATTGACATATTTTTTTTATTTATAAATCGATTGTACTAAAATAAACCCCATATGTTTTCGGAAGCTTGCCAGAATCCAATATTGAAAACCTCATCTAAATCGGTTAATCCGATTCTGAGATTAGCGATTACAAACGCACAGACAAACAGACAAAAATTTTAAAAATCATTGTTTTCGGTTCTATTACGTTAATAAAGGTTCCCAATAACATTTTGTTTAAATATTTTCCAAGTACAGACACCGACTCATTTTAGTATGTACCTACTAGTATCGGATTTGAGGTATGAGATATATATATACCAATGTAGCCACGGTTATCTTATCATCATGAAAAGCATGTTTTTCGGAGTTATTTATAGCACAGTACTCCTCAAACACCCACAGTTCCATTTAACTCATCATACCTATAATACTTACAATTTTAACAATTCATTTCTAGCTTAAGATATTTTAAGCAACTTTTAGGTTGGTACAAGCGAAAAATAAAATATTTTTGATTTTATTAACAATATATTAATATGTATAATTTTTGTATTTACAGAATGGTTACTAAAGTTGCCGTCGTGACTGGTGCTAACAAGGGCTTAGGATTCGGCCTGGTCAGAGGTCTCTGCAAACGGTTTGATGGAGTTGTGTATCTGACATCGCGGGATGAGAAACGAGGACAGGAAGCTGTCGCTGCTCTCAATAAAGAAGGGTTGCACCCAAAATACCACCAATTAGACATCACAGACAATGCCAGCATAATAGCATTCCGAGATCATATTAAAGAAAAATATGGTTATATCGATATTCTGATAAACAACGCTGCGATCGCATATTTACACGAAGCTCCCGAACCACTTATACTTCAGGCAGAACGAACACTATTTGTGAATTATTTCTCTTTTCTCTCCACATGTGAGATATTGTTTCCGTTACTGCGTGACGGGGCAAGAGTGGTCAACATGTCGACACGGGACGCTCATCTAAGTCGCATTCCTAGTCCAGAACTTAAAAAACGTCTGCAGGACCCTAATTTGACAGTTCCCGAGCTATCAGAAATGATGAACCAGTTTGTTGAAGCAGTCAGGGCTGGCACTAATGCGCCGTATTGGGGAAATTCAACGTACACTATTGCCAAAGCTGGAGTAACTGCTTTGACTAAAATACAACAGAGAATGCTTAATGATCGTGGTAAGTGATTATTTTTTTATATTTAAAAGATCCATAATTATGATTATGACTTGGATTATTTCAAAAAAGTTAATAAGCAGAGTTAAAAAATAAATTAGTACCTACTCAAAAACCTGATGTATTATTGAATTTTATTTTATAATACAAGAGTTCTTTCCAAACTGAAATACATTATTCATTATTTCATTATACTTATTTGTCATATTTCTAAGAGAGAATCTAGGTATTCATTACACTAATTTCCTTCTAACTTTTGAAAACTTTCAAATATAGTTGTAGATAACAAAATATTGCAAAAATTAACAGCATAAATTTGCTTCCACTACCCTTTTCTTCCTAAATACATAATTAAATAAATAAGCATGTTATTTTAATGATTAATATCCAAATCCATATTTTATTTTCAGATATAAAAGTGAATGCTGTACATCCAGGGTTTGTAGACACCGACATGACTGCAGGCAGAGGCCCCATGACTGTGGAGGATGGAGTTGAAGCGCCTCTATACTTAGCCCTGGATGCCCCAGATTCAATTCGGGGAGAATTTGTGTGGTACAACAAAGAAGTTATCAACTGGGATGGAGAAAGACCGATTGAAGACTATTAGGGATAACCAACTTAAACTTAAGTATAGCTTATATACCTACATGCATTTCTAAGTGTTTGCAAAGTTCTTTTTGCTTCACGTTGTATCCCGCACACAGCACACCCGTAAGCAGCAGAGCGAAATTACCAACCTAGTGTTAAGACACTCCGTACCCCATTATACTTCCATTCCCCACTTTCCGCCAAATTCGTGAGACATTGCGTGTTGAGTGACAGAATTACACGATGCGCTTAGGAAGCTTTATGAGAATGGTATTTAGGTTTTTCAAGGAACGTGTATTAAAATTAGATTTAACGTGCGGATTAACTCCACGAATAATTGCTGTGAACTGAAAGTCGTGTTTATAAATATGATGGTACATTTTGATTGCCACAGGTGGTTTTGACTGCAGTTTCTGTGTTCTATATAGATACCTATTTTGATGCAATATATATACATTGTTAGGTACATAGGTATAACCTTCCTAGTCAACATCAATTAGAACTTAGAACAAATACTTTCCGTTGTCGCGCAGTTGCGCTAGAGCGCGACTGTAAACATGAAGGTGGGTGTGGGTTTCATTCCCATTCGGGAGAATGTAATATTTAATATTTTCATTTTCTCTCGAGCACGACAATTCAGCGGAAACGGAGTGTTACATTAAGTTCCCCAGTATTCCTCCCTTATCTAACTGCAATTATGTAGATATCATAAATTATATTTAGAAATTTTAAAAAGGCTGAATTATTTTCAAATAGTTAGACTTTACAATATTTAATTATAAATATATTAAGGAATATAATGAATTGCATTTTATAAAGACATTTACAATAGTAATAAATATATAATAAAATATTTAACGTTTTTTTTATTTATATATTATTTTAAAGTACCTACTTTATTTGATATTCGGAAAATAAAGTATAAAAAAGATCTATAATTGAATTGAACGTATATTATTCTCATTTACATATAATTTTCTCAATCATAGACAATACACGAACTTTTTAAATAGTTCAGTTCAGTTGTTAGTTTATGGCGTTTCGAAAGTGCCAGTTGAGTTGAGTTTAATTTTAATTAAATATAGGAAATAAGAATTTAGAAAGTTCAAGGCCAATGTCCCTGTTGACAACAGTTATCTATTCCTGTTATTTGACACTTTGACAGACCACAGATAAGATATCTATTATGATAATTAGTTAAATTTGAATTTTGAATAATAGATTCAATTTCAACCAGACCGCAGATACTTGTCTTGTGGAAAGTTTGAAATACAAATACAAAATGACTCCAAAATTAGCCGTCGTGACTGGCGCTAACAAAGGCATTGGTTTCGGTATAGTTAGAGAATTTTGTAAACGTTTCAATGGAGTAGTATATCTCACATCACGCGATGAAAAACGGGGATCAAATGCGGTTGCAGCACTTAAGGAAGAAGGCTTTAGCCCAAACTATCATCAATTGGACATTACTGACTCTAAAAGTGTCGTAGCATTTCATGATTATGTGAAGCAAAAATATGGATATATAGATGTTTTGGTTAACAACGCTGCAATAGCTTTCAAGCATGATTCTCCAGAACCAGTAGCAGTACAAGCTGAACAAACATTATTTGTGAACTATTTCTCAGTGCTATCATCATGTGAAATATTGTTTCCTTTGCTACGGAATGGGGCTCGAGTAGTCAACATGTCTAGTCGTGACGGTCACTTAAGTAAAATTCCAAGTGAACATCTGCGAAAACGCTTACAGGATCCTAATTTAACCATTCCCGAACTTTCTGCTTTAGTTAATGAATATTTAGAGGCTGCCAAACAATTGACACATGCAAAGATATGGGGCCACTCTTCTTATGTTGTTTCTAAAGTAGCTCTAACTGCCTTAACAAAGATACAGCAGAGAATGCTAAATGAAAGAGGTAAGAAAAGATCATAACATTTAATTTTTTAATGATCATAACATGTAAGTTTAATTTTTTAATTTGATTTATAGTGCTGGTTTGAACCCAAAAAGAAATAAAGTTATTTCATTACAGTAAGTATGTTTCTTTATGAAATATATCATTCTTGTGATAAAAACTCCTAAATATTTCCAGATATAAAAGTAAATGCTGTACATCCAGGGTTTGTTGATACAGACATGACATCACATAAAGGTTCATTATCTATTGAACAAGGTATTCAAGCTCCAGTGTACTTAGCTTTAGAAGCGCCAGATACAGTCCGCGGAGAATTTGTTTGGTATGACAAGAAAGTAGTTAACTGGGATGGAGAGAAACCTGCAGAAGATCATTAAAATGTTTTTATTTATTTATTTTTAAGCTTCCTGCTGTGACTGGTTCATAGCAGGGTAGGCAGAGGAAATGACCCTGGGAACCTTTTCCCATTAAGATGCCTTTTTCTCACTTTCCACAGGAATTCTGATGGTATTGCATGTTATAGTAGACTAGAACACTAGTAAATACATTTCTAAAAATTAAAAGAATGTATTATATTTTTGTATAATATACTCTTTTAAAACTGTATTTACTCTATAATATAATAATTTAAAATATTATAGATTTACCTCAAATGAATTATTATTCTGAATATTTTACACAATTTTCATATGAATAGTGAAAATATATTTTGTGATAAATGTATTTTTGTCTTAGCAATACCTGTTTGACATGAAATGTCTATTTATTGTTATATATTCAATAAAATAAAAAATTTTGCAAAACAAATTATTCTCTTATTTTGATGTATCATTAATGTTAAAGAACTCACATTTTTCTTATTTGAATTGTAATGAAATAAAAACATGGAAAACGCGCGCGAAAAAAGTGAGCACCCTATGCCTATCCTACTATGCGTATGGAAGGATACAGCGTGTATCTAAAAGAAAGTTAATTTAATTGAGGCTTCGTAGCATAGTGGTAAGCGTCTGACTGTAATCTCAACAGTTGTGGTTTTAACCACTCGGGAATTTCAATTTCTGACTCTGGTAACAAGACGGTGTTATGACAAAAATGGTGTTTCGAAAATTCAGCGGTTGGCAGAGAATAAAAAAAATATCATTACTTAGCTTATCTCAAGAACTCTAGCCACCTAAATAAACAGAAAAGATACACAAGGTCATCTTTTTTTCTGTGCTAGACTTGACGTAAAATAAACCTTTAATCACCATCACTCGTTAATTCATTTTCATGTTCAATTATTTTTTTTCTTTTGATGTAATAACCTAGCAACATTCAATCAAACTATTCCCAAGAATATTCAAATGATATGAACATCCTATCCTATTCCTATCTTAAGTGCTTTGCAAACATACATTATATGAATCATCCAGTAGTTAAAGCGGGCGAAGCCGCAAGAGGGTCGCTAGTATCTTATAAAACGTATTAACGTATTAACAACGGATTTAAATGCGGTTTTCGCCATTTAGTCGAGTATTTTTCATAGAAGGTTTATATATAGTTTATTATTTGTACATTCTTATGTAAATTAACATAAATACGATAAATGTGTATAAAGTCCTACCCGTTGAGACACTTTCGCGCATGCGCTGCTTTAATGGTAAGTACTACATGAAAAAAATGTACTGGAGTATTGTTCCTCTTAATAAGATCTACAAAAAAGTCCGCGAGAGCATATTCGTATCTTTTAAGAATAACGTGTAGTGATCATTTTTCTGTCTAAAAATAATAATTTCAATATATTTTTTATTGTGAGGGATATTTTTCCATAATGGTATTAATCCTTATCCTTTAAAATACTTTATTAATTTTCTACGTTAAACGAAGATAAAATTTGCTTTTTACAATATTTCGAAATTGCGAATAGTTTTACAGAAAAACGCATTTAATTGTTGACACATCCCGCCGTTGACACATCAGCTGTATGTTACTCAAGTTTCACTTATCCCTTACTCTCAGCATATAAATAAGTATATTAGTTACGTTGGCCATTTAATGTAGATCAAAACTGTCTTTTACTGTTTTTCATTTTAATAAGTACTTTAGAAGTTGTTACAATATCAAAAAATCCTTGCTGCGAAACGGCTCGCCACTCGCCATGCGTCCGCCGCGCCCGCCTGCCTTACACGCATCGGTGGTTCAGTGGTAGAATGCTCGCCTGCCACGCGGGCGGCCCGGGTTCGATTCCCGGCCGATGCATTCTATTTAATTTTCCTCACAGGCAGCCACGTAGTGCTTGCTTTTCATCAGGGACAGAATACCCTCTTCAGCATTAACCACAAGCAAAAAAAAAACCCGCCTGCCTTTATAGCAACGAAGATTTAGATGCGTTTGCACGTATTGGATAATTGGAGTTGAATGTATTATTTCAGCGCGATATATTTGGTTTCATATTTTTTGTAGTAGTTATTAGTAGGTAGGTTTTTGTTTATAATTTCTTCCGTTTAAAAATAGTCATTTAACTATCTAAAAATAGTCATTTAAATATATTTTAATAAGTACTTGAAAAGATTAGTAGCACAGATTTAAAATTACGGTACCTACTAAAAAATCCTTGCTGTGTAAAACAATTGGAAAATCCTTATTGAAACTACGAAAATGCGGGTTGCATTAGGGTTTAATTAATTTTCACATTATCTTAAGTGCTTTGCAAACATAAATTATAGGAATAATCAAGTAGTTAAAGCGGGCGAAGCCGCAAGAGGGTCGCTAGTAATATGATATGACGTGTTTTCAATTTCAAGTTTCAACTATAAAAACAGAAAAGCCAAAAAAACTTTTGACATTGACATCAACTTGCGATCCGAAAATATTTGTTCTGCTAGAAAATATGATGAAGTAAAACATTTACATAGTTAATAATATTGTGTTATAAAGTAAATAATCCATGTACTAAGTATATATAGTGAGAAATAATATAATAATATATTGTGATTTTAAACTAGCTACTAGTGTAACGGCTTAAATTACAAAATGAGTATCAAAATTGCTGTTGTTACTGGAGCTAACAAAGGAATCGGTTTCGCGATAGTCCGCGGACTCTGTAAGCGTTTTGATGGAAAAGTATATTTGACATCAAGGGATGTAAAGAGAGGTAAAGACGCAGTGGCTGTTCTCAATCAAGAAGGCCTGCATCCAGACTACCATCAGCTGGACATTACTGATAAGCAAAGTGTGACAGTGTTTCGCGATTATATAAAAGAAAAATACGGATTTATAGATATTCTAGTAAATAACGCAGCCATTGCCTTTAAAAATAAAGCACCAGAACCTGTAGCAGTTCAAGCAGAGCAGACTCTATTCGTTAATTACTTCTCAGTACTATCAGCTAGTGAAATTTTATTTCCAATATTGCGTGATGGGTCCCGTGTTGTTAATCTTTCTAGTTCTTGTGGCCATTTGAGTCTTATTCCAAGTGAGAAATTACGAAAATGTTTCCAAAATCCCAATTTAACTGTAGAAGAACTCTCTAATTTAATGAATCAATATATTGAAGCAGCTCAGCAAGGCAGCCATGAAAAAGACTGGGGAAATTCTTCTTATGTTGTTTCTAAAGTTGGTTTAACAGCTCTAACTAAAGTTCAACAAAGATTGTTCAATGACCGAGGTAAGTTTTAAATTATATACAGAAGAGATATTTAACACTTATGCAAATATTATTATAAAATAAAAATTGATAATTGAGACTACAAGTAATGAAAAAAATAAAAAATAAGAGGGAATAAATTATTTTTGTTTTCTTGCTCTGGTAACAAGACAAAGCATGGTGTTAAGACCACTACTAAAAACAAACACTGCAAACTATCAAAAATTAGGCTGTACATCCTGATGCACACTGGAACAGTGTTAATGGAAAATCCTGGTGATTTCCATATTTACAATACTATAAAATAATAATAATCTTTGAGGCCCATCACAGGGAGTACAATCATGTAACTGTAAATGCCACTGCACTACACTGGCTGCGAGTAAAGTTTCCACTCAAGAATGTCCCACTGAAGAATGATATATTTAATATTTTTATTTTCCCTTTGGTAACAAAACAAAGAACCCCATTGAGTTCTGGTGCTTAACATGCAATGCCTACAGATTTAGGTTAAAAGTTGGGATTTGAAGTGTCTTAATGGGGATGGAGGCTGAAATACTAGGTTCTCAGCTTTCCTTCCAGCTCAGGTTCCCTCTACCTACACCACTATGTGGAGGGCACAGTGTGAAGTTAGAAAAACACTTGTTTTTTACAATTTACGAAATATTTCAGATATTAAAGTGAATGCAGTTCATCCTGGCTATGTGGACACTGATATGTCTTCACATAAGGGTCCACTTAGTATTGACGAGGGTGCTCAAGCTCCTTTATTTCTAGCCCTCGATGCTGCAGACTCTGTTAGAGGGCAATATGTATGGAATGACAAGAGAATTGTAAGCTGGGATGGTGAAATACCAGAAAATAATGATTGCAAATAAAATATACCATTTAAATGTATAATATTTTTTATTATTGCTTGTTATATGTTATCTATTAAGTAAAAATAAATTTTATATTATATTAAATGTTATTTAAATTGTTTGCATAATAGTCTTGATTTGTAAATTACTACAATGAAAGTTAGTGTTAGAAAAACCATTAGTCCCACAATTTTTTTAAGTAAAAATAATTAAATCGGCTTCACATTTTACATCATTTAAGACACTCTGTTCCCTACTTTTCGCCGCATTGTGGACCTCGACGCCGGGCTTATTTGCCTTGGTGCCAGAGCGAAGAAATAATAATTCATCCCCCCCGCGGAGCCATTGGACACGCAACCGTCGCACCTATAGCATTTGACTTTGAGATAATAGTTCCTGAATTCTGTGGATAGTGGGGAACAAGGTGTCTTGACTCAAAGGTTCCCTGGGGAACGGAGTGTCTTAATACTAGGTTCCCTCTGTCTACCCTGTTGCGTGTGGGATACAGCGTGAAGCTGATTTTTTAATTACTGTTTTTTAGTTCTTGAAGTTGGTTGTTTTTAACATCAACAACTGGTTAAGCATCTTGCAAGTCGGTTTCATCAAATCAACAGACTAATTGCCGAATAGCAACCGAGCTCTGCAATCGTCGCGGCGCGTCATAATACGTGATAATTAATGTGACCATATGTAGGTCGGTTCAAAACGGGACATTGTTGTGCTTTCGTATTTTTAGAGGTGTGCTTTAGTTTTCAATTAGGATAGCTTACGTTTTTTTAGGATAACTTAAATTTTTCTCAACGTCTGATGGTGCTTTCGTTTTTTTTTGTTTTAAGTGTAACTGACACTTTAATAAATAATTTATATACTTCTGTTGTTTAAAAAAATAGAGTATTGCGATTAATACGGAGAAACTCGTTTCGACCGACCATATTTACTATTATATTACATGTCATTACGAAAAAACGAGACATACGTTCCTGTGGCATGTTTCAGGACACCGGGGCACCAGCGGTAATTGGGACACTCCCGTTCAAAACGGGACGTCTGGTCGCGTATTGTAAAAATAAATAAGCGACGATGCAATTCATTTTTATATAACAAAGATACCGTAATAACATAGCAACAACATCCTAGCAACATACTTATATTATTTTCAAACGATTACGATTGTCCGCGAGCGATAAAAATTCAAAAGTCATTGAGACTGACTTGTTTTCAGTTCTATTTTTATAGCGTTTACTTATTTTCATTGTTTTGTTTTTTGATTAAGGCGTTCCGAACTAACTTATTTTCAGCACTTACTTAATTTTAAAAAAGTCAAATAACTTTTGTCATTAACATCAACTCGTGATCTAAAAAAAATTCTGCTTAAGTTAAAAGTAAACTCATTTTAGAATATCAATAAATAAAATATTTACATAGTTAATAATAGGTAAATATAGATGATAACCCGTCTACCATATATAGTGAGGAACAAGAAATTATTATTTTGTGATATTAAATTATTAGGTAGTTTAACAGCTTGTTAGTGTTAAAGGCTTAAATTAAATAATGAATATCAAAGTTGCAGTTGTTACTGGAGCTAACAAAGGAATCGGTTTCGCAATAGTCCGAGGACTCTGTAAGCGTTTTGATGGGAAAGTATATTTAACATCAAGGGATGTAAAGAGAGGCGAAGACGCAGTGGCTGTTCTCAATCAAGAAGGCCTGCATCCAGACTACCATCAGCTGGACATTACTGATAAGCAAAGTGTTACAGTGTTTCGCGATTATATAAAAGAAAAATACGGATTTATAGATATTCTAGTAAATAACGCAGCTATTGCCTTTAAAAATAAAGCACCAGAACCAGTAGCAGTTCAAGCAGAGCAGACTCTATTCGTTAATTACTTCTCAGTACTATCAGCTTGTGAAATTTTATGTCCAATATTGCGTGATGGGGCCCGTGTTGTTAATGTTTCTAGTTCTTGTGGCCATTTGAGTTTTATTCCAAGTGAGAAATTACGAAAATGTTTCCAAAATCCCAATTTAACCGTAGAAGAACTGTCTAATTTAATGAATCGGTTTTTGGAAGCAGCTAAACAAGGGAATCATGAAGCAGACTGGGGAAGTTCTTCTTATGTTGTTTCTAAAGTTGGTTTAACAGCTCTAACTAAAATTCAACAAAGATTGCTCAACGACAGAGGTAACTTTTAATTTCTATAAATAAGTAAGTATAGAAGAATTGATAAATATAGACTTTTAACACCTATGCAAACATTATTTAAAACTATATAATTGAGATAATAAACATGGTTGTGGATTTGTTCCCACTTGAGGGAACAAATTATTTTTATGTGCTTCCTGTCCTCTGGTAATAAGACAAAGAATGGCGTTAAGACTGCCACTTGACTGCTAACTTAAAAAAAATGGGTTCATATAAATATGAGGAACAGTGTCTTACCACTAGGTTCCTCCTGCTAAGCTAAAAAAGAAATATATATTTGCAACTTTTTATCAATTTACAAAATATTCCAGATATCAAAGTGAATGCAGTTCATCCTGGCCGTGTGGAAACTGATATGTCTTCACATACGGGCCTACTTAGTATAGATGAAGGTGCTCAAGCTCCATTATTCCTGGCCTTCGACGCTGCAGACTCTGTTAGAGGACAATTTGTATGGAATGACAAGAGAATTGTGAGCTGGGATGGTGAAAATCCAGAAAATAATGATTGTATATGAAATATATAATTTAAATGTTTCAGTTATTTACTTTTTTAATTATTGCTTGTTATCATGAAGTAGAAGCAATATATTTTATATATTATAGCATCACTACTGTAAATATTGTTATAATCTAGGAGTATAAAAAGTAAAAAATTGTATTAAAACAATTTTTATTGTTTCATTATCCTGATCTACATGATTCATTATAAAAATCGTCGTTATAATTTGTCATTAAAATTATTTTAATCAAGTTAATTTAATAAACAGATAATTTATGTTAACAGATAGTAATTATAATTAATATCATTTTGTACTTCAAGAATTGTCAAATCAACGTCACTATGCTAATTGGCTATGCTTCTAACTATATCTTTTATTGATAAAAACATATATGAGAAACTAAGTAACTGATTTGATTAATATTTCAGTCTTATGTGTATTTATAAAATTTAGTTCTTTAAATTAATTACTTATATATTAATTTGAATCTATAACTTGACGGACAATACTGTATTGTTGCATTGAAAATAGACCTAATAAGTAATAAATATAAAGAACAAACTCCAACGACCACAAATAAAAAGCTTTTTGATAAATTAAGCATAAATTAACAGTCCTCCCATGAGAATTCTAGATTATTATCCAAAAATCCATTTATTTCCTTGATAGCATCTCCTAGGGATGGAAATTGAGATATTGAGGTATCAGAAATATCATTTTGCTCTGAAGCTATCGGTATAAGTTGCCAGTTATTTTCATTATTACCTATTGATTTCGTTTTCATCAATGGTTTATTACTAAATCCAGAATTGTTAATAAATTTTATTTTTATTATACCCATTGCATAATGAATTCTTTGTTTACACTCCACTATTTTGAAGGCGTCCTCTTTAGGTATGTTCAGTATTAAGAAAGTTCCAGAAGGTTTCTCAGTTTTAGTTTTTTCACAACTGGACAAGGACCATAACTTAATATTATACCAAGGATTTTGATGATATAAAAGGGCTTGTAAATCTTTTACACTTCCATCAAAGTCTGGTATAAATAATGCAGCCTGTACTCTTCCTGGGATATCTCTTTGATCTATTACATGTAATTGGTATTCATTTGATACTTTTAATTTTGCAATGGTTACTGTCAACCAAGCTAAAGATTTATCATTGTGACACCAAAATTTTACAACTCCTTCATTATACATTGGATTTTTGTTGAAAGAAGGGATGCATGTTTCTTTAAATATAGATTTTTGGTTGCACATTGCCAATAAAGCTTTTTGAAGTTCTTTCTGTATATATATTGCCTCTTCTTCTGTAAGATCTGCCTGGGGATTAGCTACTGCTACATTTAAATATTGAGAATTTTTAGCAATTATACTAATTGCTGTGTTATTCTCAATTTTCCCCCTTTTAATATTATTATAATTATTAATATGATTTTGTAAAACTCTTTTCTTTCTTTTCTTTTGTATAGTATTCACTTCAGATATACTGAGTTCAGTATCTTTGTTCTCTTTATTAATTGTACTGATTTCATTAATGGTACTCGCTTCATTAATGATACTCTCTTCATTAATAATACTCTCTTCATCAATGGTACACTCTTCATCAATGGTACCCTCTTCATTAATGATACTCTCTTCATTAACTGTATTCTCTTCATCAACGGTACTCTCTTTATTAATGGTACTCTCTTCATTAATTGTACTCACCTTGTGGGCTGTACTCAGTCTACTTAACTCGGATTGATCTTTACTTGGAGATTGTTTTACTTGAGATACATCTTGAGGAAATTTAAAATCCTTAAGTTCTTGTAACAGTAATAACATGCTGTCACAGTAAGGAGCTACACTAATTTCTATTCCATAATCATGAAACAATTTTATACCTAAAATTTAGGATAGTTTTTAATATTTGTAACATAGATTATATAAAAAAAATTCACATTAATATTATTTTTAAACTACCTTATAAGAAATACCATGGCATTAACTTATATCTTTGAACCACTAATAAGCTTACCAAGTATATTATATTTACTATTTAACGATTTTTTAAAAATATTAATTAAATTTACCTTTAGAAATCAATTTTCTTTTATGTATATTTTTTAAAGCCACAAAACCAGCTTTCGACACAGCATATGGAGTGTTTCCCCATGCAGCTTCATGATTGTTTACTTTACTAGCTTCTAAGTACTGATTTAACCATTTTTTTAACTGATGAGAAGTCAAACTGTTATCTTGTATAGTCTTTTTAATATTATTATTGGGGATGGCACAGAAATAGTCATATTTTAAAGCACAATATATGACAGTGCTACTTAATTTTTTTAATAAGCATATTAATACTTCACAAACTTTCATAACAGTTAAACAATTAAAATTAACCAAAATACTAGCGTGTAGTTCAACATCGTGAGTTGTATTTGCTTGAAAATTATATGTACAATTATTTATCAATACATCTATGCCACCATACTTTTGTAGTATTTCATTTTTTAGATGTTTTATTGTTTGATATGATGAGAGAACGTTAAAAAAATTTATTTTAACAAAATTTAAGTTAAGATCATCTCTCTTTAAAGCAGTTACACTGTTATCTTCTAAATTGCCATGAGATATAATATACACTGTTCCTTTACAATAGTGTGCGATTGGTGCGAATCCATCGCCCACCTGTCCAACTACAACAGTCACTAAACTCATTTTATTTTCATAAATAAATGAAAAGTCAATAAACTAATGATATTTTTAAAATATACTTTTAATTATTACTATTGTGAGAAAATTATGGTATACTTATTTGTAACAACGGTAATAGCACTGTATAGAGTAAATGCCTGCCTTGATTAGTATTAAATTCGGCAAAAAGAAATTCTAAAACAAGTCCAATTTACTTGCTTGCTTAAAAATAAAATTAAAGTGGAGTATATACAAAACTACCAATTTTTGAAGGATATTTAAATAAGACGTTTATCGTTAAGTCAATTTATTTCGTCTATGGTCGTTGGAAGTAAGAGAAGTCTGCGCGCTGAGAAACAGCAATATTTTTGATGGACGAAAATTTAATTTCAAAGAAATACAATTGATTCAAGAATTTAAAATTATTTTGTATGAACTAAAGAAAAGTATTTTTAGTCCCTTTTTAATGCTTACCCCTTACACGCACATCTAATATGTATTGTTTTTATTGATTACTTAATGTTAAGCTTTCAATCAATAAATTTTTTATAATAATTTTAAGCAATATCACGCAAAATAGGTGAAACATTTTAAATGCCTGTTAAGTTACTTATCAAAAATTTTCATAGATTTTTTATTAGCTTCATACTATATCCCGCTCTTAGCAAGGTAGGCAGAGGGAACCTGGGAACTTAGTGTTGAGACACTTCCCTTATTCCCTATCCGCCGAATTCTTAAGGCATTGCGTATTGAGGTTGAGTGACGGAACTTAACGTCACGCTTTGCCTCATTACCAGAACGACGAAATAACATTACTAAGGGCGCGTACCCGAACCTCAATTTTGACTCGCTGCGCTCGCAAAATTTCGGTAGTGTTCACATGTCGAGCGAAGCAAGCATCAATTGTTTTCTAAACTCAATTATAATTACATTAATCACCGGATCGCCTAGTGTTACCCAGAGACAACATTTTTTTTACATGTAACCCTATGGGGAAATTTGTCACTTGATTGTTCCTCAATTTTTTTCCACCTAAATCAACTACGTGGTCATATCTAAAATATGATTGAACTGTTTGGAAATTTTCATCTCAATCCGTCAAACCATTTGGGGGCCTATTGGTGACAAGGGGCGGTCTGCTCGCTCCGCTCAATTATAAACTTCCACTGAAGTTTCGGAAATGGTTTCTAGTTGGTTAAATACTTCAGTTTTCAATAAAAAAAAAATCTCATTTTTCCTCTTTTAATACAACACAGATATGTACAAAAAATAATAAAATTTCGACATTGTTTCTACAATTATATATCTATTAATAAATTAAAAAGGGTCTATATTAGGTGCATTGCAATATTTTAATATACAATAATTAAGTAACAGTTGACCGTTACTATTTAATGGTAAAATAAACAAAACTCCTCACTTAACTTGGAGATCATAGGAAGTTATTATTAAGCTAATTTTAAAATTCTTTATATTATAACATAATTATTAAAATAATTCAATTTATTTTATTAGAATTTATAATATTATTACAAAATTTACACTTATATTTAAATAAAAATATCGTATACACAGATATTTACAGTACGGTCGACGCGTCGTGGCCACCCTGAAGTCAGGTTTAACGAACTTTTGCACTTTGTTCACTCGTGAAGAAAATAAGAAAAATCAAAAATGAAAATAATCAAAACTAAAATCAAAAATGCGCAGTCATTTATATCTAAATCAGGGTGGCCACGACTCGTCGACCATACTATGTATGTATGTCGGGATCATAGTGTTTGGCGGTCTCTAATTTGTTTAGTTTATACTTTATTGCACACAAATAAAAGAAAAAGAATAATACAAATAGAACAGAAAAGAAATAAAAAAACAAGTATGCAAAGGCGGCCTTGTTGCTTCAAGCAATCTAATAATTGTTATGCGTCTAAATTTAAACAAAAACCACATGAATTTAAGCACAACATAATATAAATTAAAGTAAATAATAAATATAATACTTATATTATAATACATATTTTTATTTAAAAGTAGGAAATTACCAGTTCGATTTAAGCATGACGAATTTTCCTACTAATTTATATCTATGTTGAGTAATAGGAATATAATAAATAACTTAATATATAGTACTGTCGAAGAGTAGTGGCCGCCTGACGTAATGAATCGGAGAATAAAAATCCTAAAATAAATTCTGCATCGCCATCTGCCCCTACTTCTGAGCGGTGACGTCTCATAACGTTCTCCTCTTCAAATCAAAATTACCAATAACTATATCACATTTATTAATATATTACAGAAATAACTATATACACATTTAAATTATATCAGGAATAATATAAATAAATATAAATATTTTTCATTAAAATGAAACAGTGTTGCCAGTAATATAAAAAATAGAGCTGGTAAGGTAAATTAATAAATAAAAATCAAAGCGTAGCGGACATTTTTACTTATGAATACACTTTTTTATTTCTCTTTTCTTTTTTTAATATTTAAAATATTGAAGACCAAACAACAAAGTAAAAATTATCCGTTTATAAGTTGAGAAAACATTAAAATTAAATATGCTATAAAAGAGTAATATTTCAAAGACCGATATAAGGACTTTTATCATATATAATATTCAACTTTTAAAGTTATTTATTACATACCACATATAATTTAATAAAATACTGGTAAGATTACTGTTTTTTTTCATTTTGTACACTTGCACTTTTGAGGTGGTTTTAGCGTATATGAAATATTAAATCAGATATAGGTAAAATTTTATTGTTTTTTAAATATTAATAACGTCTTTGATAGAAATTATTGGCTTCCAGAACCTGTTACATTTATTACTATAGAAAATTAAAAAGTAAAACAATACCCTTCAATCTGTTTCAGTTCTATAATTAGAGGAAGAAAGCTAATCGTGATAATTTTAATTTACATAAATATATTAATGAAAATATTATTTTTATACAGAAAAAAATCAATTTAAATTAACTAGTTTTGACATTGAGTGGCGGAATTTGACACCTCGTTTAGTCTAACCTATAAGATGGTCTGGACAAGACAATTTTTTATATAACTTGGCAATAAAATGTGTCAATGAATATTTCCGCATATTAATAAAATAATTGGGAATAAATAGTCAAATTAATTTGTTTTAATATTATGAACTTTACAAAACACTACTCCTCCTATATCATTCACAAAACCTGTAGTGGTGTATCATTAACATTTTCATTAACACCCATGACTATCATTGTTCTTTCTATTATCATCACAATATCACAACTAAACATTAATTTGACTAATTCTATATTCATGAGGTATCTCTAAAACATTCTAAAGAAGCTTATAAATCTCTTTTTTCCCTACTGGCAATACTTAGTTTCAAAGAGTTATTACTCATATTGAATAAATTATTATTGATTATTGAATCCATAACTTAATTTATATTACTGTAAGTCATTAATTCAATTTTCACATGGTATTATTAACGTTTAATAGATTAGTTCTTTGAAATCCAGTACCTATTATCTCCTGGCAACCTTCAGTAATTAGTTTTTGAAGGGTTTTTAATCATAAAAGGAAATATGATTCACCTACCTACAAATTTAGTTATCCACCAGTACCTAATAGTATTTTTATTTTCACGATTTGTAGCTCGAAACGTTTTAAAGAACGTTACTCTAAACTCCATTTTTAGGGTTCCATACCTCTTAAAGAAAAAAGGAACCCTTATAAGATCACTTATTGTCCATCCGTTCTGTTACTACTGGTTCGTTCGTCCTGGTACTTACTGCCTGTCAAGAGCTTTTATCTCAGGAACGCTCGGAAATATCGAGTTGAAATTCAACTATATACTCGGATCTATGGTACCTTGATTTCCTGAAAAAATCGTATTTTTATATTTACTTACAAAAAAGATATGGTCTATAAAGGGAATCAAAATCAATAAGGTACTACAACTTCTTCTACAGGAAGTACGACTACAAAACCTTGAAAAATACACATTTGTAGTTAAATCCTAAAAAATAATGGTCCTAAAAAGCAGGCAAAATTTGGTATAAAAGCCGCTAGTTCAAATGAGGTATCAGATGAAAGGGCTCTGGCTAAACTAAACTTGAGTTTTAGAAAATGCTCGAGACCTTCAATTTTTGTACGGTACCCTCGGTGGGCGAGCGCGTCTCGCCCTTGTTCGGTTTTTTGTTTCAGAGGTAGCGCCAAATAAAGTTATATCTCTTTTTGGGGGGATTATTAAGCCATTGATCTGGTCTGGGTGCTTAACGGGTCTTGAAATAGTCTACTATGTCTTACTAGTCTAATATCTCTAGATATATGTAACATTAAAGCTTGCTAGAATAACGTAGTTTGCCCCAATTTTAAGCAACCTTTAGGACGCCTCGCAGGAGTAAAGGCCCACGTTAAATGTCTGGTAATAATAAATATATATTTTTTACATTATTGTTCAAAAACATATTCAAATATGAGCGTTTCTACTTTAACATAGGTGAACGTGTAAGTTAACTTAAGTTGTCGCTACATTTGAAAGGGCCCCACTTACAACTTAGTAAGTAAGCATAGTCTTACCTACATATTAGACTATTAATCCTCAACATTTCAGATTTGCTAAAATGACGTAGGTTTGGGGGCCCTGGGATCTCAGTCTATTAGTATTTATACTTGTGTTAAATAAATATTTTTGATTATTACATTTCACTTATACAATTCATTTATGTTCTGTGCTGTTCTTTTTATTATGGCGTCCGAGCTTGCCATAAGTAATTTATTTATATTGTGCACCAATATTGTAGTTATTCTTTCTATATTCATACAGTGTACTTAAATAATAAAACATACTTCCTTTTTCACTTTTGACAAAGCTCATATTGACCGAGATATCACTCATAAATTCATTTTGAATTATCCATTACAATTTTAAGTAATTTAATATGCCCACTGTATATCTAAAAATATTACAAATGATGGTATTTATATTATTATTATATTATCTATTATAGTAAATTATTCATTTACTATTCACACAGTATACTTGGAAACGTTTCGAAGGAAGAGTACTTCAAAATCCACTTTCTTTGGAACTTCTGGCCTTCCCTTATCAATTAGTTTTAAGGGGTATTCATGTTAAATAAATCAATTTTTATTCCTATACTGACAATTCATTTAGTAATTCGATATTCACGCTGTATATCTAAAAAAGTTTCAAAGGATGGTACTTCGAAATCAGATTCTTTTTTCACCTCTGGCAACCCTTCATCACTTATATTTAAGGGATCTTCACTATTCATATTAGCTACGACATTTTTGATTCTCGCGTTCATAATTTCATCCAAATTGTCCACCATTATTAGTTTTCTTTTTGTCTGGGCTTTTATTTCCGCTCGAGTCATATTTAGATGTTTCAATTTGTAGTGAACTTTGACGTAAGATTGTGTTTTAAATTTTTGCCCGCATTCATTACAAGGATAGGTTTCCCCGGAGTGACTTTTAATGTGGCGATTGAGGACTTGTCGACTCTGCAATGTAAGAAAAAAATTAATAAGAATAATATAGTATTCAGTACTAATAACAAAGTCTAAATTAAAAAGTAAACAACATGAAATTGACTGAACGAACATTTCACTAACAACTAATATAATTATATTAATCATTAATAAAATTTGGCCAATTTTTTTCATACAAGTTTATACAGCTTTTATATAATAAACAGCAGTTAATATATAATTTTTCTTTGACATAAATCTTAAGGTTTTTTTTAAGAACCTTCTTCTTCTAACCTTCTTCTAATTCTTTCTAATTTTGTCCTTATATGAATTTTGGAGGCATTTGTCTCCACACCAGAACGAAGAAATAAAAATATAAATAAACATTTAATTTCCTCAAGTGCAGATCGAATCAACAACCAGTCCCTTTTACAGTCACACTATCTCTAACATCAAAACGATTCGAGCGAGTGAGTGACCACCAACCGCAAACATCTTCCCGCAGTGCGGGCAGGTTTTGTCGCGCGGCGGCTGCAGGCGCAGGTGCACGGCGCAGGCGTGGTGGCGCAGGCGCGCGGGCGTGCGGAACACGCGCCCGCACGCGCACGCGTGGCGCCGCAGCTGCAGGTGCGTCCACTCGATGTGCGAGCGCACCTCCGCTTTCGTGAAGTATAGCCTCTTGCAATAGTCGCATTGGAATCTGTTGGTATATATACTAAAGTCATGGCAACTGAAGACCACACAGTGTCTAAGTTTCTAGATTCACCGATCATAACGGAATATGAAGAAAAAGTTTTCAAGAACTTCAAATTTTTATTTCAGAAATGAGAATGTTAAAGTATTTTAGCAGAACCTTACAAATTATATGGCCGAACAAGCAATACACGTCGATGATATAGGGAAAAGAGGCTTTAGAAAAAAGCAAGACGAATGGTAAGATGATGAATTGAAAGATACCATAGAAAGATAGAAGAAAGCAGGATAGGATTAAAGGCCTTGGGTTAGGGTAAAAGTATGAGAGATATAAAAGCCAAACTGTACAAGCTGCAAAAACATCTAAGATTATAAGCACTAATAAAGACGAAGAGTAAAAATTTAGACAAAGAGATTAAACATTAATGAACAACTTTCGAGAAAACACGAATCTTTTCTCGCGAAAAGTTAGTGATGTCCGGGGATCTTTTCAAATCTATAGAATTATAGACGTGATTTCAAAGGTCGGTGAAATAATAGCCACACATTTTACAAAATAGGTGGCGAAATCAATATAAAAGAAGTTGAGGGTGCCATACGAAATCTGAAATGTGGACATCGCGGGAGCTGCGGAGAAATGAAACAACCTGTAGTGGAAAACAGAAAAGGTCTTAGACCAGGCCAGGCCAGGTGCATTTAACGTGCCTTTGTTTAAAGGCAAAAGCAAAACACTATGCACTGACCAATGTTGTCAGTTATAATAGAGAATTAAATAGCTGGAGTAGTAAAATTTATGCTAAAATACTAACAACAAAAATGCGGGAGCGTCCGAAGAGGTTTTAGACCTAGAAGAAGGTGCATAGATCCGATTTATTTTGTCAAAAAAATTTTTTGGCCATAATCCTTAGTTTTCTGTTGGACAAGATTATAAGAAAGGAATTATGGGAGATACTACCCGGCGTGTGGTCTTCGTACGACATCCAGTCAGATGTTAAACAAGGTTGCGCCATGTTAGCTTGGTCATTTTACTCCATGCGACATGGGAGGAAAAATAGGTGACCCGGTGAGGATATGACTTACTTTTTAGTATGATCCATGTGCATTCTCTGCGTGTGCCGCGTGAGCATGGCGCGTGTTGTCAACACGCGGCCACATTCCATGCATGTAGTGTTACCATTTCGACTGCAATAAATGGGTTTACAGAAAATATAATTTAAAATTAAGAAGAAAACGTTTAGCCAGACGCTATTATATTGTGCCACGAAGGTTATTTTATATAAATATTAAATATTTATTTATTTTCTAACACGTTTTTTGTTCCACACTTAGGTTACAAAAAATTGGACGAAGCGGGATTTGAACCTAGAAATTTTGGAAACAATTCAAGTATCATTATTATTCACTGCTTCACGCTGTTGTATCCCGCTCCGAGCTGGATAGGCAGAGGAAACCTATTGTTAAGACACTCAGTTTGGCGAATTATGAATTAGTCACTGTGTTTCATCCTTAGTGTCTAAGTACCTCTTGAAGGGTTCCCACCAAGATGTGAGGGCTCAAAGAGAGCAGTCTATAAATATGGGAAGTAGAACACAAAAATTGTGGATCGCTAGTCAGAAATAAATGTTACATAATAAAAAATATGTATTTACACATCTTCTTTCGATCCCGCATATGACCGTCTGGTGGGATTTGCTTTCACAGAGCCATCTTCATTTCTGAAAAAAAAATAAGATAGAACTTTTTATATTTCTAAGTATTTCTGTATTGGTACAATATTTTGCGTGTTACAAGATTTAAATTTTTCAATAAGAATATAAATACATTTCGCGAGGTGTAAGCTGAATTTTGCCTTTGTGTGAGTGATTACCAATAAAAAAAGTAGAGCCAGATAAAAATCTTTTATTAACAAAATTTATTTAACATTAACAAATATATTGAGATCACATAATCACAATACACTTTCTTCTACTTCTTTGTCTGTTGTTTTGGTTTTGTTAATACTGATTACTTCCGTTATATCATCAAGAACAGTGTAGTGACTGCGAATTTTTTCTCCTTTTACTGCTAGGTTACATAAATGTTTCTATTCTTGTACTCAGATAGTGCTAACTATTTTTTACTTTTAATAAATCGAACAACAAAAACCATCGTCACACCTACACTATATAATTAAATACACTCACACAAATGCAAAGCTCAGCTTACGCCACATGGATTGTACGTATGTTATACAACTAGTACAACTTAACTCACAACTTCGGCCTCAAATGATGTTGCCTTATATGAACCCGCAGCACTTCAACATTCTTGAACGACCTGCTGCAGTGCGGGCAAGGTGCGTTCCGCCTGTCCTCGTGGGTTTGTAGGTGGCGGGTTAAATACGCTTTATTACGGAACTCTCGGCCGCAATGAGAACATATCGCTTTACGTTCTACATTGCGACGTACTTCTTCGTTGTGCGTTCTGGAAATAGTAGAATTTAGTGTTAGGTTCCTTAAAATATAAATCAAAAGATTTTTATCCAATGAGGCCTTTACAAGCATTTTTGAATTGTCAAGTTATATATAAATGTCAGTAGTGTCAATACTACAGGAAACTACCACTGGCTCGGAAGGCGGTTCTTCTGAGAAGAGCCAGCAAGAAATTCAACAGTTGCTTTTTTAAAAATATAGTGTACAACAGATGTACATATATATAACCGTCATTAGCTTCCGAATCCAACATTAACAGCATTTATTTCCAGGCACTATTATTATTATAATAGTCTTGGATTGAATAGTAAACTTTGTTAGTAATATATTTTTATATATGTATTTAATAAAACAGTTTATCTCACCTAACATGACATCTGTACCAGCCCCGCTCGTGGAAGACTCTCCTGCACACAGGACACTCCAGGTGTAGGGGACGCGTGTGCATCTGTTCTATGTGCCTTTTCAGGTATTGGGGACGTCTGGAAATAAATGTGTAGAATTAGCATTTTTAAAGAAAAAATAATCATTTTGTGGAAAATCTAATGAATGTTAAAAGTGGCGGGATATGAACCGGAGCCTCTTGTTTAACGTTCGCGCGCCCTGACCACCAAGTCATATGTTTGTTCTCATTAAGCTACGTCAAAACTCTTATAGGCGTGCTTAGAATTATAAATACAGGGTGGAAGAGGCAGCGCTTCTTTTACTGAAACTGCATATAGGGTAAAATATTTCAAACCCAGAGCTAAAAAAATTAATCAAGGTACCTCAACAGTTTTGACGTAGGATTTTTTTTTAATTTCACGATTTTTATCCATACCTGTATTTCGTGTGACGCACACATACGTATGCGACGTTGCCGCTTTGACAGGTAAGTGTGTGCGTGCCTATGTTATACTTTACAAATGGCGTTTTATTTTAAAACGATAATTTTATTATTTATTTTGTTTGAAAAAATAACTTTTTCATTTTTGGGAATTATTTTTTTTCTGAATTATATTAGGCTTTTATAGAGTAGTTAAAACTGTTTTTTCATTTAAAGTGGTGCTGACAATTCCACCCTGTATATAAATTTTGCTAATATGTCAAAAGATTTTTATTAAATACCATTCTCTCTTGCCAAAGGTGCTTGGCCGTAAATAACAAGCACGGATTCAAAAAAACACGGATAAAAAAAAACAAAAATGATTTTGAGGTGCAGGTTACAAATCCTATTACATTTAAATATCAATACATTTCCGAAAAAAAAACTATAAAATAAAAAATATCACTTAAAAAAATCTTAAATCACGTCGAAGACGTCGTGGTGCAGAGACAAGCATGTTTCTGTAATGTGACGGTTGTAGGTTCGAGTCCTACGGGGGAGTGATTTAATATTTGTTAACGATATTATTTTCATTTCTTCGCTCTGGTACCAAGGCAAAAGCGTGGCATTGAGTTTCTCAACTTAATATACAAAGTCTCGGTAGTCTCTCCTACCCTGCCGTATGCGGGATACTCACTTGAAGTCCCTCCCGCAGTGCTGGCACTCGAAGGCGGCGCCGAGGTGCTCGCGCATCACGTGCGCGGCCACCGTGTCCTTGTCCCGCAGGCGCAGCAGGCAGATGGCGCAGCGGTAGCGGCGGTAGTGGCGCAGCTTGTGCCGGTACAGCACGTCAGCCGTCTTCATGCGAGCTTGGCATATATCGCAGAGATGGTCGCCGTTCTCCTGCAAATGTGATGAGTCACTACGTTTTTGTTTGGACTACTACTGCTCTGTCCAAAAAAGAAAAAAAGGAGAAAATATTATGTTATAAAAGTATAATTAATATTCTTCAGAGTGAGATTCTCTGCCGTTCGAATAATAAAATCATTGCGTGAAATTAATTTTATTTTAATTATCTACTGAACCGGAAATAAAATTTTACTGCTGAATATCTTCTTTTTTTTTATATATTCTTATTTGTTTTTAATGTGGTAAATGTACTCTGTGTTAATAACCAATAAAGCCCATAGTTCGCTCTCAAGTCTAAGATCGAATATATATCTATTAATCTCTCTCTTGTCTCAAGATCGGTTTTTAAATACAGTCCTAAGAGTGAACAATCTCTTCGTAAACAACCATACCTTTGAGACACATCATTGTCGATTTTACTTACTACTTACTTCTAACAAAAACTTACCTTCGAGTGTATCTTCATGTGCATATGATAAGCCTCCTCCACCACGAACCCCAGGGCGCAGGGCTCGCAAGTATAATTCATATGTTTTCTACTACTGAATAACGTGTGGTGTTCTTTTTGTCGCGCCGTTTCGTCAATTGTCACTATTTCTATGTGTTTTGTTATTTCGTCTGAATATTTTTGATCTTCCGCGTCAGCTAACAACGAGAACATTCATTTTAATATAATAATTTCATTATAATATCTATTATATTGTATTCAGCCGACCTCGATGAGAACGTGTATCTATTTAACGCTATTTTGGATTAAAAGCAATAATGCTAAAACAAGTCATTAGCAGCCACCAGAATTACATGATTAGCATTTTTTATGATAGATAAAGAAAATGATAAAAAATTAGGAAAGAGAAAGGTTGAAAATACTTACTTTTGGGTTTTCCTTTAATTGTAGGCTTGACATTGGGCTCTTTTTTCTGAAAGAGATAAAATTATATTAAATCTAATTACGTTTCTATATTATTTTTTCGTAACCGAAGTGACTTAATGGGAACGGAGTGTCTCAACATTAGGTTCACAAGTTCCCTCTGTCTGCCTGCTATATCAGGATGGTTCACGTCTTCACGGCGTGAAGCTACAAAAAATAAAATTTAAAATTTTAGATAAAATTACTTCACATCGCCTAAATCAAAGTTTTTATCATACTTAGACACAACATGTATTACTATAATAATGCCAAATGGTATAACCGAAGTCGAAGATTTTAGGTTGCGTAAAAACTGTATAAATAAATAAATAACGTATACGTCACTTCTGCAAACTAAAATAATGGGATAAGTTTCTTGGAAAAGGAAAACTGGCGGTAGAAGAAAGTCATGGCTAAGGAACATCAAGGAATGAACTGGAATTAAAACCGCCGTGGATTTGATTAATTTGGCCAGGGACAGGACTAAGTATGCGAAGTTGACTGCCATCCTTCACTAGTTGGAGAGGCATATTAAGAAGAAGAAGAACTTCATAATCATTTTATAACGAATAAATAATGTTTATCTGTGCTATTTTTCTATTCTTTGTATTAATTTTATTTTTAAGAAACAATATAAGAAATTGTTGAAATTGTACAAATGCGAAAGTAACAGACACACGTCGATGTCTGTTACGCTTTCACGACTATACCACTGAACCGATTTTAATGAAATTTGCTAAAGAACTATCTTTGTGTCATATTTCAATTTATAAATTACTTATTACCATGAAAAAAGGGTTTGCAAGAGTTGGCTAAAAGTAATGTTATAAAATATGTATATTAATAAAAAAATACAATATATGTATACAGGATAGAAGAGTCAGCGCTGCTTTTACGGGAACAACGGGAGTAAAATATTTCAAACGTAGACCTAAAGAAATTAATCAAGTTACCTCACCAGTTTAGACGTACGATTTTTCGTTTCATCATTTCACGATGTTTATTCATACCTGTATAGTGTGTGACTCAGTACGCATAGATACCAATAACGTAAACACTTACTACTACAAAAATACTACTGAAGGTTAAACAACTTTGAACTCTATCGGCAATACCTACGACTCGATTTCAGAATGAGGCGTGTGCGGCGGTGTCTCTGCGAGTTGGTTTATGTGTGCGTGCGTCGTCCTTAACAAATGGATTTTTATTTTACAACGATATTTTTATTATTTATTTTATTAAAAAAAAAAATACTTTTTCATTTTTGGGTTTTTTTATTGTATTAGGAATAGTTAAAAATGTGATTTCATTTAAAGTGGTGCTGACAAAAACACTGTATAACACAAAAACTACTGAGCCAATCTTAGATAGGAATGGTCAAATAATATTATTATAAAAACCTATCAGTTTTCATAAATCACAGTAAATTAAATCAGTTTCACGTTGTATCCCGCATACACCAAGATAGAGGGAACTTAGACGCTCCATTCCCCTCTTTCCGTCAAGTGTTCGTGTTTATTGAGTTCCACCAACGGAACTCAACGCGGCTTTTACCTCGATGCCAGAGCGAAGAAATGGAAATATTCAGAAATAATAATTAATTCCTTTGAGTGGAGGTCGACCAACCATCGCATTACAGTCACACCCTCGTGCCCCTGCGCCACAATCACCTAACTTTAACTACACTAATTTTTCTGACTTACACCATGTTTGCATTAATCCATTTAAATTCTACTTACTGTTATTATTATTTAAAATTATGCTAATTGTCTTATCCATTTTGTTAGATAAGCGATATTAGATAAAGTTTTATCAATGCAATATATCCGTGCAATAAATCAAATTTCATTAATTATACTATCTCTTCATAGACATTTAGGTGATAATTTAAATATTTGCATATTTGATATTTTATATTTGTAGGTGTCACAGAGACAGTTACATATTTTATTAAAATAACTAACTATATAATTATCAGGCCATCAAGTCTTAATAGGACAGCATCAGAATGCAAAATTTGATTGTTATAGGTTCAATCTTTATCTGAGGGAAATATTTTGTGCAAGGGCAGAAGTGTGCCACAGTAAAGGAATTGAAGAATATTTAATATATTTATTTCCTGCTAACGAGGGCATATGTGACACTGAGTTCTGCCACTCAACACACAATGCCTCAATGTTTGTGTCTTAATGGGAACTAAGAGTCTTAACACTAGGTTCTGAGGTTCCTTCCACCTAGCCTACAATTAGCCAGAAACACTATAAAACTAAAAAAAAAATCATCAAAATTATTTGGTATTTTTTTTTAATATCCTTAAATCAATATTTTTTATAATAATATTAAATATTAATAATAATACCTTTTTCTTCGCCTTTGCAGGTAAATATTCTTCATCAGTAGCTTTTTTAAGCTTTTTCCCCTTAGCTCTAGGTTTTGATCTTTTACTTTTTGTTTTTGTAAGAAGACTGTTCCCTTTAATAAACATTTTTCATTATATTTAGTGATGCTTCAATTAATAAATTTTGCAAAATATATTTTAATTTAATAAAACAAGGCCATTGGACTGTAAATTGTTGCAGGAATAATTATTTTAGCTTACTAATAAAAATGTTATGTCTTAAAAATTGGGCAGTACAGAACCGTGCAGAATTGGGGATCTGATTGCCTCTCCCTCTGCCTATCCTGCTACATATATACAGAGTATATCTTTAGATTTATTATTTCAAAAATTCTATTTATATTTCAATCTTCTTAAGTAAAATTATTAATTACTTCTTTAATTGGTAATATTACCTTCAGGTTGTTCATAAGCCGAGGGACCTATTTCAATACAAATATCAGGCAGTATATGTTCCTGGGGCTCATACATATCATCATAATCCTCTGGTTCTGATTTAATGTTTACACTATCTGGTATCTCTTGTTTCACATCTTCATAATAATTTGTAAATTTTGCACTTTTTGAATGGCTTTCTTCAACCTCTTCCTCTTTCAAGTTATGTTCTTCATCATATTGCTGGTCAGAGGGCTCTATTTTTATTTGAATAAATTGTGGCGTACTCATGTTTACGTTTTTATTATGTTATTACTTAAAAAATATTATAAGCACAGTTTAATTTAAATAACTTAAAACACTGCCTTCACTTAAATGGCGATATAATTCGTTTAACAATTTATTTATAACTGAGCGCCGCATTATAACCACGGTACAATAAAAGAGTTATGCGCTTAGAAAAATTATAAATTATATTTTTTCCAATATAAATATTTTGAATAATCACTTTATTATTAGTATACGTAAACTGAGCAAATTGTACCGTTCGCTAGCAAATTATGTGACGATGTATGTATGGCTTCCACCCCATTACTACGAAACTTTTATATTGTTAGCCGCTATAAACTACACTTGTTAAAGATAAAAATAGCTACGGGCGATATTATCATATCCATACAAATTATAAATAACTTTATTTATGGAAATTAGGACTAGACTAGATAATCATTTCGCGAAACCAAATTTGCCGATAAACGATAAATCTTAATCCTAAATTTGATAGATAACGTCAATTGTCAAATAAAAGTGTTACTATAAAATCATTTTATTAATTTGTATTACCAGTTCGAAATTATTATATTGCGTTTTTCACTAGAAAATTAAGAAAAAATAGTATATATTTATATTTTTTGTTTTTTTTCATTTATCACGTCATTTTGTTAACCTCTGGTGAATACCCTTTGTATTCACCAGAGGTTAACAATTGTTGCAAACAAAACAGAGGTTGTTATAAGTTTGACGTGTCCATGTGTAACTGTTTGTCTGTCTATGGCATTATACCTCCCAAACGGAAGAAAAGATTCTAATGTATTTTCTTTAGTGAAAGGTACTGAATCTAGAGTGTTCTTAGCCATGAATGAAGATAATAGGTTTTAAAAATTTTCAAGTCTTTTCTTTACTCACTTTTTAGAGGTTTTTACATGGGCGGGGGGGTTATTTATCGATTCTTATTTATATTTAAACTAAATTTATAGCTATCTTTGCGGTCGTATTAGCGCCGTAGGACGATGTCTGATTGTAAATAATTGTGAATTCGATTCAAACTAAAAATAGGCAAGGAGACAAAACGTACGCGAACGCGTGCCTATGAGAGAGAAAGTGAATTTTTCCCTGAAGAAAAAAAATAAGTATTTATTATTTCTATTATTTGTTGAGTTACGAGAAAAGAAATATACTTATATTCTTTTTTTAGTTTCAACTGTATCATGGCAGGATATAGGAAACATAGAAGCGTAGTGTTAAGACACTACATTCCCATTAAGACACATGTATCTATTTCAACACACATACCCACTTTCCGCCGACTTCTGGAGACATAGCGTGTCGAGTAGTGGAAGTTAATGCCGTACGGAGTTAAAAACTGGGAGTATTAAAACACAAACATGAAATATTTCTTCCTAAATTTTTATTTTATTATTACTAAAATGTTACACATAACATTATAAAAAAATTAGACAAATTTCGATTTACGCGACTTAAAAGTTCATAAAACATACATAATATTATACGATTCGTAATCTCAAAATATATTTACTTAGCATTTTATACAATGAATAACATTTGGTATTTATTTTCGGACACACAGGTAATATTAGGTACATATTTAATGAAGAACAGTTTTTACCAAACTCCCACACCGGCCAAGTAAAAAGACATTTTGTTTAACAAAAGAAAAATGTTTACTATTTGGTATTAGTAACAAAGAAAACAACAGCCACTACTCAAATGATAGGTACTAAAATTAAATGTCATTAAACTTGTCCAGTTATTTAATACTAATCACAATACTTTCTTGCACCAGCAATTATTATTATAAAAATATTGACTATCATAATTATATCGGAAGATACTTTATAGTTCCTCGAACAAGTCTTAATGGCGTAATGTCACGCAGCGATATTGTGCCGTACATGTATTTTAAATACATTTTTATTATTTAAAGAAGCTACATTAGAGTAATATTAATTTAGTGATAAACATAATATTAGTGTTTTTAAGATGAAAAAGTTTGAAAGATCCATACTAGGCTAAATAATATTAAGATTTTTGACAGTCGCAAATTATAAATTATATTAAAAATGCAAGCATATTAATATTTCCCGTTTTGGCGCAAAAGAAAGTTATTATACAATATCTAATAATCAGTTTTAAGTGCTAAACCTATAAATCTTATATGTATATAAACAAATATAATATTGCATTCGCAATTAAACTTAAACTATGAGACCGATTGCATGATATCTGTGTCTTTAATGAAAATGGTTGTATATCCTTTTTTGGCTTCATAGTGTATTGCCCCATATACCATGATAGGCAGCGGGAACCTAATTAAGAAACTCCGTTCCCGATGCATCGGGTTCAAGATCAGTATTCAAGACTAGTGGATCTCAAGGCCGTACTTAGTCTTCTTACCAGAGGAAATAATTCATTCCTCCAAATGGGAAATGCACCCACAACCGTTGCGTTTACATTAAGATATTGTGGCGCTCACCATAAAGGATTAGTTCTTTTATGGAAATTTACCTTTTAAGTTATGTAGCACTTGAAAGGTACATTTATAAAAATGTAATCGAACATTCTCACGACACGACATCACTTCTCACGACAAATTATAAGCAATATTTGATTACTTTAGGTATTCATTAAAGACACAAATATATAATGAAGACCTTGAATAAATTTATAAATAAGGCCATCAGTACAAGAGGTCTGACTTCAAAACTTCTATAAATACAGAAATGTATATAGCATATATAATTAATTTCTTTTTAGCTTACTGCAAGAATAAAAAATAATAATTTAAAGTATTTTTTCAATGTACTAAAGATCTTTAGATAAGATTTGAACCACCCTTTCCAATACCCCTTAATCTCAAACTATTTACCATATCCGAGTATTCAATTCTACAATTATATAACAGTAAAAATTTAACTTTTATACAGCAGTTATAACTATTTCGATGTAACTTTGTCAATTCCTTGTAATGGGAACAAATGTTAGTTGTGCCACAACTTTTTAATATTATTAAATTAAATGTACATATGCTAATTACTTTGTCATAAATTGTTATTGTTGTATTGCATTCGATGTTACATGAAAATCATCCATTGCAATAACTTTCCGAAACTGTTTTATAATACATTTTTATTAAAAGAAGTAATTGATTTACTTGTAATTATGTAATACAGAATTTTTAAAATCTGAATTTGATTTACTTGTAATAATTCTATCCTTATGAAACTTGGCAGTTATACATAGATGAGGTGACAATAATTTGGTATCATCGAACTGGTCTGGTGATGGAACTAGCTCCTGAATAATGGAACTCTTCAAAAGTTACTAGAAAACAACTCAAGTTCAGGCCCGTATAAATGATAGCATGTAGAAAAATGTATTTTATAGTTTTCTTTTTTTGAACTATAATTATGTTTCATGACATCTGTAATTCAATTATATTAGTCAAAATTACTATGTTAATAAAACCAAAACTCCCAAAACGTTCAGCATAATGGCTGCATTGTAAAAATATTATAAAAAGTTTCTTCCTTTCTAGTCTCTTTTTAGTAATTTTATGTAAATGTTATATAAGTTTAGTTCATGTGAATATTCATATTAACATATATTTATTAAAAATATAGATATTTCTTTACAAAATTGATAAAAAAATTATATGAAGAAGATACAGTTAGAAATAGAAAAGGTGTGATTCTTAGCCTAAAAAAGTATAAAGCATAGTAGTTATATAGATATTAGGGCAAAGAAGGTCTAACTTACAAAAATTTAAAAAAGTACATAAAAAATAAGTAGACTAAATGTCCATTTTTACCGAATAAATTACTTAAAAAAAACCCAGTCACAATTCATAGTTTAATATAATTTACAATTATTTCAATGGTTAGAAAAGTGGAGAGGAAGTGATGTAACGAAACTAATAAAATGATATAAAAAACCTTGATTTTGTCCCTTCAAAAGTAAGTTAGACCTCTTCTACATTAATATCTTGAAATACAGATAAAAAACTGTTTTATTTCAGTACATTTGTATTTAGTGTAAAAGTATTTAAGAGTGGCTTTATTTGTGCGTAATTTTGTATGAGAAGCAAGCAGAAGTTCTTTTTATATAACATGATATATATAACCATAGCCCTTATCGGTGGGCATACATTATTGTATGTGTCACACTTATAAATTAAAAAAAATCAATAATATATATAAAATATATAATAAAATATTTAAAAAATGCCCTTTAGGAAAAATATGAATACTTTTTACATTGCTCGTTTAGTATGATTGCATTACTAAATGGCACAGTTAATAAAGGCTTTATAGAAGGCGTTAGATAGTGTTAGCATCAAATTTCATTTTAGAAAAATGTATATAGTATTGACTCGATTATCTGGCGTTTAGCTGTTATTGAAAATAATATATTTTAAGACAAAAACAACAGTGTGACACATTTTTTGTAAAACAATTTAAAAAATCGTCCATCGTTTATAATATTAAAACAAACTTTCACGTCATTATTAATGTTCAAAATGTATAAATAGTTTACTATTATAGAATTCACAGTTTAGATTGGTAAAGAAAATATTATGATTTAATACAAAAATGCGTGACGCAGGGACACAAGCGTGCAACTGTAACCGCGACAGACCGTGGGTTCAATACCGACTCTGAGAAATTAAATATTTAGATTTCCTACCTCTGTTAACGAGGTAAAGCGAGTCGTTGAGTTCTACCACTCAACACACAATGTTTCCAAAATACATAGGAAAAGGGGAAAAGAGATGTCTTAATGGTAACAGTGTTTTAACAGTAGCTTCCCAGTTTCCCTCTGCATACCCTGATATGTCCGGGATACAGCGTTAAGCTAAAAAATAAAATACATAGATAGAAATAAATTAGATAAATTGTTGTAAGGATTTCTGTGATGGATGGTTCAGGATGCCGCTGTGTCTGTGTTAAAATTTTAGTGACATTTGATATACTAAAAGGAAAAAAAATAATTTGAAATATTTTTAAAATTAATAATTGATAGCCTAACAAGTTCCTGTATATATCTTGTCCCTGTTATATTGTTAAATAATTAATATAAAAGAGACAGTTGTGAAAATTAAAAACTTAAATTAAAATTTCCACCTTTAAATATAATATCTTTATCAACCTAAACTGTATATAATGTGTAAACTGTTGCATTTAGCTGGGCAGGTCGTCGAGAAACTCCACATATGTGAATGGAAAGTGTCCAACTTTGCCGTTCAGCTCGCCCTCCCATTGACCGTTTATATTCATTTTTGTTACCTGTAATATGAAAAAATAATAATAAGAATATTGTTAAATAATTATACGCCTTCCTTGCTAAATCATAATTTAAATCAATTATCTTTGGGAAGGGGAAACACGTTAAGTGTCCCTACAAAGATGACTAACATAAATAAGTTTTAACAAGAATTTCGAGGTAGCTCAATGAGAACATAATATGGCCCAGTGGTCAGAGGGCTTGGAGGCAAAGCACAGCATTGAGTCAGTAAACATGCAATTTCTCCAGAGACGATTCGGCGGAGAGTAAAGAGCGTAATGTCTAGGCACTATCGGCCTGCATACATGCAGGATACAATGTAAAACTGAAAAAAAAAAATCTATATCGTTACAAATGCATGGCGCGATAATCAACGTGGCGAAACATGATTCGTCCAAAATTTCTTAACGGGTCATTGTTACGTCCTGCCGTCTGTGGGGACAGCGGGACACACAAGCTTTAAACGGTACGGTCCCGTTTAAAACAGGACGTCAGGTCATACACAACTCTTAGTTGACCGCGGAGGCGAACGCGTAGGTTAAAAGTAGTTAGTATATTTATTGTAATATTATCACTTAAAATGTATTAAATACTAACATTACAAACTTATCAAGTACCTTGAGTAAGTCCCCCTCCTGCAGTTTGAGCGCGGTCTTGTCGTACGCGTTGGGCACTCGCGACTGTCTCACTCGCGCCAACGCTGGTAACGTCCGCTAGAAAATAATACAATTATATTATAGACTAGAAGATAGAGTACTGAGTAGTTGTGGCTGTGTCATAGCACTCGGGAGATACAGCGGTAAGCTACGAACAAGTCTACTCTCACCGGTGGTTCTCTCATATTTGGTCTCATGTTTGTCTGTTTGTATTAATTAAAGTTTGTAGGAATGACTGACTATTTGGAATTGGTCGATGAGTCGCGGCCGCCCAGAAGTTTTGTGCATTGTTCACTCGGAATGAAAATAAACAAAAGTAAGAAAAATTCTAAAATCAAATCTTCCCATCCCTTGTCGTTCATACTGCATTTAGAGTGAGTCTATAAACGAATCCCACTTACTGGGTGCTTGCCCTATATATGTAGTATAAAGCATATTTTAATTTAAAACACATATTGTCGGCTTAAGGCGTAAGCCTACTCAGAGCCTAATCGTACCGTGATATGTATTAAAAAATTACTACAATTTCAAAAATTTATTTCTATAAAAAAAAAATGTAACAGTACATAATAACCAAAAAAAAGGATTCAGCAGGTTTATATCTAAGCCGATGATATATTTAAATTACCAAATTACATAATTACCTGCATATTGGTTCCCTTCTGTGGTTGTTTGTTGGTGGGCGGGCTCGGCGGGTCGAGCTGGGTCAGCGCCTCGGTTGGCGGGTATGGGGCGCCTGCTGCGTCTAGCAACTGGGAAATATTAAAAATATATGTTAATTTTTCTCTCACATTTGTAAGTCATGACGGAAGTCCTGGCGCAGAGGCGCAAGGATGCAACTGTGAACGTGACAAGTTGTGGGATCAGTGAGTGAGTGTCATAAGATTAAGTTACTAGGGTATCAAACAAAAAATATCATTTCGTTAAATTCTAAGTTGCCAATGCTACTAAATGTAAGTTTATTTCCTTATTTCAGCTGACATCTTTTTATAGAAATAAATATATACGAATTTAATCTATTCACTATGTCCCACAAAAAACTCAAATTATTTTTTAAAAGAATTTTACATAACTGTTTAAAATTACCAAATCTCAAACTTATCCCTCCAAAAAATATAATAATAGCTACCCTCTGTACGTATGGTACGGGTATGGACCCGATCCGGCCCTGGGCGTTCCTCGCCGTCCACCACTGCTCCTCATCACGATTGATGACCATTAGTTTCTCACCGCGGCTGAATGGTAAGTCGTCTGCGTCCTGGAATTGTGATGACAACAACATGAAATACATTATATCCTCTATATTATGATATAATTTCAACAAAAAAGGTTTACAGGTTTTTCTTCACGTTTTACGCTGTGTCTCACAACATCTGCATATAGAAAGGTTAGGAAAGTGACTCTATTAAGTAACTCTGTAACTAAGTAATAATATCTAAGAATCTGAATTACACACACTTCTTATCATCATGAAACTTAGCAATTCTATGTAGTAATCTACACGACATGACAGTACAATATTGTGGTGCTATCGAGCTGGTCTGATACTGAAATTGGAAGATGGCTGATGCCGCTTTGGATTGCCTACTATTGAACATATCGATTTTGTACTCATTATATTCGTCTTATTAATGTGGTTTGTTTATAAATGCGTATTTTTCGTTTTCTTAACTATGAATTATTAGTCATTTTATGTAACTCTTCCTCAGGCACAGCACATTTTTTCTAGATATTGTGTGTTGAATGGTGGAACTTAACGCCGACCTTTTGCCTTGTGACAGAACCTTTCTTGGCCTTCACTCCTGCGCCACGGCAGTGTTTGTACGATATCATCACAATAAACTGAAAAAATACTAGTCGCACTTTCTACATTCACTGAGTGAGATTTGAAGTAGCAATTATCGCAAGTGAAACTGTACAACTGCGCCATAGAGGCGTAACGTAGACTAATGAACACGCGAACACCTATAAAAAATCCGAGACTAAACATTCACCGGCATACATCTAATAACAAATATGTAGTATACAAAACACGTTCCTATAAAACAGAATTCGGTGAAATCACGAACACTTTCTTTTACATTTTTTTAGCTTCACGCTATGTCGCGCAATGAAGCGAAGGTGTTAAGACACTCCGTTCTCATTAAGACAATTTCGTTTCCTACTCTCCGAAGATTCATGGAAGCATTGTATGTTGCGTGGCTAAAAACTATCTCTCACTTTACCTAGCTACCAGAGCCTATATTTCCTACTCCAGTGGGAATCGCACCCACAACCTGTGGCGTCTATAGTCGCACGCTCGTGCCTCAATTGGGCAATGTAGCGCCTTCACGCTTTTTCACGCATAGCACGATGGGCAAAGATAAGTGCAAGGGAAGATCCGCACCACAGTGCTGGCCAGGATCGTTCTCGGACCGATCTCAGACTGTTATGTGACTGTTATAAATATTTTTATAAGAGCATTCACACTATCGTGCACGCAATTTAAGTATATCGTGTATCTTACTAAAGTGGGGGTATGTAAATAACATAATAAATATTTAAGTTAAGTTCAGTTCTTAATCCTAATTATGGCGTTTCGAGATAGATAGATAACATTTATCGATATTAATAATGGCACGTAAAAATGGATCATTTCTCAATGTGGGCGTTGAATTATCGACTATCACGTGTTCCATAATAAAGAAAATATATTAATAAAATAAATATAGAAGAAAATGTATTAATTGGTAATATTATAAATTAGAAATTCACACATGTAAAACATAAACTTCAAAATATCATAATAAAGCCACGTTTTTCCCAATCGCAATATAAGGAAACAAATGTACTTTCTATAAGCCAATTTACGTAAGTTACTTAATAGGAATTTAATTTAATAATTTTCATTCAACTATTAATTATATTAAGTAACAAATGTAAGAAAAATCTCAAGAAATTCTTTCATGTTACAATATTTTATATTTTCAATATTTAAAAAATATATTCTCCAATATTTCTTTTTATTGCTTACAACACTGTTCTTTACTAAAGCAGTCATTACCGAATTTTAACTTTATATATCACTCTTTTAAGTTCCAAATAAAGCATTATTTTTATTTAAAACGGATGTTCAAAGCAATTTCAATATAATATTAGTATACAACTTTTAATATCAAGTACAAGCGCACTCGAGTACATTTTTTATCGAGTGAAGGCGGTATCGGCATAGAAACCCATTTAGTTTGGTTATTTATAAACGTTTACGTTTATTAGATATTTAGTCATCGCAATCAACCCACTGCCATAGTTTAGAGTTTAGACTTTAAGGGGATCTATTTTAGGAGGTATGAGGTCTACTTCCGCTAAAAAAATATACGTTAAGAGTATGTAAAACTAGCGACCCAAACGTGGATACGCTCGCTTAAATTTATTGCTTTATTATATAAAACTTTCCATAATTTGCAGTCAATATGTTGTTCTGATATATAAGCTATATTAATGTAAAGTTTCATCAAAAATCTTTCAGTGGTTTTTGTGCGAAAGTGAAACAAACATGCAAACTTACAAGCATTCATATTTATAATATTAGGCTCTATGATATGCGCAAAACATTTTACAGGAAAAGTGACAAATCTCATTAATATTATTTAAACAAAATTACAGAAACAAAATAAATTAAAGTGAATGAAAATAGCTTTTAGGTGTAAGAGAGTAAGATGGTTGCGAATTCAAATCCACAATGGGGAACATAATATGTTCCCCATTTTTAATCATCATATCAAGGATAAGGAAAGTATTATTTTCTTTTCTTGTGATATGATGATTAAAAATGGAGAATATAAATAAAATAAATTTGTCTACTGATAAAATGAATAATAGTGAAGTCAAAACGCGTAATGATAAATAAATAAATAAAAATTATAGATTCAATTTGTCTATTCTATTGTCTGGTTAATGTTACGTTCTTTCCATCTTTAAATAGAATCAGTTTAATATTAAAAATAGCATCAACAAATTACAGCATTTTGGCAACCATGTACTAAACATTGTAAAATGCATTTATGATGTAAAAGTTCGACACTATAAATTAGTCAGTGTGTGTGTTGTAATACAAAATTAGCTAAGATTTTTGCGGAATAAAAACTTATTCTATCTCCCTACCTCCCTCCCTCCCTCTACCTACCCTGCTATGCGGGTTACAGCATAATGCTAAAAATCTATCTTGCTAAAACAATAGTTAAGTTTATATAGAAAAACAATCTATAAAAAAAAATAATTAAAAAACTTACACTCCCAACAAAATCGAACTTGGCTATCACGACCTCCAACACATGATACAAATGCGGGGTCGCGGAAGGTGTCGCCTGAGCACTCGCTTGAGACAGTGGCCTCACCAACGGCGTGGTGTCCAGGTAGTGGAGCCTATAGAAGGCTAACAAGGCTGGCATGTCTGCGAACAGCTGGTTGCCGATCCTGAATCTGGTGGTGCCATCGGCTGATATCACACGGTTCACTATATAGTGAGAGACGCGATCGTCCTCCCTGAAAAATAATGTGATGTATAGGTTAAAATAGTATAGTATTAGTAGTGAGTTAGTGGATTGGTGTGGGTTCGAAACCCTTATTACGGTAGAAAACATTATTTTTTTCGCTCCACATTGTATCCTGCAGAGTAAGGAAGAAGCCTAGCGTTAAAGTTCCCCAGTTTTCACCCAACTTTAGAGACATTGCGTGTTCAGTGGCGGAACTCAAGGCCGCGATGTGCCTTGCAATAGCAAGGCTCTAATAAGAGCGAGCCACCACAATCATCCGTCAGATCCACAGAATGGGAATCGAACCCAGAACCGTTACATTTACAATCAGACACGCCACGACCGCTGCGCCACGACGTGGAAAAAGAAATCCTTATATCTTTAAAGCACTCAAGAGATTACTATTGAGTTGAAACATAATAACGAGGATTATGTCTATCTACTACATACACATTGTTGTCATATATCCTAGCGAGCAGTAAGCACTCATTGTTAGTAGATAACGACTCAGTTAATTACTAATAAAATAATAATTGGCAACTAGTTAATTGAAACCTGCCATAGCTTCCCTCTGCTGAAGCTAGTTTAATTTTAATTTACTATAGTATATTAATATAATAAATAGACACATTAAAGTGATAACTAATTTCATCTGTAAGTCAAAGAGATGTACTTTGTGTATGTATCAGTAATAAACTAGTATTCATAAAGAGCAGTCTTTCAGTAGACGTCCCGTACGACCTCACAGGTGTCAAGATCTGATGATTGGATCCTGGAGAAATCGAGGGAACTCTTTAAATTATATAGGCGCACTTACAAGGATTTTGGCAAAGACTCGCGTCTTTGCTTTCGGAAATCACAATTTGATGACGTGAACTGATGATGAAGAACATAGATGGCCTAAGTATTTGTACTACTTTTACTGTAAGTTACAAGAAAAAACATTGTAAACACTTTTCGCCAGAAATGAGATTCCGCAATTGTTGCATTTCTTTTTAATCAACTTATTTTTTTTTTAAATCAAAGCATGTTTTGCTTTATGTTATATTTTAAGTTTATTGTTTGAAGTCGGTTTGTTTTTTGATAATTAATTAATGTGCATAACATGTTTCAAGGCATGAAGTACGAAATATAAAGAAGAAGTTTTAATAAGTTTAGTTTTTCATAAGATTTGTTAGTCACGACTTCTAATAAAAACAATAAACACTCAAGGTTTTTGTATAAAAAAAAACGAAATTCGAAATATCAAGCTTTCCAGCTTTCCAAAAATGAATAATACTAAAATATACATTAACTGGAAACTGCAATCTTGTAAAGGGATTATTATATTTTGTCTTCATGGGTTTGAATCTATACACTCACAAATACTTACCTAACACACAACACATAGTCGCCATGTATAGTTTTGGAGTCCCGCACGAGGAAAACACCACTTTCAGTCTCGTTTAGCAACAGCTTCGACGCCTCCGCTCGTGACAGACCACCGAAATACCAGCTGGAATTCATTATGGCATATTAATGTATACTCTTCACAATCTTACAGTTGATCCAAAGGATATCATGGATTACTCGGAAAAACTGACTTTTAGAATTATAGTAAAAGACTGCTAAACAGAGAGAACAGAGAGGTTTCCCTCTATATTTTTTACATTGTTCTTCATACTATAAATATGTATAGAAGCAGTATGTTTATCTTTACACATCTCCGCATTGTTTTTTCAGCCTCATGCTGTATCCTGATCATAGCAGCTAGGCAGAGGGAACATAGTGTTAAGACACTCTGTTTCACACTTTATAAAAGTGGCAGTCATTTCACACTTTGCTTTGTACTACCTACTGTTTATTAAAGGGGGGNTTGCTCGTATATTTTATTAATATTTTGTCTCTACATTTCATATTTTTGATTGAAATGGATAGACACTTAAAAAAAAATTATAGACAGCAATTTTTTTTTTCCATTTCTTCTCTGTCTGTCTGTATGATCACACTAATCTTCGAAAGTAATGAACCGATTTACTTCAAACTTTCTCCAATTGCTTTGTTTTAACTCAATTTAACACAACATGACTTTCCCTGCAAATATAAAGCAATCTATATCTATACTTATACTTAAAATAAATCTGTATTTGTTTGTGATAAATCTGTATTTTTATCTGACTTTTAAAACAAGGAGGAGGTTCTCAATTTAATATTTTCGATTTGTTATTCAATTCATTTCATTATTTTGCATTCAATTTAGATATTGGATTATTTGATTCTATTTGGATATTTTTTGTCATATGCAATCATTACAGTTATTTTACAAAGAATATTATAAATCCTTACTCAAATCAATAACATTACATTTAAGGCTGTTTCTGAACGAATAAATTAAATTAGTCATTGACATCAATACATTTGACTGTCAGTCAATTCAATTTATTAAATGAATAATCATGTACTTCAAGCGGGTGAAGCCGCTGGCAGGCTGCTGGTATAGTATAAAACATCAAACTTGCAAAACAAAATATACATACAAATATTATGAAATTCTATACATTATAGTCCAAGAAAGCAGTTAACTTGTCTTTCAAAACCAGGACAGTCATAAAACATCACTGAAACTATAATCTGTTATTAGAATTACAATAAACAGAAGCACAATTACTCACATGCCTACTGCCTACTGTATACTGTATTTTAGCTCAAATGTCACTATGAGGATAGTTTTATTGAAAATAATAAAAAAAAAAATTTAAATTTTTTGAAGTGTAATTTTCTTTCCACTTATCTTTTCGCCGATAATTAAATCTGGGAATCTGGGAACAGTATACTGTATGTTTGTTGGTCATTTGCTTGTTGTCAAATAGAGATTAAAAATTAGTAAAAAATTATAGGCGCAAACAAGTTTCAATTCAGCTATCCATATCTAGTTTGAAGCACTAAACATTGTCATTAAAATTCATTTCATGTTCTGTGTGTCATTACTGCCAATTCACACTTAAAATATGAATTTGCATAGAACTACAATTTACATTTATTGGTGTCCTATTATAACTCTAAAAAGTAAACCAAAGAAGTTTCATGTTTTTTTTGACATAGCAAGGTATGCAGAGAGAACTTAGTGTTAATGTTAAGATACTCCACACACTGCCCAACTGTTAAAGACATTGTGCAGTGATTGGTGGAACTCAACACTGTAATTTGTCAGTTAGAGTGAAAAACTTGTGTCTTAGTGCTTGCTCGTAGTCCCCAATGGAATTAAATTATATATTTCAGTTTTCTACACAATGTTATTTGGGCTGTGCATTGTCAATCAATCAACAGAGAGGAAAGAAGTTGAAATTGACAGATTATAGTTTGTAATACCTTCAAGTCTTTTGATTTGTTCCTTCAAAAGTTCTTTGATTAAAAAAGGTGTTTTAATGTTCTTTTTTTCCAAATATATTTAAATTTGGGATAGGTGAGACGCAGTCGCACAGCATCTAACTGTATATGATGGTAATAAGTTTGATCCCCACTTAGCAAAATAATTGTATATAAATTGTTTCCATTACCCAAATATGTGACAAACACATCTTGAGACCTCTTAAGTTCCCTCTGCGTAGTGTTTTTTTTGTATAAATTTATTTACAAAAATGAACAAATCAAATCATAGTTATATCTCACAGTGTATGAAATCAACAAATAATTAAAAAAATATATATGATTTTATTTTTGAAAATAGAAAAGAATGTGTTGTTAAACATGGGAGGCGAGAAGTGTGTTGATAAACACATTCTTTCAATGAATGATAATTTCAATGATGAAAGAAAAAATGTGCCTATTTTAATAATAATAATAAACTTATTGTACACCCAAAAAAGAAATAGGAGAATATGCATATGGCACAATAGGGCTCCTTATCGTTGAAATAGCATTTTCTTCCAGGCAACCATAAGGCATTTAAAATCGCAAAAAAAATATATATGTAAATAAACATTAAAATAATGTTCCTATTTTATAGTCACTAATAAAAGAAAAACATTGCAGTGAAAATATATTATCTCAAACAATATTGGTATGTACCAACACTATGTATTGGCTGATCGGACACAAATCTCAGCCCACAACCAATAGTAAACATTTGATTTACAAAACTATAATTAAATCTATATGGAGTTATGGAATTCAACTGTGGGGGACAGCCAGCCACAGCAACATTGAAATACTTGAAAGATTTCAAAGTAAAACTATAAGATCTATGCTTCAAATCCCATTATACATAAGTAACAAGTATATCAACTCTGACCTCAGCATCCCAACAGTGAAACAAGAAATAGAACACTACAGCAAAAAGTATCAGATCCGACTGGATAGACACAGGAATGAGCTGGCAGCGCAGCTACAAGGAACAGGCAGCTTGCAATTCTGCAGGCTAAAACGAAAAGGCATTCCAGAGCTAGCAGAAAGATTTTCAGCCAAAGTGTGAGAGATGCTTCACTGGAAGCTCATCTTTAAAACAAACCAGACAAAAATTAATTATCATCTTGGATTATTGTTTGAACAAACAAATCACCAAGTAGCAGCTTACATAAAAAATAACAATATTGGTTGATGATGAGAAATATTTTATGTGTAGTCTTTTTAATGTATAACTGAAGGAGTGTCTTGACACTAGTCAAGACGTAGTAGTGTGTTCACTCTGGCTACCCTGCAATGCGGTAAATAACGTGAAGCTGAACCATAAAAGTATTCAAATATAAAATTTACCTGGTCATGTCATTCTGGTCAAACGAGGCCCCAATATTAGGGTTCGCCATCCCGCCTGTTTAATGCTAACACTAATCACGATTACCGATACACCATCACGATAACACCGGAAGTGGAATCAAGTTCATTACACTGTCGATATCACTGCTCCCAGACTGAATGCACTCAATTTATAAATCTAAACAACGTTTCCGCAAATTTCGTACAACACTTTAATAATAATATGCCATTCGTCGCAAGATATAATTACAATTTGTTGACATTTATTTTATGGGTAAATCACAAAGTTATATTCACATCGTAACACATGTTTTCGCTATCTTCATGCACTGATATGGAGACGACGCACATACGCGCACTTTTCTAACTAACTTTGGGCTGCAATAAGTAAAATAAGTCTATAATTAGACCAAATTATAAATAATGTTCCACGGGTCACACACGCGAAGTTTCGTACGATGGGGCGTAGACAATGTGTGATTTCTTTTCTATTTTGACGCATA
This sequence comes from Heliconius cydno galanthus, assembly GCA_036379175.1. Taxonomy (NCBI): domain Eukaryota; kingdom Metazoa; phylum Arthropoda; class Insecta; order Lepidoptera; family Nymphalidae; genus Heliconius; species Heliconius cydno. The sequence goes on along the minus strand of JAKRZM010000651.1, from coordinate 63,294 downwards.
ATACTTTTCTAATGAGCTTAGTTTGTGGTCATTTACTAAAATAAATGGTAAACATTTATTGAATTTCATTGTTTTATTTTAAATTATTAGTTGGTTCTTGTTGTCATTATTTTAAATTTTTAATGTTTTTAGTTTTACTATTTGAGCTCTTGCTTTCTACTTAATAATTAAATTTATTAAAATGACAAGAATTTATAAATATTTAAATACATATAACAAATATTTTACATTATTATAATTATAACTTCTTTGGTATACATTAAAGGTGTAGTCATATTTACTACTTTTGCTTACTTTTGCTCATGAACCACAATAAGCTGTATAATAGTTTGATTGAGAGATATTTATTTATTGACGGCAACACAGACGTCATTACACATCACCTTCGAATATTAGTCTATGGTGTGTGTCCATTGTTTTTCTACAATGTTATTTTTCTGACTGCTGCTGGTGGACGAAAAAATTATCTCGCTGCGTCGAGTGTGGGGTTTGTGCTAGTGTTCGTGTTCGATACAGTGATTTATTAGCAATAGATCACTAAGATGTCGTCACCGAGCGCTGGGAAACGTCGCATGGACACGGACGTCATAAAACTGTATCCTTTGTTATAATATTCCATACAAGTAGTACTGCGCTGGGCCTCCATGTAAATAAGTAGGTAGCCCATCAGCTGATTGTCACGACCCAATACAAAATCGATACTGGCCGTTTGTGTATTAACGCTTTACTCTACCGACGTTAATGAGCTCCCGTTTGAACGTATGTTACGTATTTTATTTAGAAAATAAGCTTTGAAGGGCTTATCAATGGTGCTTTGTGTAGGTCTGTCGATATACGTTTCTATATATAACACATAGATAAGCACGATACGTTAATGTTAGCGAACGGTGTTCTTCCGTGTATTTAGATTGTAATATTTCGTAATTTGTATGTAGGCCACGGTCTCAATTGCGCATTTTTCTAACTTCATTGCCATAAGCTATTAAGAAGTATACCTTAATTCATTCCCTTTGAGATAATAATAAACAGATGCGTTGTAATAATCAATAGTATTTTTTTTATTAGTATGCAAAGGTTGCATGTTATTGTTCCATTGTTGAAAAGGTCCTTTATGATGTCATACAAAAATACAATTTCATACTTATGTTCAATTAAATATTTGATACTTGTTTTAAATGATGTTGTTCATAGTAGTTTTGGTGTTTTGCCAAATACTAGTAACATCAGTAGACATAAATAGCAATGCATTGGATTTTAAATTATAAATAAAGAATATATTGAAAATTTAAAATAATATAACAAAGTGGACTTAAATATTTTTTTTATTATTATGTAATAAATGTGTAGTGAGCCATTAGATATTTTTCTTATATTAAAAACTATTTCTTATCTACAAAATTATAATAGATTTTATTTGGTTTAAAAAAAATTATTATGGATTAAAATGTAACTACAAAGATTACTTTTAATCAATATTTTGCACTATTGGTAAGTTCTTTAAAAAATTTAAAACATTATATCCAGAAGCAAAATATAATTATATATTTTTATAATTTTTGAAAACAATTTTGCCCATTATTTAAGTTTTTGTTCTTAAGAGAACAATCATAAGTCATGAACTTTGTTCAAATGAAAGACTGTCTTAATTTAGGTTCTATAGCCTACAAGATGCATAAAGCTAAAAAAGAATGAGTGGAAATTGAACCCACAACTATTTTTTCTATTTACTTCTCTTAAATTTTTGTAGCTTTGTTTTATGTGCCACAATGGCACAGTGGTACAGCATCTGACTTCATAGAAGAATGGTTTTTCTAACCACTAGGTTCTTTTTGTCTACCCAACGTGTATACATGTACATAAGCATAAAAAACACTAATGGGTGGGGTCATTCCCCTATTTCATTATACTAAAAAAATATGTAAATCACATTTTTGCTTGTCATGGTAAAAATAAAAACACCAGCCAAATGGATTCTCACACTGTGTCAACTTTTTTGTTGATAAGCCTTATCAGAAATAGTTATGACAAGTGGAAAACTGTCATATTTTTAAAATATTTTGATTCAGTTAATTTTTTTTAGTTTAGTTTAGTTTTAATTTAGGTTAGTGTAGATAATTATTATATATAATTATTTAGGTAATTATAGGTTCAATCACAAACATTTACCAGTTTTAGTCTTATGTCCTTAATAAAATGCAAAATTTAAATAATCTACATAATGTATTTTTTTTATCTTTCTGCTGTGCTGTGCATATGAATAAACAGAAAGAACTTAAAGATGGATTCTTTATTATTCATCCAAGCAGAAATAATAATCCAGACCAGGGAAATGAGTAAGTGGGAAATGAACCCATAGCCAATGTATGTACTTAGCTTGGGTCACAATGGTGTAATAAACTATTTCTATACAATCTCTAACTTAAATATCCATTAGAAAAAGCCATAAAAGAGAAATTCTATATGTTACTGTTTTTGTACAAATCATCATAGTAAATAGTTGTGAATGTGTACATAGTATCATGAATAGCTTAGCTTAGATTACAAATCTAGTTGAAAATAAAATTAATATGTTATACTTATTATTATTTTAAACTACATTTTTAATCAAAGCTCAAATGTTTTGGATGTATCTAATCTTATTCAAATAAAATTTGATTTTATCTTGGTATTAATAAAAAAAAAATTAATACTTGTGGGATATACAGATAAGTAGTGGTAGCTTTACGCTCCATTTTCCCCAAATTTCATTAAAAAAAAACCACCCACCGAGGGTTCCGTACAAAAATTGAAGGTCTCAAGATTTTTCTGAAATTCAAGCTTACCTTGGCCCTCCCATCTGATACCTCTCTTAAACTAGTGTAACTAGCCTTTTAAGGCTATTATTTTTTAGATTTAACCACAAATGTATAGTTTTCAGATTTTTTCCTAAACTAATACTAAGTACCTGTAGGCATCTAGCTAGCTGCCAAATTTCCATATTCTAGGTCATCCGGAAGTACCCTATTAATTTTGCCATATAGTTTTTTAAGTAAATGTAGAAATACGATTTTTTCAGGAAATCAAGGGACCATAGATCTGATTATATGATTTGAATATAATTATATAACTGAGACTTGTATACTATATATTGCTTTTGACAGATAGACAGACAACAAAGTGTTCTTATAAGGGTTCTTTTTTCCTTAAAAGGTATGGAACCCTAATGAACATATTTTTATCTATAACCTGCTTTCACCAGCACACCGATTCGGTTCTCCGCCCCTCTCTTAAATTGCGTGACTCAACGCCACACTTTGTTTTTTTTAAAAATAACGACGGTTTGTTGTCAGTAGAACATACATTTAAAATACATACACACTACAGATATAAAATTATATTATTGTTCCGTATTATTTTAATTTCTGTGTATTTTTTAATTTTAGTTATATTATTATTGTAAAATTTTCCTTAATTACATAATCAGCATTGAAAGTAAGCATGAGGTCACAATATTAGGGGGTCTCAACGAGTTCTGCGTAAAGTTCTTCGGACCTCCTGGCAGTGAGTACAAAAATATATGAATATTCTATATTTATTGTAGTCTACAAAACTAAATATATAGGTACGTAATGTATAATACCTATAGGTATATATCATAATGTATAATATCTATAGGTATTATACATTATGATATATTTTACTCGAGGAAATGAAATGTTTATTTAAATTTATATTTTCATTTATTCGCTTTGTGCGGCGTCGAGTTCCGCCACTCAACGATGTCTGTAAAATTGGGCGGAAACAAGTTCCCTGTGCCTACGGGAAAACCATACTTCATGTGATAGTTCATAAAAATAAACTTTCCGAGTTTAATTTTAAACTTTTACCTCTTCAGCGACGTTAAAGTTATTTATATATTTGTTTAGCTGTTCTTATATAATCAATCTTAGGGTTCCGTACTCTAACCGCGATAGTCAGGCAGTTTTCCACAGATGATACGAGCCAAAAGACAAAAAACTATCAGATATAAGGCGGCTCCCATAGAACAGACAAGATTTTTGTGTCGGTTTTATAAGTAATGGTACGGAACGAGTCTGACGCGCAATTGGACGGTTTTTTTATTAAAACACGGCTACTCGAGAAAATAAAATAGCGGTGTTGAGTTCTGCTACTCAACACGCAGTACCTCCAGAAGACGTCGGAAAGTGGGGTACGGAGTGTCGTAACACTAGGTTTTCTCTGCTTACCCTGCTATGTGCGGGATACATATAAAAAAAATACACACCGTCTATATGTTTTTAACGTACTCGCATAAAGGTTCCACGTAATTACAATAAGTGACATGTATCCCTAAATAACAACACTACACACTACATACCTTCCAATCAGGGCTTCCGCCGACAAGCGACTGGTCCCGTTTAGTAGTGGATTTCATTCGTCCGGCGCTTGCGCCGGGAAACAGTACAGGGCGGTTGCCCTTCTTCTGCGGTGTCTCGCGGCGGCTATTACGATAGCCGCGTCATTGGGGGATGGCCTGGGAGCCAAGGGGGAATCGGGGTAACTGGGGGGTCAACTGGGGGGGGGG
>JAKRZM010000651.1:0-56196 GCA_036379175.1 Heliconius cydno galanthus | reverse complement strand
GTTTTTAAACGTACTTTCCTATTTTTTTTTTTTAATATGGAGAAAATGGATGCTCCATTGGGTAAATGATCCGAAATAAATTATTTATTTTTGATATTTAGATACTTGCTCGCTTGCTTACTTTGTACTGACTTTTACATGCGGCTTCGCCCGCGTCAGTAATTATTATGGGAAGACCATACTTATTCAATTAGAACAAGAAGTTCCTGAGATTGGCGTATTCAACTAAATAAACTCTTAGTAAAGATTGGCGATGTTATTCGAACTATAAAATCAGCGGTTAAGATATTTTTAAGGGATTTATTATAGGTTTTTTTTTATTATTATTAGATTATTTTCAAATGGCCATTTATTTTTAAATGTCCTAATGTTGTTGTGTTTACTGTAGCTGTAGCTTGACGCGGTCCCTCTGCGCCACGACGCGACGGTCCCAAATAAAAATGAATACACTTTCTTTCAAATTTCAGCCCCCTACGAGGGTGGTGTGTGGCGGGTCCGTGTGCACCTCCCCGACCACTACCCCTTCAAATCCCCGTCGATCGGTTTCATGAACAAAGTGTACCATCCGAACATTGATGAAGTATCCGGCACAGTGTGTTTGGACGTTATAAATCAGGCTTGGACAGCGTTGTATGGTAAGTTCCCGCATATAGTGTACTCTCCCTCTAGACAGAGGGACCTTAGTGTTAAGAAAGACAACGGGAACGGACTCTCTTCATTTGCCTACCTTGCTATATTCGGGACACAGCATGAAGTTAAGAAAATCTAGGTTTTACTAGACTAATTCACTTCTAAGGAGCATAAAGCAGTAAAAATATGCATTAAGGAGAGGATCATATGATTTTTCATTAGATTTTCTGTAACAAAATACGGCAAACCTGTGCTGTACGTATAGTTGTTGATTCTAATCCATTCGATATAATCATTAAGGAATATACTTATTATATTATTAATTCAAATAAAGAGCGATATTGGGCTCCAACACTCAACGCCTTGAAATTGGCCGGAATATATGGAACAGTGTCTAAAACTAGGTTCCCTCTGCAAATATGGATAAGGATGTTTATCTTTATTAAAAGCATACAATGTTAACTAGTAATTATTCCTTTGTTAAATTATTAATTGCTGCTTTTTTGTGCCTCTAATCATAGTAATTTTAACCTTTCATAGATGAATCTTGATACTATTAAATGCATTATTTCCACATACATTACTATTAACAATGTATCTACTTACTAAAAGATTTTTTTCTTGCTTTTTAAATAGAAAATTTACAAATAAAGATTTTTTAGCTTTACGCTGTAACCTGGTAACCTAGCGTTAACACTCACGTTGCCATTAAGACACTTCCGTTCCTCAATTTCTGGAGGCATTGCGTGTTGAATGGCGGAACTCAACGCGTGCTTTGCCTCGACACCAGAGTGAAGATGAAGTTAATATTTTAAATATTTCATTTCCCCAAGTGAGATTTGAACCCACAACCTTAGTTTTACTTTTACCTTTGTACGCTTGCGCCCCTGCGCCAGGACGTAAAGAGAAACCTTTATTAGCACAAGAACATTGATATTTTTTCAAACCTCATAAATGTCTCTAACATACTACATAATATAAATACAAGTCTTTGTAGTGCAGCAGCACAGCGTCCGAACACGAGGGTGTTGAGTTTTTTCGATGAATTCTCATGCAGAGAAATTGATTATTTTCATATGTGCGCTCTTATACCAAAATAAAGCTCGTCGTTAAATTCCGATACTCTACAGCCAATTTGAAGATGCCTAATAAAAGCAGTGTCTTAACACTAGATAAAAAATCATGAGTGACTTACAACTTCGCAGATCTATCAAACATATTTGAATCGTTCCTGCCCCAGCTGCTGACCTACCCCAACCCCATAGACCCGCTCAACGGCGACGCCGCCGCCATGTACCTGCACAAGCCTGAGGAGTACAAGAAGAAGGTATCAGGTGAGTTTGACAGTTTGTTTTTTTTAAGTTCATTTTGACAGATGTGGTGGGTGGCGTCTCCTTGCCTCTCTTACCACTCTCTGTTGATTCAGTTTTCCAAACCACCTGAGCACGTTAGTTACTTTATTGTTATTATAATTGTTTTTTAAAACAGTGGGTCCGCCGCAATCCATTGTAAACTCATTGTGCCTATCACTATTTACTGTAAATAATAATGTTTTTTTTATTACGCGGTACTCATATCGAGCGAAGCGAGCGGAGCGCTCTACTGGACACTTTTTACACTCTTTGTTACCAATAGGCTGCCAAACGGTTGGACCGATTGAGATGAAAATTTGCAAACATATAGATATGACCACGAAGATAGTTTGTGGATTTAGGCGAAAATAATTTCTAAAAATTCAATGTACTTGAGCAATAATCAAGTGACAAACTTCCCCATAGGGTTACATGTAACAAAATGTTTGTCTCCTCTGGGTAACACTAGGCGCCTGCTATAGATATGTAACTATAATTGAGTTTAGAAAACAATTGATGCTCGCTTCGCTCAACATGTGATCACCCCGCCCCTAGTTTATTATAATGTACAAAAAATTCAATACTATAGGGAATCTTACATATATCTTAGATAGATATATTAGACATCGAGCTGCAAAACGCTTCTCAGATAACCACGGCTCTACTATATTTTAATTATAAATTTAATTTTATGAATCAACATTGAAATTCCATGTAAAATATTATGGGACTTTGAACCCGCGCCTATTATAAATTACTTAACCCTTTATCTTACCAGTGAATTATTATTGTTAACAATAACTTTATCAAATAACATTTGGATCACACCGATCCAGACTACGTCCGTAGGTTCGCAACAGAGGAGGCTCTATTAGAAAAGGACGCCATTACGGGCGTCGGCGCCGCGTCAAAACAAAATGGCGCCAACTCCGACACAGAATCATCAATGTCGGAGTTCAGTGATGACGAAGCCCACGACATGGAGTTATAACGCACGGAATATGTTTGCTAAAAGTTTTGTCGATTATTTTTTGGGCGCCCTCGGTCGTGTTTTTGATGGTTAATCGATTGAGAATTGTAGGGTTGGTTGATGAGTATAATTAATGTTGTTTGTCTGTCAATGTCGGATTTTTTATTTTTTTCTCTGTAGCGGCTGCTGTACTTTACTGATCTTGAAAAAAATTAAATGCTCAATTACAAATTAATATTTTACACGAACGAGGATTCAAAAATTTACCAACTAATGTTATTCATTATTTCACTTTGCTATTGAATTTATATCTTAGGCACTTTTTAGTTGATTTTAAAAGTTTTTGGAATGCCAAAAATGTGTAAAACCACTTAAATGAATGAATAAAAAGTTTTTTAAAATGAAATACTCATTAAAAGCATGGTCGTATCTAAAGATATTTTCTGGGGGACCTGGATTAGCTTTAAACAAATATGTTTGTGTAAACGTTTTTTTTACGGCAAATTTATGCTTAACAAAAATTCTGGGGTGGGCCCGGACCATCTGCCCAGTATATTCCTACGCCCATAATTAAAAGTATGGCAGCCATTTTAAAACATCAGGCATTTCCATTGACGTATGTCTGAAATTATTCTAAACAATTGGTGAAAATTCAAATTTGTTTTTCTTTTGTAAAAAAGGTATTCAATTACGGTTGTGCGTTCACTGTTCTAGTATATACACTTTTTAATGTTTTCTAACTAACGTTAGTTAATTATTGTTCTTGACTACCCTTGAACTTTATATTATCTATGGACTTAGCTACCTTGTATTATAGACAATAGTAATAATAAATATAAATAACCTCAATATTAAAAAATATACACTTTCCAAAAACGCAGGGCGCCCGTTGACAAAAGGAAATTATCTTACTACCTCAACCATTTAAAAAAAGGGAAACTTTAAAAAAAAATTCAAAAGCATAATTTAAAAAAAAATTACAAAACTCTTACATATCTCTAGAAATGAGTTTATTAGTTTTTACCTTCTGATGTTAGATGAATAAGTTTTAAAAAAATTTTAGTTATACTTGCGTAAAAAATTGTGACGAGGTAGTAACATAATGTTGTTTAACAATAAGTGTTTTACTGTCCGCTGTCTATTTTTTTATCCGTGGACCACAATATGCCAATTTTAGGATTGTAGATCTATGCTCAGAATATAAAACGGCGAAAGTGCTTTAAATATAAAAAAAACATTGTATAAGAAAATGAATCGTGAATGGTTTCCTTTAAATTGTCTATGGCTTGTATTGATTGGACACACACGTCACTGCCATAAAGTATAGTTTTCTTTTCATCTTCGTATCTTATACTGTGTGATGTGTAAAGTCCGTTTTACGCTTAACAATATTATAAGAATGGTGTTCACGATAAAAAAGTTGGAAAATCAATGTGACATTAATATAAGTCGTTGTAAGAACATTTATTATCTGTATTCGAAATATTCTGAGTAATGTAATTAATGGAAATGCTTAAATATGTATATTTTAATAATAATGCAAGAACATATATATTTTACACTTCAACTATTATACTGGCAACACAGCGGATGAGTGATTTTGTAAATATCTTTTTAATCTGTCCCCCATAGCGTAAATCAACTTTGAGCCCATTGTTGGACTACAGTCATCGCTATATCTCATAGGTATTTAATTTTTTATTAGTGTTAATTTATATATATATATATATATATATATATTTAAATACGTCGTACGTTCGTCCATCTCGTTATGACTACGTTGTAGTTTTTATATGGCAACACTGTACACATGACTTGAAAGAAATGGTGAGTTTGGGGAGAGCGATTATTAACAATAATTTTAAAAAATCAAAATATTATAAAAATGAATATTTATTAACACTTAATTTTTATATACAATTGAAACGTCACTTGTAATAATAATGACACTACAGCAATGGAGTCAAATGAAAAAATCTAATGGCTCGAAGCGCCATAAATAAAGAACCGAACCGAACCCGAAAAAAATCTAACTTAATATATTAATAATCGCTCCTTCATAAGTTTCTATTGTTCGTCTCTTACTGTGATTGATTCTTTAATTGTTTAACGAACGTCAATTCGCCCGCAAAATGTTGGGAGTTATATTATCTGTACTTAGTGTAATTGATAATCTGCTTTAGCACAACGGTTTTTAACTCTTTAACCTGACATTTTGAAATTAGAACTTTGAAATCTTAATTTGCCACTTTTAAATATTGACAATTTAGTTAATTTGTCCGTCACATTTTGTACTCAGCGGTCGCTTTACCAAATATTTAGCATTTTTTTAGTTCGATGACTCGGCAGACTACTGCCAATGATCGTTTTGGCTCTATTTGTAATGATTTTTCTGATGAAATGTTTGAATCATGCGTTTTGTCATAATTTTCTTCTAGTTCTACGTAAGATGCGGTCAGAAAAGGCATTACAAACGAATATAATACAGATCTCTAGAAATGACATTTTGCGATCCTCAAAGTGTTGCAATCGTCGTATAATTAAGTTAGGCTACGATAGAATTTAACACGAAAAATATATTAATATAGAACTTATTATATCTTTGAAATGATAACAAGCCATAATATATTTTGGTATAAGGAAATAACGTTTAAAAATTTTTTAGCTGTAAATTTGTTTATTTTTTTTATATATTTTTCATACATTTATTCGAGCTTCATAAGTCCACCCAGCTTTTGTTCTCGATGTGCTATTATGAATGATTAATCGATATTGTAATTCTAAACTAGAAATTGATTTTGTAATGTCGTGTTTTCTATGTAATAGTCTAGTAACTCTGGTAGCATTCATAATCGCAAATCGCGATATATTTTCAAATGCATTATTATTTTTATCTATTGACTTGCTTTTTTAATTTGTTGTTACTTGTATTTGAAAATTTAATGAAACAATAGTTGCGGTGATGATGAGACAGTGGTCTCATCACTTTTTTGATATCATTAATCGGTTAGTACCAAATTGATTCAGATAAGATGTGTATTGTCTGTGGCTGCAAATGTGAAATCAGTTATACATGTAAAAGAATAAAAGTTCATAGTATATTTTTATTTCATTACATGTAATAAACTTACGTTATTTTTAAATTAACTTGTTGTTTGATTGTTTCCTAAATAATCCTATTATCACTAACTATGGTTTATATCCCCCTTTTCCACCATCGATTAGTCTGCTAGTGATAAAACGGAAGCTACATTTACACTAATAGCATTCACTTAAGAATTATTAATTAATGGGTAATTCAGATAAATAATGAATTATTATGTGTTGAATATTGAAAAACTATAGATATAATTAAAATCCACGTTTTTTTTTCTGTATCTCGCTTATAACCGGCCGAAGGAACCTATATTATAAAATAGAGACACTTCATGCTCCATTGTCCAACAAATTTATGAGACATTACACCAAGCTTTATTGTTTTGTTTACCTGAGAGAGGAAATGAAAATAATTCATTTACTCAAGTAGAAATGGAACCCACAACTTCAGCTAGACGCTGCACTGCTGCGCCATAGAGGACAAAACAGCTTTTTTAAATGTCAAAAATAAAGTTGCTTATCAGTAACAAAACAAATTAACTTACTATAATTTATTATATTTTTCTTGAATATATTCGATAGATTATTAAATATAATTGCATTTTAATATACAAATTCTTACATAATTTGAACAAGAGAAGGAAAAATAAAATAAAAGGCCAAATGATTTATTAACATAAGTCTATTAAAAATAAACAGTTCAACAACATGCTATGTACAGTCACATTAACTACACTCATACTCAGTAACTCAGGACGTCAGTATTACACTGCACTTTAGGGCAACTGCCATTTTATCTATACCCTCGTATTATAATATATAAGACATCTTTATGCATTTTTTGTATATAAACTAGTGAGTCTAGTGTTAAATGACTCCATTCTTTATTTTCTCTAACTTAAAAGAAAACAAATTTTATTATAATAATAATGTCTAATGAAATACTATACACTTAGTCATGAAAATATTAATACATCTATCATTTTTTTAATAATAATATGCAATCACGTGATTTTATACAAAATAATTATTTCATTAATTGGTTGGTCATATAACAATGTACAACTAACCAGTAATAAAACAAGATATTACAATTAAGATAATATTTCTTGGGTGTTTTATTATGGAAATAAAATTATAATTATAATACATAATTGTTTTATTATTTATTTATATAGGTTTTTAAGTGCAGATTCAAACCCCAAAGTGTCAGTTATAAATGCTATACTGGTGGAAGTAGCGCGGGACGATTATGTAAAAATATAATATAATACAAAATGTATTAAGCAATCATTTGTAGGTACCATTTTATGTTTTTTCTGATTAAATTTTCTTAGAGATTGAATTCAAGCCTACTTTACTTTGGTTAATATATCTAAAGTTAGTTAGCTACAAGTCCCCTCATATTCAAATATTGCATTAAATTAAATAAATCTATATATATCTGCATAGCTTGTGAAGAAAATAAAATTTATACATAATTTTCTAGAAAAAACATAAAAAATGGTAGCAGCAATATTGACATAGTCCTTTGTGATAACAGGATTCAGTAATACCATTAGAATTATTTGTATTTTGGATCAAGACTAACTTACATTTATTCAATATAAATAAATGTCAATATGTATCTAGAATACAAACAATGGAGCTCTCATACAATACATTATATATAATAGTGTAGAGATGCAATAAATTGTAGTGTGTAGCAAGAAATAAGATAAGAGATTTTTCTTGTATTAAATTTACCAAGTGCAAGCAGACACGCATACAAATAGGTAGAAAGATAATAAATAATTTTATGGAACCATTTAAAAAGAAATATATATTGTAAAACAAAAAAAATCACATATGTTGTATAGAAGTTCCCTTTTAAATATTTATATTTTAGTAGTTTTTAAATATTTATTGTTATTGCAGCAACAGAAAATGTATCATCTGAAAATTTCAACTGTCTAACATGAGATATAGGCTGAGATATGTCTTTCACCCTTTGTATATGGAACCCTAAAAAAGCTTCTATAGATAGTTTCTTGCCAGTATTTTCAATAAAAAAAAATATATAAGAATTATTGTGGCATTGGCATGTGTTGTGTTCAATGTTGATTCAGGGGAACTAAATTATTTAAATTTTTTGTACTTTCGTACGACAATGAAGTAAAACATTGGGTTTCACGACTCTATCATCTAGTGCAATTTTTTATGTAGATAATAAAATAAATAGTATTTTATAATTGTATAAATTGTAGGAATCTTGATTAATATTTTGGGTTTTTACCTATTAACAGCAACAATCCTTTACAATATAAAACTGACCTTTACTTTGGCAGGTAGCAGACAATTTTTATATGTGAATAAATATAAACGAATAATTAATAGTTCATTGTCCCTTAAACAAAATATAATTTCCCATAAAAGTCCAAAATAAAGAAAATTTACAACTTCAGTGCACATTACTTGATGCTTAAAATTTAGATATTGAATACAACTAAATAAATGTTAACTAAATGACTAAATAAAACACTAAAACCCCATGAAAAAAACCTCTTACCATCTCTTGTCTAACTACAAGACTATCTCATCATGACACTATCACATAATTTTCACTGTCACTAACACATTTAACCAATAATAAGTCCGCATCCAAATTTGAACTGTTGTTTAGATTGATTGGCCATGCCCGAGAGAGCAAATGTGAAGGGCAGAGGCTGGAGTTTCTTCTCTAGAACAGCTCCAATGTTCCAGTTGGAGTCGGCCATGCCTGGAAATGATGAAAAAAATAAATTATATATGAAAGGATAATATATAAAATATCTTAGGGAATTGCACTTGAATAGATAGAAGATAGATAGATAGATAGAAAACTTCTCTCTTCTTCCTCCTTCTGGGGCACTTGAATCTATTGTTTACAGTCCAAGCACTTGTCACAAATTAAGCTATACATTTTTAAAAATCGTTTATATATATAAAATCGAAAGGTCACTCACTCATCACGAAATCTCAGAAACTACATGTGCTAGGAATGTGAAATTTTGCATAGGAGTTATTTATAGGACGTACGACGAGGTGCTCGCGGAAATTTGCAATATTCAACTTCTAAGGGGTTGTTTTTGGGGTTGAAAGTTTATATGAAACTTCGTTACTACAAATGCTGGGAGTCTCAAATTTTACATGGACGTCACATATAGGACAGGTACTCATGGAGACAGAAATTAATAATAACGTAGTTTACGCAGGCGAAGCCGCAGGCGGGCCGCTAGTATTGTATATTTTAAAGCGTTTTTTACAAACAGAAATACATTTTTATAAAATGTCTAAAAATTTTAGGATGGTGGAATATGTTCTTACCCTTCTTCTTTACCATTGAAGAGCTCATAGTCAATTAAGCTATGTTCACATTAAGCTTTGTTGAGATTCTTATACACGTAAGTTATTGTGGCAAAGCGCGGCATTGAGGTCCGCCACTCAACACGCAATGTCACCAGAATTTGGGGGAAAGTGGGGAACTAAGTCTTAACACTAGGTTCCCTCTCCCTACCCTACAGTGAGTGGAATATAGTGTGTAGCTGATTTTGATTTTGTTAAATAATTCGTGATTAAAGATTTAGATTTAAGAAAAGATGTAATTATTAATAACTATTTCTAATAAAAGTGGAATTGAAATATATTCAATACTAAACAACTATAAATATTTAAGTATATATCAGTAGTATAGTAGTTATAAAAATATAAAATAAAGCATAAAGCCATTGTGTTGTGGACACCACCGGGGCAAAAGTAAATAAATATTTCCCTGGGCATCAAACCCAAAATCACATTTACCTTACAATCTACGCTACAATGGCGTCATTACTTAATCTTTTAAATTATTTAATGTTAAAAAACAGTAATTAATATATACCTCTAAATACAAGTTCTGCCTTTGGTATAGTTACTTGGTAGCCTATGGTGCCTACTGACTCCATTCCTCGGAATGACGTTTCCATTTCAGCTACCACCTGGAATAAAATAAATATAATATTTTTTTGAGAAGATTTGAGGCCAGTCGTGGCGGAGGGGCACAAGCATGTGATAATAAACGTGGAAGGTTGTGGGCTCGATTTCCTCTTGTGAAAATGAAATATTTTATATTTTCATTATCTTACTCTAGTAACAAGGCAAAGCGCGGTGTTGAGTTTCGCCACTTAACACGCAATTCCATCAGAATTCGGCGGAAGCTAAAAAAAATTAAAAATTACCTGCAATTGTTCACTAGCTTGTTTAAAGTAACACACATGGAAGCTGGCCGCACCCAGTGTGGCTGACACTTCTGAATCTGGAAAGTAAAACAAAACATTTCAATTTAATTACTTATAAGTATATACACTATTAACAGCTATGTACATAGTTATAGTAGTGTGTACAGGGGTTTTGTATACAATAATTAATATTATTCATAAATAACAATTGTAAACATGCAATCTCAGCATACTAAATATATTCGCTACAAATGCAATTGTGAAATTATTTTCTGCTATTGTTTTGCATATAAATAACGAAATTTAATACATAATAAATGAGTTGAATATTAAGTCTCGTCTGACTACCATCGTCTCGACGCCATAGCCCACAGTACTAATTATAAAGATATTAAAAATATTCAACTAAAAAATACATAAAAACTAAAAAGATTTTACTGTTTTCCTTATAGATGTTTGATTTTTTTATTTACCTTTGATTACTCAAAATTAGACTTCAAACTAAGAAAATAGAAATATATAAAAGAAAATAAATAGCTATAAGATAATATTTCTTTTTAGTCTCATTGAAATAAAACACAGTTGTGGCTTAGGGACACCAAGATACAACTATAAATGCGACAAGTAGGTTCAATTCTCACTCAAGGAAATAAAACTATTTTCCATTCTTTGTTCTGGTAACGAGGCAGAGCGCGGCGTTGAGTGCCGCCACACAATACATAATGCCTCTAGGAATTTCGTGGAAAGTGGGGAACGGATATCATACTGAAATCTTAACACTAGGATACCGGACCCTGCTATATGTAGGATGCAAGGTGATGGTAAAAAAATAAAAAAAAACATTGAAAAAAAAAACATTTAAATGTTTTTCAAAAACAATAATTGAATTTTTTTTTTAGGATTATTGCACAAATTAATGATATTGAATATCATAATCTTGTGTTTATTTTTAAGCACTTTATATCTATATTTTATGTACATTATATCTAATTAATTCTCACAGAGTTTTTAAATAGTAAATTAGTTCTACTATCCATCTTGATGCTGTCAAATACAGGACTATACACACACAGGACAATAACTAATTCAATACAGTGGTCGACTTGTGGCCGCTCTGCCAACAGCACAGCCAACTCCACTGCTAACATACTCACCTTGACTGACTGTCAGAATTACCATTTGTACTTTTTCTTCTTCTTGGTTCTTGGGTCCACGGTGAGTACACTATAAAGTTGTGTATATAAAACAGTTGTTGTACAGTTGTATGACACATGATACATTCTAAGAGTGAGGTAGAATTTGTCATGTGTCATACACAACTTAACTTATTGTCATTTAGATTTGACCGCGGGGCTGAAGATACAGGTAATAAAGAAAACATTGTATATGAATATTTACCATCCATTGTATATCTGGCAGCCGCTGACGCTACAGCCACTTCACCTCCCGCTATGCGCGGACTCGACTGGTACACGAGCTCCGCGCCCAGTGTTAAACGCCGCGTCACTGCCTGCAAATGTTTCGAATATGTATATGTGTTATTATTCTTATATTGAAATGTGATAAGGTAATTATTATATTCTTGAAGCAATTATCGCATCAGCTTCAAAACCCAGCAGAATAACGAAAAAGATAGGGCACATCAAAAGAATGAATGAAAAATAATATGCCAAATATTTTTGAAGAAAGTGTGAGTGGTAACAGAGGCATGGGGAAACCTTAATTGACCTTTGAGAATAGTTTCAATGCTAATTGTTGAAAATGTTATTCCACACTTAAAAAATAAATCTAAAAAGATTTTTTGTTTTTTTTAACTTCACACTGTATTATATGTAATATTCAGGTAGGTAAAGGGGGCCTAGAGTTAAGACACTTCAGTGTTCACTTATTCGATTAATAAATTTAGAAAACATAGGTTTTATACTGTGGGTATAAACCCTAAAAAACATTACCTGTAAATAATGTCCAACAAAAACAGATGATTTCTCACTGCAGTCTGGTTTACCTACAGCTAATGCTAGTGTATAGTCAGGTCCTTTGTACTCTAATGTGCCTTGCGTTGCAGTTAACTTGCATTCTTGAACCTAAAAAGATATAATAAATAAAAAAATGATTACTACAGCATATAAAATTTAATAACATTTTTTTTTTTTAAATGTATTTTAAGATTTTTTTGACATTTTATAGCTAACCTGTGCGGCACCCTTAACTCTAATTTCTGGTGTAAGCTGATGAATAAGATTAAAGTTCACATTCCCTGCTGGATCCACATCTCCAAGAACAACAGGGAAAGCTTCGGTGGGTGAAATTTGTTTAGTGCCAATGTATGTCGCTCCTAACTTGTAGCCATTTTGCATTGAACTCATTGTGAGGGTGTGGGACATCTGGAAAAATTTTTAACAAGTGTTATGGCCCTCAAGTTAGGCTTTCTAAAGTCTTGTGTATTGTAAATTCAAAAATATTATCAAAAAAACAAATTATATTAAATCTTTGCAGCAATCTATGTTAACTCCAGGTTGGCTACAACTTGTCTTCTAGTACAGAAAGAACCTGGAGACCTACTATTAAGACACATCATTCCCATTAAGATGCTTTTGTTCTCCAATTTTACCGAATTCTGGAGGCACTGTGTGTAGACTAGGAGAATTCAGCCCCACGCTTTGCCTCATTACCAGGGCAGGAAAATGAAAATGAAAAAAAAAATATTTTAATTACTTAAGTGGGAACCAAAACCACAACCTATCACATTTACAGTTGCACATTTGAGCCCATGCATCATCTGTAATTTTATACTTATATTTATTATAATCATAATTAATTGAGGCTATTGTCACCCATTGCTGTAAATATGATTGTCAAAATATGTTTTGTGACAGTATTCATTGGTCTTTCTCTATTCTTGTCTACAGTAATTGAGTGGTAAAGATGCTGCCAATATCACAACTTAGGATTATCAATTGTGAAAGTGAAAAGCAGTATTCAACTATACAGCATAATATGATGTTGGTAAATTAAAAAATAAAATATTTTTTATAGAAGATCCCTATTATAAAATATTTATAAAATTATTCTAGTGTTTGAATTATAAAAATCTTGAAATTTACCTGGAAGTGATTGGAAATGCCTTTATTTACCATAAGTTTTCCACCCTCAAAGTTCACTGGCATGACCTCTGTAATTTTTTTATATAAAAATAACCACTTCAACATTCATCAATAAAAAAAAATAATTAAATATTACTTTTGTACTCAAGCCGTCTAAAAGATTTTTTGACTGTCATACAAAAGCATTATTTTCAACCAATATTACGATTAAACAACCATAGATGGTAAAATTTATCTTATCTGAATACAAACAAGGCCAATTTCAGGTTGGGGATAAATGATGGAAACTTAAAATTATATTACATACTAAGAATATTATTTAAATTTAATTTCATTGTAAACTATATTTATGACAGATTTTTTAACCAGTAATTAAACAATATTAAACGTGAAAATTCTTGGATTACATCACAGGTAACCAAACTTTTCTATTTAGCCTACATACATATTTTAAAATATTTATGAATGAATGGACAAAAATAATAATTTATAAGAAATTTATGTGGAAAATACTATTTAGTAAACACGTATTTATAGTTATTTAATATATACAAAGATTACCTTTGGTCTTTTTATGTAGTTCATCCAATGTCCCGGGATTTTCACGTTTGTTAGCATTTTCTATGTTTTGTGCATCTGCGCTACTGAGTGCTGAGTTAGAAACGCGATATCTGCTCGCTATAGCACCCATTTTACTTAATTTATTTCACTATTTTTCAAATTTATACGAAAAGCGATGAACATGTGCAGCGAAACACAAATCGGCAGAATAAAAGAGAATCGATGTGAAGTTGACAGAAAATGATATTGATCATAGACTATAGAATATAGTAGTGTAATAAAATATTCTAAAAAAGTATACAATGCGGTAGAATTTCAAAATTAATGAAAGTAAAAGTATAATTTTGTTTTACATATCAATAAAAAAAATTCAAAATATATTAAATGTACAAAGGTGAAGTTACACATCAAATAATTGATATTTAATATCTTCATTTATAGCTATATAATATAATAAAGCATACCGAATGTACAATCTAATATATCATGAAATGATGAAATCACTTTGACAGATGTCAAGAAGATCAAATATTCAGTTCCAATTTCTCTCTGCAGCGTTTAGTTTATTTACAATTTTATAATTGAATTACATCTGCTGTAGAAAGCAAATCAAGTATCATAGTTTTAAATACACAATGCCCAAAGTAGTTTCAAGAAGTATCGTGTGCTCCGATACAAAAGATCAAGAAGAATACAATGAGACGAAACCTCTACATATCTACTATTGTATTTGTGGTCAAATGTCTCTCATTTTAGACTGCACGACAGATAGATTACCTTTAAGACCAACAGACGGTGCCAGGGTTATAGATGGATCAAAACATGCTCATAAGCTGACCTCGGATCCCGATGAAACAGTTTATTTAAAACGTGACAAAGGTATCGAAAGACAATACAGGTTAAAATGTAGAAAATGTGGCATACCTCTATATTATAAGCATGATCGAAACAGTAATGTTGTTTTTATCATGAACGGGGCATTAGTGCAGTCAGCGGAGGGATCCTTAGCCGATATCTCTAAGCAAGTAGCTTTATCGCAACCAAAAAAAATTATGGTCACGAAACATACGAAAAACATGGGAAAATTCAGTTCAGTTACAGTATCCACTATAGATGAGGAGGAAGACGAGATTGAAGCTAGAGAAGTTGCTGACAGCTATGCAAATAATGCAAGGATAATTGAGAAGCAGTTGGAAAGAAAAGGTATGAATAAGAGGCAAGCTGAAATGCCACCACAGAATGTAGCAGAAAAAAGGGTTAGGGGAACCCTTATAGATAAATGAATTATAGATAAATTTAATATATTGCACAAAAACCTGTTTAAATTTTTTTTTAAATTAAAATTAAAATTAAGTCCAGATGTTTAATCCTGTAGATAGCCTACAGGATTAATGGTCATCTGGACTTAATTTCCTGGATTAAATATACATGTAAATGAGTAATTTGTTTGTTAAGATATAATTTAATAAATTTTTTAATAATAATAAAATATATTTATAATTTACATTAAATTATAAATATATTTTTTTATAAAACAGCATATGTTTGACTATTTTTAATTATTTGTATTTTTGTTTATCTGTATGATAGACAAAATTACAAATAATTAAAAAGTGTTTAAGTCTACTGTATGCCTAACAACAACAATTAGTCTCAATCCATACATAGAAGATTTTCTTTATTAACAGTCAGAATAAAACAAACCACATAATTTTTGACATTTTTATTTATATGAAAACCATTTTACAATGTTTTTAAACCATAAATATAGATAATTAATAAGGTTTCAATTTGTGACTGACGGAATAAATATATTTTTAGTTTAAATTTTATTTACATAATTATGTACAGTCAAAAGTCCATTACAACTAGCCATTGCTAGAATATAAAAAAATTACTTAAAAAGACAAAATTTGAATACAGATTTCGTAATTTGTACATTATTTACAATTTAATTAATATATTTAAACATTTTCACTGTTATAATATTAAGATTTTTATTTGTTTATAGAGCTATAACAATATTTAGAATTTCTTTGCTATTTTAACCTTATATGAGTGAAATAATATTTTATTATATACACAACAGACACGACAACATGTGTAGGAAGAAAATGTATTATAAATATTTCTAATAAATTTATAAGTTATAACATATTAAATTTAAATAATAAACTATGTAATAAAACTTAAAAAACTACAGTTGGCACTAGACAGTCAAAAACGAAATAGTTTTTTGGAAGAATAACTCCATACATTGGTAAAATAAAATTATTAAATGAAAAGGAAATGTTTTATAATAAAAGACACAAAATGGTGTTTGAAGATGTGTTGGCGAGGTTTCAATATATTTAGAATTTCAAATTACGCAATTTTCACAGACAGGTATATTATCAGGGGTAAAAAAAATATAAATTTATTTTGAAAGAGAATTGCAAATATTTTCGCTTAATCCTAGAGGAATGTGGCTCTTGATAGATCGGGGAGGATTTGTCTACTCTAAGATCGAGAGTAAAAGGGCACTTACTAGGAATACTTATGCTATGTTTCAAAACATTCACTGGAGCACCAAAAATGAAGTTTAACGATAATTTATTACATTATTTTATATAGTAGGTACAGAAAAATTTTGATACAGTTATTTTTAAATAAATGCTTTTTACTTGCATAACTTACTTATGTAATGATATAGAGATAATGTAGGTGATTTTAAAAAATTGTCTTAATTTTCAATAGTCAACGAAAAATCATATTTAATATTAATAATTAAAAGTAATTTACTTTTAAATACAATAAGATCACTTCTTGAGTGACACAGTTTTTATGTTCATAAGAATTCAAATCCATAATTTTCGTTAATATTCATTTTCGGTGCCTCCCTCTCATGAAATATCTTTCAATTTTTATGACAATGGACTACGCAATCGAAATTTATGAAATTTGTCTCTTGAATTCTTAAATGCCTTTCAATATTAAATATTATGTTATAATATTTCTACTGTCTTTTCAGAAAATTATTGAGTAGGTATAATATAAATTAAGGAACATTTTTTTTATTAAACATTGGTTCGGTTCTATAATTATAGTTACATGTCACATCCATAATTATAATGTTAGAAAGCATGTGTAAAAGTAACAAAACTACTTTTTGTATTCACAAATCAACTTCATATATTTTATGTAGGTATATACATTTAATTAATTCATATATATATTTTTGAATTTGGCGGTATATGTGTTCATTTTTAACCAAATACCTTGCAAATGCCAAGTTTTTTTTGTAATGATTTGAATCGTTGATGTTAATTAAACTTGACAGGATGATAGGTAAAATTATTTAGCCGATCGTTTGTATAAATTTTATATATTAGTTCTGAGAGTTCTTTTTAAAATGTTTTTTATGATGTTCAAGACGATCCTTTAAGAATTAAGTAGGGAACATTGAGAATACTATGATCATGTGTGTAATGTGGTCGATTTATTGATATAGTAACAAATTTGATGTTATAAAAATATTTAAACAAATAATATTCAAATTGAAACCTAAGAGGGCAATCTACTTGAGTGATGGAGCTCAACGCCGCAGTTTGCCATCTTACCAGAGTATCATTTTAAACTATCATCTAGTTATGCTGTAGCTTTAATGACAATATGACATGACATAACAATTCAATTCCTGAAAGACCGTCGACATACTACAATACGGAGTTACGGACTTACTTAAATATAAAGTTTGCCAAGTCTTTAAGTGCGGTATTGTCACTCTGATGTAAGTATATCTGCTTATTAATAAAGTGAAGAGTAAATGCAAAAATTGTGTTGAATATAAGTAATAATTTGGTAGAAAATTTTTACGAACAATTATATAGAATTCACTATCACGAGCTAGCGATGTGTTTCAGTCGGGCTTACTTTCAAATAAAGAAAAGACGTTTCGATTTGTATGGTCCATTTTTACAAAGGAATCTAATATCGTCTACTTATAAACTAGTTAGTCAATAGGTACAATAATAATAATAATTAATACTCAAATTTTGAACAAGCTATCACACAATTTTAACATTTATAAGACATACCTATTTCTTAAAACTCGAACAAACTTTAAATTGTTAAATAAAGATCAAACAAATATGAAACCTAATTCATTAAAGATTTTAAACTTGACTTTTTTGTTATTAATATATTGTCAGTTTATATTTGGAATTTATTTAAAATAATAAAAAAATATTAGCAAGAAATTTTATACTTTTCCTTTAATTAAAAAAAAATGGTAAGTATATAATAATAATAATCAGATAAATACATATATGAAAAAAAATCGCTCTTGAGTGCTATTTGCTTATTTAGATTTAATTTGCAAATGTAATGAAATATTTTATTTAAACATACAATCGTATAACAATTCCGTAGTACAATAAAAAACTGAAAGCTATATTTGTAAAAGGATCCCAATATCGAGGAGAGTATTTCCTAATCTATACTATAAAATATCTACTAAACTACGAATCTCACTTGACTGCGAAGCAGTCGAAGAAATTAATTGGCTGAATATGACGTGCCTTGGTCTTACTGAGACTCTATCATAATACTTAGTATCATGAGACTAGAAAAAAGGCGGCCTTGTCAGTTATTTTATCAAATATTTAACTATACCATTTCGGATTTATTTTTAAAATCAAAAATTCTTGCAATACAATAAATCTTTTATTGGTAAGAAAAATCGAACAAATGGCATGAAACGATGGCACGTTCTATGGATATGAAGTATCTATGTTACATCAACCAGGTGAGCACGTCACACTCAACCTCAATCTAACTACATATTTAATGATCTGGTCGTGTCCGCCAAAAAGGCTTAGTTGAGCATATTATCAAAGTGTAAAATCGAGTAGTCGCAGTTGAACGTGTTTAAACCAGCACGGGGCGCCGGCGCGGCCGCCGCGGCTCGGGCTCTGCTATAACCGCTCGCGGGGCCGGCTCAGGACCTCGCCCTATACAATCCCAGATGGTACCCTATACCTTCGTATATTGTTGATCGGTGCGTATAGCACTACGGTTGTGGGGTAGTTAATTTCACCACCGATTCCGGAATTTTGTTTTGGTTTTTCGCAAAATATTTGTCTATAAAGAAAAACTTTATTTCCTTTGTTAAAATCAATAAGGCTTTAAGCTCAGCGAGTTTTTTTAATTAAAAAAAAAATAATGATTATTAGCTATTATTTTTATAGATTAGCTATAAATATACCATTCCAGTAGTTTGTTATTCAAAATGTACTCCAAGTTATATTAAAATTTCTTATGAAAAAATGAAAATAAAAGTGTTTGAGGCTGGTCTCCTAGCTAGTTACGCAAGCCACGTAACCATTCTGAAATATCTTTTTATTTCACAATGCAACGTTTTGTGGTTAGCATTTCTGTTAAAAGATTTTCACAAGGTTTTTACCTTGTAAAATTTAGAGAAATTATATTTAATTTAGAGAAATTGCCACCTGGCGAGGGAGGATGCTAATTGTTGAATCATCATATTATAATACCAAACATACTAAAGTTGCTCATTTTACAATAAATTAAAACACTTGTGAACTGAAAGCCTCATTATTTATTGTCTTATTTAAATTTGAGCCAAATTATTCAATCAGGTACAAAAGCAGGTGGGGAAATTAACCTCACTTTACTCACGTGATGCTTACCACTTGCGGTTGTTGGTTCTGAACTTGTTTTAAGTTCTTCTCTTTAATCATAAGTTGATGCGCCGCCCTGAAATTTTATTTTATGATTTATTCTGTTTGCGATTTTTTTAGTAATCTATTGTCCTATTTATGTATGTATCTATATCACACTGAGTCAGGCTCTACTAGCACATCGTACCTATCCATTTGCTCTTGAGTCATATCAAGTGCCTCCTGCATTTCCCTCGATGTGTTCCTCACGAATTCTGGATCGCAGTACTCCGCTAAGCCTTGTTCCGCTAACACCTGTTCAAAATGTTAGCAATCAAATATTGCGTTATATTATTTAATACATAAATGTGACCCTGCGACCGCGTGGTTATGTTATTTATTTGCTTCATTCAATTTTCATATTTAGGTAACCAGAAACATAAAAGTCATGTTTTATGAGGTAAAATTGAAGAAATGTGTTATATCATAAAATCTATCAAAGGAATAGTAAATACTAGAGAACAGGACTGAAACCCTTGTTTATTTCATAGCATCTTATTATCACTATCCTACTAGCAATAATACTAAAACATCTTGGACATATGATTTCAAAAATATTCTTTTGTAAGAATTATGCTTGTGCATAATCAAATAATCTTTAATATGATGTTACCTTTAACTATGTCCCGCGTATAGGAGAATATGAAAAAGAAACTTTGTACGGGAACCTGGTGTTTCGTTATAAAATTTTACGCCGATTTCTGGAGGCATTGTGTATTGAGTCTCAAGTGGGAATTGAACCCAAACACTGTCGGGTTTACAGTCACATGGTTTTGCCCACGACTAACGTCAATATTTTGAGTAAAATGTTCTTACCCTCGTGACGAGACTCTCAGCGGAGCCGACCACCGGCACCGAGCTGTTGCGGGGACTCCCGGGCAGCGACACCACACTGCGGCAACTATCGCCGCCTGTTTTATTATTATTTTAATTAGCACAGTTTTCGGTTATAAAAAATGTCCTTAAATAACGTGTATAAATGTTGTATATAAATTAGCTTTTGTTGCTAAAATTGATTTTTAATTGTACTAAATGTAGGAAAAATTCAATTACTTTGTTAGTAAAGCAGATTCTAAATTACTTTATAATACTTATCTCTAGAAATACGGAGTACTTTATCTCATTTTGCTTACATCGCCAATTTTCTCTAATCTCTACTGTCTCATTCATTTACTTTATATACATTTAGTACTATTTTAAGCCTATCCAAGCTATGAGTTCTGAATTTTGAAGCAGCTATTCTAATTTTTTCTAATCACCAATTTTATACGGTTCTCGTGAAGTTTTGTGAATTTTTCTATTCGTGCAAGTTTCAGATGCAAGCGTTATTTTTTATTATTCCTCACTAAAAGCTTCTATTCGTTATTCTATACTAATGCAATACAGCCGTTCCAATGAATTGTTAGTTTCATGTCCATTAACTGTTTATTGGTGTAGTGGTTTACTTATAGCTTTTCGCTTAAAATATATATCACAATGTTATAAGTATTTATTCATTGTTTAGTTATCTTCATATACATATATACTCGATTACTCCGCTTAAATTAGGGAAAGACATTTTTGTCTAAAGGGAATAAAAAAATATTTAATGCTGTGCTAATTTTGGTAGGTACTGTTTTGTGTAATTTTAGCTGTCACAATAATGTTCAGGTGGAAGCATAAGGTTCTTTAGTGTAATATAAAAAAAATTGTGCAAATAGTTGTGTAGGAGAATTTTTTGGATTGTAGGTTAATGAGATGATGTTGGCAATGTGATAGCTTGCGGAATTGTGTACTTATACCACTTTCACAGATTGCATTCCTTCATGATAATATTGTTCCTGAAAAGCTTGAAATAAGTTAGTGCATGATGCTCGTCATAAGAAAGTTTCCTTCATATGGACGTTTGAGCTGTATTACTTAATTTTAAGCTCCTAGTTTATTTTATTCTGCCTAAAAATTTACTTCAACCATCATAATTAACATACTATGAGTGTATTCGTCTAAATTTTCTATATAAAAAATATTTAGATACAAGACTTTGAGTTTTTATTTAATTAATATTCAAAACGATAATATGAATGTTGGGATTCATTGCTCGACTAAAACCCAACAAAACTAAGAAGGAAACNCACCGCCGCGCGCTGTCCCCGCGCCCTCCGCGTGCGAGAACGCGAAGGGCAGGCGCGCCGCCGCGTTGTAGCCGTACAGCGTCATGGCGCGCGACTCGGCCGGCGCGCACGGCCGCGCCAGCAGCGCCGATATCTTGGGCGCTATGGTCTCGGCGGGCGACGGCGTCTTGTCCTCCGGCGACGCCTTGCGTATCGCCAGCTTGTCGGCGCCCTCAGGGTGCACCTTTTGTCGCGAGACGGGGGACGTGGACTTGGCGCCCGCCGCGTCGGGCGTCGACAGGTAGTTGACGCACCCGAACGCGAGACCGATCTGTCCGAGCATTTCGGGGTAGTTCGACTTTTGGTTGCTATCCAATGCGGCGTGGAACAAGGTTAGTGTTAGTCACAAAACGCAATGCCAGAAAATGTAAGTGAGTGTTAGAGGAATGAGTACGTAACCGGAAAACCACTCGTTCACACGTTTTAGCTACCTTTGTAAATAGCGTTCTTTAGATCGTTTGTCGTAGCTCTGCAATAAGGCGAGACAGTGATTATTTTCCATTGAATACGTAATATTAAACATGAAGCTATGATGATAGGAATAGTGATAAAATAGAGAATACTCACTCGAGGACTTGGTATATTTTCTCCGATTCTCCGTTGAATATCAGGGGCCTTAGTGGTATTTGTTCTTTTGGTTGACCATTGGCCCTAAAAATAAAATATATTAATATTTTCTTTATATATGTAATATTTTAGGGGACTTAAAGCTGTAATAGTATAATAAGTTAAACGAACTTACAGATTGGGTGCTAATGGCAATGGTCCTACTCCATACTCGCGTTGCATTAATGAACTTAAGTGGTTCCCAACGGCTTCTGTAATACATTTACACATACTTATGTATTTTTCTGCTCCACACAAAAATTATAAAAAATATGGATTTTTTCTATATTCGGTTACAATTATAACTACCTGGTGGACCTTCGCCATGTTTCCGAGGCCTGTGGAAATGTCTGTTGGGGCCGTGCCTGCGTATACTTGACCAAACTCCACCGAACAATGAATGATTTCGCTGTGGAAAATGTTATAAGTGTTATAAATCAAATATTTAGGCATTTTATTTAAGATTTTATTATTAGCGTTTTCAAATTATCTAAAGAGAAAAAAAAACGTCTTTAAAAAAACTATGAGTAACTAGACGTATATTTTCAGAAGCATTTTACAATTTTGAAATATGATTTATATTCTCTAATATATGAAATAAAATAAAGTTCAATTTTAATTATTTTGTTACATTTTCAATGGTATAAAAATGTACAGAGAGAAAAAATAAAATCATATTTAGCAGATATAAATCTGAATATAAATTCAAAGCCGACGATATATGCATATAAGTTACGGAGCGATATGGTCTCTATCTATAGCTTTGGCTTCTAACTAGATTTACTTTTAGTTTCTACTTACCCTATGCATAGGTACATCATTATCTGGTATAACTTCATCGAGGGTTCCCGATATCGCTCTCTTCAGCTCCGGGCCAGCCTCGTGCAGGGTCCTCAGACCGGCCTGTAAAGTCATCTGATGACACTGCTCGTCGGTCTGTCTCATCTCTTGTTCCTTTCTTTTTTTGAACCTTTACACCAATTGTATGTTGTAAGTTGACGAGTAAATATTAATATGAGAATATAGATTTTTTGGTCTATGCAGCTATTTATACAATACATTAGTAGCTAAAACTTGATCAAACGTGAAATTTTAAAGCCACACTTTATAATCCAATGATTTGTGTGCAACTAAATTTTTAGCTATTCTATTGCGATATATTACTAATAAAATTTTTACGAATAATTTTTTTTGTATTTTATTTTTTCAAATTTTTCGAATTTGTACACGTTTACTCTATATTTTATTATACGCTACTAAAATTTAATCTAGCTTTTGCTAAATAAAAAAACATTTCAAAATTTTGTATGTTAAATGTGGCTGTTTCGATATTCATGTGTGTCTGTTGATAGAATCCGATAATACACAAAAACACAACATTAAATTTCGGATATTGGATGGGTGATGTCCCTTCTGTCAGTGCATGCGTATGTCGTGATTAGACCGTGTGATGTATGTGGGTACTTTGAAAAAGTCTTCAAACTGTTTAATGTTTATGGAATATTAAGTCTCGAAGGACCATGCGGGGTACAACCGAAAACATCTAGGATTGAACCTGCTATCTTTTGATTTCATTACTATCGTCTATATCCGAGCTCTTATAAAAACACTAAAGGGCAACATTCTCTCTCCTAAACAACATACGTTTTCTCAGATGGGTTACTTACGCGTGATTCCTATGGAACAAAAACATAGAGTCAGTGTTAAACTGAACATAATAAAAATAAATATTTAGAGTTTAAATACAAAATAAAACATAATTTACAATAATAAGTTATAAGTTCTTATATAAATCATTAACCTTTCACACAAAAGTTAAGCTTGTTCATTAATTAGTGGACTATTTCCTATGGATAGTTATTTTACTTAATTAAGTAAGATTTTTTTAGTTTTTTTTCTATTATAATTAAATTTATTAATAGCTTCGTGTAATAAATTGACACGTGTAAAAGCTATAAGAAAGACTCAATAATGTACAATATTATATAAGTTTGTAATATTTCGTGGTGCCTATGTATTTTCAAATGTGTGTTATTGCAATTATAAAGATATCAAAGTTTCGAATCCTGAATCTGTCATTTTTTAGCTAGTGAAAGTTGGCCAATTTTTGTCCATCTTCATTTGTAGAAAATAGAACAACTGTAACTAAAAATTCTGGCATGTTACACATTAAAAATACTTATAACTTCATCAAATAAAGTGAATGACTTTGTAGTTATTCAATGATTTGGCCTTTATATATTATGTGAAAGATAATTCTTACCTTCTAAAGTAATCCTGTATAAGGAATGTAGCGTAGAACTTGCCGACAGTGATCTCGTTGGGGTCACCTGGAGGTGGTACTACTTGATCCAGGAGTTTGGGAGAAGTTCTCTTCCAGATCTTCTTGATGACCGCTCGAAGTTCTGTGTTACAATCGTCGATGTTGCCTGTGAAGTGATAATTTGATATTATTTTGAAAATGGATTTTTTTTTGCTGTTTCCATTTTTATTCATGTTTCTATATCTTCAGAATTGCGTGAGATAGATCTATTCCTATATTTTAACTTAATATTAAGACACTATTCTTCACTTTCCTTTAATTTTAGATAAATAATAATTTTGTTTTATTTAATATATAGCGATGTAACGTTATCCCCCTTTTCTTTTCTCATAATTCTTTTATTTACAAAAGGTTGTATGTAGGAGATAGCTTGAAGCAATAAGTACGCCTTTACATACTTGGTATCTACATACGTTTCTATTAGTTTGTGTTATTACCATCAGTTTTGATCTTGAGCGACGTACGAACAACGGCGAAGAGCGTCGCGTTGAAGAGCACCGTCCCGTCCGAGTTGAGCGGCATGTTCATGGACACGAGGCGCTTGCACGCCACCCGGTGCGGACACAGCTTGCCGAACCCTGTCCCGGGAGGAACAGGCACTCTTTAATATATATATGTAGTTGGTTACAAGCAACACAATATAGCTTTATGTTATAAATAAACAATTATAAATTTAAATCTTCATAAAAAACAGAATAGAAATAACAAAATGTACAATAAATATATAGCTTACCTAGAGGCGGACTAATTTTTCTTAATAAAGTAACTACATCTAAATGTTTTATTCGTCCTTTTGCATCTGGATCATATTCACTCCATAACCTGAAATAATTGTGTAATTACGATATAGGTATATATATTTTATTAAGACAGTAAAATTTTACAATTATTTATTAATTATTGTACAATAGATGCAATTTAAGCTCTCCATCAACCTTATAAAGTCCAATAATAACAAATATAACGAATAATAGAACCAGAAACATAATTAATAGAATAGAACCTTAAATAGTGTCCATTTATCTTCACATAGTTTTTTCTAATAACGCTGTTACTGTACAAATATCTATTTAATGTTTGAGTGGATAATGTTGTTTTACCTTATAAATTCATCTAAATGGTGTGGTCCCAATATTGACCAGTCTCTTGTTAAATAGTCAAAATTATCCATAATGACGGCAACGAATAAATTAATTATCTGAAAACAAATATGATAAACTTGAAAAAAGAAGCTTGAAAATAAATATACGTATCCGTTTGGATGAAGCAAAATATTATCAAATATATGATAATTCATATATACTAACAAGAAAAGAACACAAGACGTAGAAAGAAATGAAGTATGGGAAAGCGAGGACGCTGCCGCAGGAGCCGCTACTGTCTTCTTCCCCCTCTTCCTCATAGTTCCTGTCGCAATGAACATCCGGTTCCGGAGACACTCCCATCATTATGTCCTGCCATGCTTCACCTGGAAAAGAAAATGTATAATACTTGTAATTATAACAGTTTTGAACTTAAATAATTAAGAAGAATGATGTGACATAGATAGAGTACAGTCTTGTGACAAATTAAAAGTTTTGCACTTTTCGACAAGAAATTATGTAAACATCCCATTTAGAAATTCAAATACAATAGGGGAAAGAACTTAATTGAATACCATCATAAATAAAAAGAAGAACTATTTAAATACACCTATCCCCCGATTTACACGGTAGATACGTTCCTGAGAAAAACGTGTAAATCGAAAATTAAAANTACAGTCTTGTGACAAATTAAAAGTTTTGCACTTTTCGACAAGAAATTATGTAAACATCCCATTTAGAAATTCAAATACAATAGGAGAAAGAACTTAATTGAATACCATCATAAATAAAAAGAAAAACTATTTAAATACACCTATCCCCCGATTTACACGGTAATACGTTCCTGAGAAAAACGTGTAAATCGAAAATTAAAAATTTTCAAGTCAAAGCTTGCAGAAAATGCATAATTTTGCTGTTTAACAGTTGTGATTTTTTTCAATATTTTGTAGGTGTACACAGAAACAAAAATAAAATGCATTGACAGGTTAAAGTATGTAATATATTACGGAAACACTGTTTTTTATTTAATTACAATAAATTAAACAGAAGAACAAAAAATTTAGTTTTTCGACAAAAAATTCCCGCATTTTTTTTCCCTCTGAATTTTACTTTAATCACAACCGTTAATTTATAATAATCTAAATTATGCACTCACTTGTAATTTATGAATATGGAAAATTAAATCTTTCTGAAACTGTGAAACTTTCACTCAAATACAATTTTCCGTAGATAAAAAAACTTATTTGGAAAACCGTGTAAAAGCGAAAACGTGTAAAAAAGAACCGTGTAAATCGGGGGATAGGTGTATTTCTAAAATACATGTTAGTACTTAATAGTGAATAGAATATGTGAAGAAGAATTTTTAGAGATAGGTTATTGAAATAGACCGTAGAGCTATATTAAAATATTAAAAAAATATGTTAATATCTTACCGGTGGCAGATCGAAATAACACTAATATAGCTTGTGGAAACGTTTGAAAATGGTTATTTCGTGTGATAGGAGTGTCGTCGTCTATCGCTATTTTGCCAAATACCTAATAGAAGAGAAACAAAAAAAAGGAAATATTGTTTTGTTAGTATTGCCATTTGTAGTACAAAAGATACATACAAAATTATGTTTTTATAATGTAACAAAGTTAATATTTCCCATGCTCCATCAAACCTCCTGGACGTCATGGTTGAATCCAAGATGCAATTTAACCATTAAATAAATACCATGAATAATGAATTTTATTCAAAAACCCGAAAGGGTCCTAGAAAAAGACAATATTCTTTATATTTGCAAAAAGAGACATATAATAGTGATATCTGTTAAGCGTGAAATGTTTAAAGATTGATAAAACTCACCTGCATTCCAACTACAGCATAAATGAAGAACAGCATCAAAATCAGCAGAGCAACGTAAGGCAAGGCTTGAAAGGACTTGATAAATGTCCAGAGTAGTGTCCTAATGCCTTCTCCTCTGGACAATAGCTTGACGAGTCTCATCACACGAAACAGTCGAAAGAAGTTAATGGAGGGGATCGAACTTTCCTGTTTCAGATATTATATGAGTCAATACATATTCTTTCTTATTGTAGGATTCTATTTGTCTATCCTAGAGAGACATGTCCCTTCGATCAGTTCTCCTATTTAGGGATGTTCTAGTATTTGTTTTCTAGGGTAACATCTTTTTTCTATCAAATATAACTCTATTCGTTTTTCATGACCGTAAAACAAGTATGTTGAACTACGGTACTATAATTGTCTTGTCAGTCAAATATTTGTTCGAATTACTTTGCACATTGTTCATAAGTGCTATACTATTTTTTTGTGTATTTACAATTTCTATTGTACTTATTAATTTTTGTGTTTTGTGAAATGCCGTGCTTTTTTACCAATATTTTCCGATACATACATATATAAATAGATAGTTTTGTTGCAGGTTACTGTCCCAGATGCAGTACGATACATCGAAAGCTAACCTCATCATTAAATCGCTGGACAACATGTAAAGCTTTAATATTAGTGACATCAATAGTAGAGGTACCTACGGAATGTATCCCAAACTAATTTTTGATTTCACGCATCCTTTACATATATATTTACTTTACATATATATTTACTTTATATATATATTTTCAGCTTCACGCTGCATCCCGTACATAGCGGGTACTTAGACTGAACTTGGGTACCTAGTGTCAAAATTCTGGAGGCATTACGTGTTGCGTGGCGGGACTTAACGCCGCGCTTTTCTTCGTTATCAGAGCGAGGAAATGGAAATGTTAAATATTTCATTTCCTCGAGCGGGAATCAAACTCACACCACGTTACACGCTGCGCCACGACTAGCCTCAATGAAACTTTCGGCAAAAGTGATATCTTAATATACAAAAGCTCGCACTCACCTTAACAACGTGGGCTCTTGGTAGTCCACTTCCCTGAAATAAATATTACGCTTCAATGATCTACGTATAGATGCAGCGTGCTTGCTGTTATTACAACACCTATGTATGTCCATGCTCGGGACAGTAACTACGCCGCCTAAATTTAAATATTTCAATTTTGCACTTTGTAGCGGAAAAAAGAAATCTGTATAGATTAAAATGTATTTTTGAATATTTAGAACTTATTCAGAATTTAATGATGATGATATTTAGGATTTAAAAAAATATTATTTTCTGTAGTAATCTATCTATCTATATATATAAAAGGACCTGTCCTCACTGACTGAGGTAAGACGTACGACACGACAGCCTTAACCGCTGTGCGTAGAAACGTGAAATTTGGTCAGATGTTTACTTTCATAATCTGGACATCCGCTAAGAAGGGATTTTGAAAAATTTTAACCTCAAAGGGGTGAAATCGGGGTTGAAAGTTTGTATGGAAAAAAAAATAAATCGGCACCGATTTTTATAAAATTGTAAATTCAGACTCTTAAAAATATTTAATTGAATACGTGTTTCACAGTATTTTAGAATTTACCCCCTAAGGGTGCAAATAAGGGGTTGAAAGTTAGTATGGAAAAATCATTAAATCGCCACCGATTTTTATAAAATTTGAAACTTAGACTTGAAAATACATCATTGAACACATGTTTCATGGTTTATTAGAATTCCCCACTAAATAAGCAAGCGAAGCTGCGCGCGTCCGCTAGTTTTTTATAATCTTAAAAAACCTACAGTTGGATTTAGATTCACATTTAGTATATTTAAATTTAGGCTGCGTATTAAGTGAATTACTATATATAATAGAATACCGCTTGAAGCGTGCGCAGTGATTTTACCTGATTCTTGAGTTCGTTTACTTGTGAGACAACGATGTCGATGATGCTGCCGAGCACAATGATGAAGTCGAAGGTGTTCCACGCGTCGCCGAAATAATTCTGGAATTTACGGTCTATTTATCTTGTTTGGTCTAAATCTGTCAATTAATAGGCGAACAACTAAAAATTCTGGATAAGTTTAGGTTATTAGAAGTAAACTAATACAGTACATTATCTCATTTTATTTCTTTATTTGTTTATTATTATTTAGGGGGTTTAAAAAACAATATTGATATTATGAGCCAATTTGCGCCGTTGAGTTCCACCACTCAACACGCAATGCCTCAAGAATTAGACGGAGTGTCATAAAACTAGGTTCCCAGGTTCCCTCTGCCTACACTGCTATGTGCAGAATAAAGCGTGAAGCTAAAAAATAAAACGAAAAATCTAGTCCTATTAAAATTAGACTGATGGTTAGAAAAATATAGTCATATTATGTTGCATTTATCTTCATTATGTTTCTGTTTCATTTAACTACTTTATAGTTCATTGTCTCAAAACTTGTATATGGGTTGAGTCTTTTCACCACACAAGCGACAAAATATTACTTGTTTTTTTATCAGCTTCCCGCAGTATCCCGCAGTATCCCGTATACAGCAGGGTAGGCAGAGAGAACCTAGTGTTAAGACACTCCGTTCCCCATTTTCCACCGAATTCCGGAGGCATCGCGTGTTGAGTGGCGGAACTCTACGCCACGCTTTACCTCGACACCAGAGCGAAGAAATCAAATAAATAAATAAAATATTACTTAATTTAATAAATCACCTTAAACCTAAAGGCAGCGAGTTTAAAAATGAACTCAAGCGCGAATACAGCAGTAAATATCATATTGAGCATATCCAACGCCTTGCTGTACTCCGGCGACTGGTCGTGGTACTTCATGGCGAGGGTGATCGTGTTGATCATGATGAGCACGAAGATGGCGTACTCGAACGGCTGTGACGTCACGAACCACCACACTTTGTATTGGATACGATGTTTTGGTATGTACCTTGATTGGATAAATAACATTTTACTAAATAATAACGTTTTAATTTTAGAAGTTTTTGAATTTAAAAAAATTGGTTTCATATACTTTTTGTTATTTTCGGAGAGAACAGAAAACCCTAGTAACAAATAAAATTTTTCATATTTCTATATTCAAATTCTCTGCTGATAGGTTGAACTTAACGCTGCGATGATTTTAACAAATGATGTCGATGTGCGTCAGATACATAGTAACACTGTTTCGAAATATAAAATTACGAGATGAAATAATTTATTTCCTATACTAGATGATAATAATTTTAATGACTCACCTTCTAATAGGTTTAGCTTTAAGAGCAAATTCTATACAATTCCTTTGGTTCTTGTCTAGTTCACAATTCTTATATTCCTGCTCACCCTCATTCTGGAATGTCACTATGACGAAACCGACGAATATATTTACCTAAAAAAATCATATAAAACATGGTAAAATTTATATTTTGATAATTATGTCCATGACAAGTGAGAGAAGTCAAGTGACTCACCATAAAGAAGGCAATTATAATTATATAAATAATATAGTAAGCTGCTACAATTGGACGGAAGTTAGTGATGGGACCACGATCTTCAGCATTCGAATCTATAGATACATACAATAACCTGAAAAGAATTATTTTTGAATTATTATACTACTATAATTTCTATTTCGTGGTTTTTATAAATATATTTTGTTGCCATTTGCGTTTTGGGATTGTCACTTTTTGCATCATCTTCATATTACGGTGAAACCAAATTTCATTCATTTCTACTAACCTACTAATCCATTTTTATTTAAAAAGACTAAATGCGGTATATTGGGAAGCGTAACACGGGCTTCCTAAATACCATCATTTTTCTTTCCCATTAACATAAATAATTAAGTCAGTGAGGCTAGTTCTGGCGCAAACGCGACGCATTGTAGGATAGATTCCTAATCGAGATGAAATTATAAAATATTTAATATTTTCATTTCCTCAAATGTCTTAATGGGAACGGAGTGTTTTAACACTAGGTGTCCAAGTTCCCTTTGTCTACCCTGCTAAGTGCGGAATACAGCATGAAGCTAAAAAAAAATTAGGCCAATCAATGCCTTACCCTGGCCATCCTTCAAAAGTAGACACAGTGAAAAGCGTCAGCATTCCTTTCATCACATTGTCGAAATGAAAATCATTTCTCTTCCAAACTCTGTCTCTGACTACATAATTAGGATTTTCGAATACTAAATAGGTTCCCCTGGAATCAAAATTCGCTTTCAATACATGTCCAAACATAAAAAAACCCATACGACTGAAATACTTACTGACACTCATCTTTTGTCATTTTTGAAATATCATTACACCTAAAAAATTTACCCTGGAACAAAACTTAGGTGATTAGATAGTATTACCAGTTTTATTGTAATAGAAGCAGTTAGTTACGAATACATGATGCTGAAGCTGTTACGGAGGAACCCATTTCTCATGATGTCACAAGCGATTTCAAACAGCAATTATAAACATATTTACAAACTGGTTTCATTTTTTTGCAATATTCCTAAAATATTTTCTAGGATATTAGAAAAAACGATATAGAATTTCGTTAATTCGGTTATCAAAGTTACAAATCAATATGAATATCAGGGCTCACCTTAAATAACTGTACACCGACGACAGCGAACATAAATTGTAACAAATACGTAACTAGCATTATATTGCCTATTGTCTTAATCGCTACTATCACACATTTCACTACATACTATATAATGAAGGGTGGTGCGAGTTAGTTGCGTGGGTATACATTACCAGGGGCCAGTCCGGTCCGGTAACCACGCAGCGACGGAACATACGGGGAAAAGCAAACAATATTTAATAATGGGGCTTCAACACAAGGGTATAGTATAGGGTATTCTATATACTTTGTTAAGACAATTGTTAGACGTCTTCGAATGGGTTTGACGAGAACGCCAAGGTAGGGGGGTAAGGTTATCTATGAAATTAGTCCTCTAAATGAACTGGATTGTTTAATTCTACACCTTTGGGCTCAATCTAATCTAATCATGCTTAGAAATTTTGGTTAGTCGGTTGGTATCAATATATTTTTACAAATTATAAAGTTAGTTTTAATTAAGGAGAGATGCCCGTTTCATTCCAATTGGTAATAATTATTTTTACTATAAGTTCTATATTTTTTTTTTATTTTAATTCTTCAAATATTATAACGAATTTTTTTACAATAACAATGAAAATATAGAACAAAAGAAAGAAATATTTAAAATAAGAATAATAAAAAGTGTAGAATTGTTAGATAAGAAGGCGTGACAAGCAACAAATGAAAATGCGAAGGAAATAAAGCACAAAGCAAAGCATAAGTAAAATACATACATATAATTACATATAGATAGATAAAGAAAAAATATAATCATGAGAAATGAGTGACAAAAGAAAATAGATTGAGAAACAAATTATAAGTTACCCAAAGGTGTAAGTTTACAAAAGTTTGAAATTTGTGTAAAACTCCAACCGGTGTGGACACACGTGAGGTACACAATACGATACAAACGACCGCAACGGTGAGGGTCTGCTGGTGCTAGTGGTACGAATAGGCTACGACTCTATACACGGTACTGTCAGTGTATACAGCGAGTTCTCTCTATGAACGCGAGTGTCTCTATAGTGTTAATACGTTGTGTCCAAGTGTCTAGTATAGATGAAACACTTTCGAATAGGTTTGACATTTTCACCAGTTTGCGAGTGCAGAGCTCGGACACAGTTTCTATACACTTACAAATATACAAGTGTAAACAGTACATACATACATTGATGTATGACATTTACGTCACGATTGTAGTCCTAGTCTATTCGTACCATAAGACTCTTAACGGCTTCGGCGCCCCCTACCTTGAACATTTGCACTCCCATGACCGCGAACATGAATTGGAGCAAGGACGTTACCAATAAAATGTTGCCGATCGTTTTGATTGCAACGATCACGCACTGAACAACGTGCTATAATCAGGGAAAAATTACTTTCAATATCCATTTGTATTAATTGCAATTTTTTTAAGCATTGATCTATAATTATCTCATTTTATATTATAATTCAATATATTTTATTTTTGGTGTGATGAACTGATTACTGACCTTAAGGCCTTTGGCCCTATTAATAGCTCTGAGAGGCCTCAGAACCCTGAACACTCGCAAAATTTTCACAACGGATATACTCCCAGATCTGGAAAAGAATTGAACATATACAAGAAAGTGTTAGTAGTGTGGTGGTGAGGTACGACGCCGTAACCGCTGTGCGTAGAAACGTGAAATTTTGAAAGATATTTATTTTTGTAATGTTACCCACTAGGAAGGGAATTTGAAAAATTTTTACTCTAAAGGGATGAAATAGGCCTTGAAAGTTTTTATGGATTTTTTTTTAAATCTGCACCTATTTTTATAAAATCTGAAATTCAGAATGATAAATATATTTAATTAAACACGTGTTTTACGGTTTTTAAGAATCCACCCCCTAAATTGAAAATAATTTCATAAATATTCGTACAGTTCAAGCGGGCCGCCCAGGTCGCTAGTCTTAGTATATTCCTGTTCGGTTTGACTGTATACGATGATAAATATTTCCCTTAAAGGGGTGTTTATTGTGGTCAGTTCAACTCTGGGCATTATTCTACCGCCTGTCACACCATGTCTTTAATTTGACGAGTTGAAGTTGAAGTGGGAGACAGGTGAGTATGAGACTTAAATTACACGATACAAAATTATTAATTATTATTATTTATTAATTATTCTCTTACATATTAACAAGAGCACTCACCTAAAGCTCATAGATATCAAAGACACGCAGACAACGAGCATGTCCAGCACGTTGAAAGCGGAGCGTAGGAAGGCGCCCTGGTGCAGCACGAGACCGTATGTCACCAGCTTCAGGAACAGCTCCAACGTGAAGATGCCCGTGAAGAACATGTCGAATTGACTGAGCAGCTGATAAAATTAAATTTAATTTTGATGCCATTATAAGGCATATTTAGTTTTAATAAACTTAAACAATAAGTATATTTGTTTTGTTTATGCACGGTTTTATGTAGTTTGAATTTTGTTGAACATGGTCATGAATTTCTGAAGACTTAAGAATTCAAAATATTGAAATCAAAAATATCAACTAAATGATATGTACTAATTAATTTCTTTATCAATAATATTCTAAAAGTCTGCAGCAAGTTAAAACTTACCCAATTTCGAAATCCCTTTTGGGCAGCATCTAATGGATCTTCTGCAGCTAACATAGCCGACGAGAACATGATACACACCAGGATGATGTTTCCAAATGTTGATGACGCAGACATTTTGTAGCAGAATACACGAAACCTAAAATAATAGACACGTTATATTTTTTGCAAATGTTACAAAATGAAATAGAAATTGATGATATACATATAATATCTTATGAATTTTTAATTTTAAACCGTTATGTAATTTAGAAAACACATGTATCTAATGGAAAGAAAGATCAACACAAAGCGAAAGATACGACACATTTATTACACATACAAACATATTTATACAATTTTATTATTTTAAAAATATTAAAAAATGTGTAACATAAGCTAGTTCATGCAAAATTATAAAATATCGACAAAACTTTTATTTGAGCTCATGCTATTAACACAATATATAAGAACCAAAAACATGCACTAGTATCTCGGCATGTTCTAAAAATATAGAAATGTCTATCTATAGGTCTAAAGTACCATACGTTCACTTCTATTAACATAGTCCTCTAGTTTCATGCTTCTATACAAGAAAGCTGAACTCTACAAAAATACCTAACCTCTAACATCGGAGCTTAAAGGTACCCTGTAATCTCATTGTCGATATTTTTTTAGTTTTTGAAGTAATTTTGAATGGAGGACAGCACTCGTGCACAAAATATGAAATGATGCATATAGACACGGACAAAATG
Organism: Heliconius cydno galanthus; assembly: GCA_036379175.1. NCBI lineage: Eukaryota > Metazoa > Arthropoda > Insecta > Lepidoptera > Nymphalidae > Heliconius > Heliconius cydno. The sequence goes on along the minus strand of JAKRZM010000651.1, from coordinate 20,613 downwards.
AACGGAGGTGAACCAATCAGGACGCCAATAACACAATGAGTCACGGGTACCGAGTGACCGATCACCTGTTGGTTGGTGAGAATATGAAGAAACTACTAGCGTTCGGTATTGGCGGCGTCTGATTTGGCATATTCAGTTCAGAGATCCGCCTCGGTCTAGCGGTTACGAGCGTTCCCTCCTCTTCGAGCTCGCCGCCATCTTTGTGATAGAAACATATGACATTCCTTTCATTCAATTCTAGCTACGAATACTTAAATATAACCTTCGCACCTATAAGAAACATTACGTGTTCATGCCGATTGTGACGTCCCTATGCCTACTTTAAATCAAATGCAATTAAAGAATGTGTTTAGCTAAAAAATGTGAGAATAAATTAAATACAATAACAAAAACGAATAGCTGAAAGTATTAAAATTGATTAAGATAAAGGCATAAATACTGAAACAGAAAAGCTCTGATCATGTCAGCATCATTCTCAATCGAGATAGAACTGACACTCATCAGAGAAATTAAGAAACAAAAAGAAGAGGCAGATAAGAAAACATCTAATCGGAAGCGCCGGTCCGCGACGATCCCTAACCTGTTGTCTTTGGGAAATATGAAGAAGGAGGAAGCATCAGGGATCGGCTTGGCCGAGTCCCGGATGTCCACCTCCGAGAGGCGCCGTGGCCGCGCTGACGACGTCGTCGGCTTGCGCCTCAAGCGCGGCTCGTCCGAGAACTCTGTGCTCACTGTATTTGTTTTGTTAGCTAATTGCTTGGTTCTCGATTTCGTTATTACTCTGCGATAATCTTTACTTGATTATTGTAGAGTAATTCAAATAGATTATTTATTAACCAGGTTTGGTTGTGCAATATAAGATGGAAATACACATAAATATATTTATGAGTATAGATAGTCTATTAGATATTACAGTTTAAATAAATATCAATATTTCTATGTACCACCTATACATCTATGGATATATTTGTTCTGTCTTATGCTGTTAAAAACTAATAAAAATGCTTATATCTAATATAGACATAAATATAATAAAATAATATTCTCTTCTTTTAATACCATTTGAACAATAAATGAATAAAAATTATATTAAGATTTTATATTTTATGTAATTTACTCATATTGTAAACATTTTTCTTACCAATATGATTTCTCTGATGATTTTCCATTTCATCTATTTCTTGTTCTTCCTCAACTCTCTCATCGTTCTCCTCATCCATACCCGGGTCTCCTATATCACCGTCTATATCATCGTGCGGTTCACCTTCAGATCCAGTTTCTTCTCCTTCGTATTCTCTTTCAGAACTAAATTTAATAAGGAATGTAAGTATTTACTTTTTAAATTAGTAGCTTGAAGTCGTCGTGACGCAGTGGCATAGCGTATTACTGTGAACGCGACGATTTTGGGTTTGATTTCGACTTGGGGGAATATATTATTTAATATTTTCATTTCCTTGCATGCAACGGAATGGCTAACACTAGGTTGCGATTGAATCAGCCTCTGTCTACCCTGCTATATGCGGGATAAAACGTGAAGCTAATTATTATTAAATGTATGCATTTAATATCGTTGTTAAAAAGTACACATAAAAACATACTATTTCACCAAAATAAACGAATAAAAGAAAATCTGCATATAATATATCTCTTATAGGAAACTATTTGCCACTTAACTCAACAAATAAGAGCTGTATTAAACTTTCTTAAGTACATACTTATCACTTGTGTAAACATCATCGTCGTGTATGTACTCGTCATCAGTGTCAGCGAGAGCACCCTCAACTTCTCCTTGCTCCTCTCCTTCTTTTTCTTCTGCAGCTTGCTGAATACACATTTGATTAGTAATCATAATTTGAAAGCAAAACATTGTAAAATCTATATTTTCAGATTTTATTAATGAATATACTAATTATATATAGCAAAACAATACTCACTCCCTCTTCTTTTTCAATATTGGTCAAGGATTCAGCATCAGCCAAGTTATCAACGGCGATGGCCAAGAACACATTCAGCAGAATATCTGAATTGCGATTAAAGAAATATAGGACTTATGATAAAGTAAAAATTAAGATACATTATGTATAAGATATCTGATAGGGACTCAAACGCGACTTCGTCCGCTTAAAATGATTGTTACGTTATACCCAAATTATACAAAATCTTAACATAAATTGTAACTTATGTGTTATTCTAATGTTTAAGCTTTCACTGTAAAGTTTCATTTAAATTTCGTGAAAGTGAACTAATCATATATCCTCATAAACTTTCACATTTATAGTATTAGTTTATATCATTAAGATTATGTTATGATACATGCTTTTTAAAAGGTAATCAAGTAAAATCTAATCTATTATATATTAATAAAGGATACAATTGCCGCAAATAAACAGTATGATGAAGTAGATGCAGGCGAGGATGCCGAAGGTGCCGACGCCGCCATACGCCTTGATGCCTTCATACATCACCGCGTTCCAGTCCTCGCCCGTCAGGATCTAAATTAGGAATAATAAGTGTTTAATATCTAAGTAAATCTGATTGTGATATATTTTTTTATTGTTATTGTGTTCCTAGAACATAATGAATGTAAGGTTAGTAAAAATTATATTTATTTAATCTTAAAGTTATAATAATTTTCATCATTGTGATATTTTGTTACCTGAAAAACCGTGAGCAGCGCTTGCCAAAAACAATCGAAGTTGTGACGATCCTTTTCTTCTTCAGGATCATAGTTGAACTTTCCACCGAAGACCTATATCAAAGCAATACGTATTTTATTTATCGATATCATATCATATCATTACTTTCCGTCGAACTCTGACGGCATTTCGTCTTGAGTGGCCAACTCAAAGCCACCTAGCACTTAGCCTTGTTACCAGAGCGAGCAAAAGAAAATATTTAATATTTTATTTCCTCTAGTGGGAATCGAATCCACAACTTGTGCTCGTGCGCCACGACAGACCTCAATTTATTTATTTAGTTAAGATCATTATTTACCTGCATGCCCAATAACGCGAAGATCATGATGAAAAGAAAAAGCAGCAGCAATAAAGACGCGATAGATTGTATAGAATTCAGCAGCGACGCTACTAGATTTGATAGAGAACGCCAGTACCTGGTAATAATTATAAATAGTATATAATGAATATAATATTAATAGTATTGGATGAAATGAAATGAATATAATATTAATACATATATTTTTTTAATATATTATTATGTTTTAGTTTGTTAACTTTTATTCCGGGATGTAAAATCTATTGATTATCTTTTGTGTAACACCTAATAATATTAATTAATTATAGCAGCTTAAATGAACTTTCTTAATAAGATTCATCGCGTATATTTTGATCTAAGACTTTCCTTTAAAATGCGTAAAAATCGCGAATATGAAAGATTATATTACAGCAGTTGACATACTTAGTGACCTTGAAGACCCTCAACAACCGCACGCAACGCAACACAGAAACACCCAGTGGTGGCATCAACTCAGTCTTCGTGAGCACCATCTCACTGATGGAACCGACTACCACGAAGCAGTCGAAGCGGTTGAACAGGGAGACGAAATAACCCTAGAAAAAAGGCAAAATATAATTGATGAATTTGGTGTAAAATGTTCAATTACAAAATATAATTTTAGTTATTTTTTAACAATTATCCACTATATTNTCCAGAGATCTTAGCGTTCAAACAAACAAACAAACTCTTCCGCTTTATTATATTAGTATAGATAAATAATTGAAAATAAAATCTTTAAGAAAAAATACATAGTCCATTTATCGCGGAAGGCTTAATTACATCACGTTTATCGTTTCATAGCTACCATCAGCACTTGTTTTTAATAATTTTGTCAAGTGTCATACACAAGTGACCTAGAAAGCAAAGTCGAAGGTATAAGCTAGTGCTAGATCAATAAATAATCATTAATAACTCACTGGTAGTGTTCACTGGCGAGCACGACTGTGTTCAGGAAGACCAGCACGATGATCAGCCAGTAGAAGGTCTGCGACTTGACTGCTCGCCGACACGCGCGCTTCATGCGGCGGTTTACCTGGAAGTGGAAGATTATACTGTTAGCAGACCATATGTTTTGGGGCGGTCATGGTGTAGCGAAACAGTTTATGGCGGTAAAGGCGGTCGTGGGTTCGTTCCAAGCTTTGGTAGGATGAATTGTTTTTGCCAAAGCCAATTTCTCTTGTGATTTTAATTTGTTCACGATGAAGATTGTCATGTCACTACACATTAATAGTTTTACTTTTTTTCTATGCAGAATCGCTTGTTTTATAACTGTAATTAAACAGATATACATAAGTATTATAGATACAAATCTTGAGGAATCGTTAATTTATTTTTTTATCATCTTTACCCATAAAAATACATATAATAACAAGAAGTACACGTAAGTTTAAAAGTATATATATAATTTTATTTTGTATACAATTAATTATCCTGTGTGAAAATACTATATATAATAGGTATATTACCTTATCAAAATCTTTCTTCCACATTCTGCCTATAGGCACTTTCTGTTGCTCCGTCGGCTCTATGCCCAAGTGGTCTGTTGAATCATGATCGGTCTGATTCTGGCCTTAAAATGAATTTTATATTATATATTACTACAATATAAGACTTTGTGAATTCTGATTTATAGATTGCATTTCCTCAATTAAAATATTAAATATTTCATTTCTTTAATTATTATTTTATTTTGTTTTGTTAATGTTATTGTTAACAAAATTGAAAATGAAAATAAAAAACATGAGATTTTTTTATTATTTCAGTTCATAGTAAGGGTCAGTCAGCCTAGGCTCTGCACTATTTACGTTCATGTTACTCATGTTCAGTATGGTGACCGAATCTAGCCGCTTCCGGTAACACCGTGCGGAGAGTCTTATCGTGTACTACCAAAGAGTGTTGTTCTCTCAGGCCACAACTTGCAGTGGCCAACTTGGAAGTAGTTCAATCTACTTACTACTATTCCTTAAACTTCTTCGAATGTAAAAAAGCAGTTACTGCTTGGCTGCTAAGCATAGATTATGACTATATAGAAGCCCTGATGCGACGTTGAATTTGCACCACACGTACACACACAACATTCATACAGGCACACACACACGCACACACACACACACCTACTCAACCACACACCACCCACGAACAGACAAACACATGCACACGTTTTAGCTTAAATTGATCTATATACATAAATTTAGTTATTAATTATTATTGTTTGTTTTCTATATATTTTGTATTGTAAAGTAGCTATAATTATATCCCATTTATTTTTGTTTTTCTTTCCATAACGAATGTATGAAGTGTTATGGAAGAGCGGGACCTCCTGTTACAAGTACTAGTATTATGCTAGTTACTTACTAGATTGGTCTCATTACTTTCTATGTAGCTATAATAATATGTGAAACTGAAATAAATATTTTTTTCTTTTTTTTTTCTTCTACTACGTATTCGAGTCGGCCGACGCAAGGAATACTTTGTGAAATAGGGATACGTTCTGAAAGGTCAAGTAAATTGTGACTGAAGCGCCAACCCAAAATGCATGGCACACTGGCTCGTCTGCCCCTAACGCACGGTGACCTGCTTGTGTGACGAGTTGGTTAACGCAACAGTTAATGCAGTCAATAGCAGAAATATCCAATTATTGATAGAAGAAAATAAAGATCAACCGAAATTAAACTAAACAAAAGTAGGTAAGAATCTATAAGTATCGCAAATAGAGTACAAAATTGTTACAGCACTTTAATTTAAATTATTACTACAAAATTATATTAGTTTACCTATTAAATTTACAATTCCATAGTCTCCCTTAAGGTCGGTAGTGTCGTGTTGGTCTGCGAGCGGCTCTAAGTACTCTGCCTGCGTAATCCAGTCCAAGTAGCCTTTTAAATCTTCTTCCAACTGCTGTTTCTCCCTTAATTTCTGGAAGTCGCCTCTATTTTTCGCTTTTTCTCTTTCTTTCGAGAACTCTCTGGAAATGAGAATGAGAATCTTTTTTTCTAGAATGGACGTGATAGCATTATATTTTCGCTTATAGCAAAACTATAACGAATTAAATAATTTAAATGTCTCTTGTAACTACTCACCCGGACAACACACCGAGAATTAAGTTCATGACGAAAAAAGCTCCCAATATTACCATTGACACGAAGTATATCCACTCCCAGCTGTTGCCCATTGCGTCTTGAATCTGGAAATATTTTATTTACATTTTACTTGTTTCCAAAGACCTAACCATCGTTTAAAAATTAGCATTAACAATTAAATAGTGGTGATGGTGCTGATTGACCTCTTTCGAAATATGAAGCAGACGATTATATAACCAATAATCACTTAAAATATACTAAAGAATATCGAGCAATCATCAGATTTACACATTGAACCCAATCAACCCACCAACTTAAATGAAGATTAAATATGTAGACATGCAGCCTGTATTACTGCTTTAAATATTGTGGAATATTTCTTATAACATTAATATAGTTTTGTTTAATTCTTACATTATACATAACATCGGTCCATCCTTCAAGAGTGATGCACTGGAACACCGTCAGCATGGAAAGGCCGAAGTTATCAAAGTTAGTGATACCGAAGTTGGGGCCGATCCAGCCTTCCCTACATTCCATGTCCTCACCGATGGAAGAGCAATTGAAGCCATTGTCAACGTCGCACGGGTGTGGATTATCCATTATTTCGTCTATATTTAAAAAAATGAAATAAATTGAAATAATAAAAAAAATATAAAACAAAGAAGAAATTTTAAAATCGATTCATATAGGACGGAGACTGTGTACATAATATATGTAATGGTACTTTGTATTTATGTGAGTGTACACACATAGTACGAGTATAGGTGTGACGATAGTTTGAAGCGCGGCACATTCCATTATTGGCCGATTAATACCTATAGCTTTTTTTGGCTACCGGTAAGCCGCCTCAGGAGACGCGGTGCATCCCTTAATTGGTGTAACTGCACCTCTTATACTGGTAGAAAAGTCACATGCTTGCAAGAAATAAAATATGTTATATTTTCTCGCTCTGGTAAAGTGGGGAACGGAAGTGTCCTAATGCAAACGGAATTTCTTAACAGTACGCCTTTAATAATCTAACAACATCAAAACGTACCTGTTAATTTATTATAACATGATTTATGCATCTTCCCGGAGAACAGCTCAAGGCCGATGATTGCATAGATGATGATGACGAAGATCACCAACAGCGCGATATGCAGCAGTGGAACCATCGCCTTTAGGATTGAATTTAAGACGATTTGTAAACCTGGGAAAAAAAAATATTAGGTTGAAAATAGGATATAATGCACTCACTTTCTTGAATAGTTTCTCGAGTCGGTTCTTCTAAAGTAGAAAATTCAAGAAGCGAGAAATAAATATAATATACATAGATTGCTCCTATAGACGCAATATTTTAAGTAATCAAATGAAGAAGATTTAAATTGAATATACAAGAAAACCTTTATGAAAAAATATTTTCTAATTAAATCTAGAAACAAAAATGTTAAATATTTCATTTACTCGAATGGGGATCGAACTCACAACCAGTCGCGCCCCTGTGCCATGACTGGTCTCTACATATATTTTTTTGTTTAACTGTTCCACTATCATTCAGTCACGAATTTTGTAATATATTAATTACAGTTACCAAGCATCGGTTTACAGGTTATCTACAAAAATAATAAATCTAAGTAGAACACTCACTTGGCACTCCTGACACGAGCCTCAAGGGTCGCAATACTCTGAAAGCTCGAAGTGCTTTCACGTCGAAGGCGTCTTTAAATATACTCGATAGCACCGTGCTCACCATTCTGGAAACGTATGTCAAATGTTTATAATATGATATAATAAAGCAAAGTCCTTCCAAATACTTACAAGTTAGATTAGAAGTAGCTTCATGCTTTTACCTCCGTCAAAGAAGGAACCCAGAGTTTAAACTCTCCGTTCGTGCCTTGATATCAAATTAGAGACCAGAGCGAGGCAATGAAAATAATTCATTTCCCCGACTGGAGGACCGACCTTCGATTTTTATACCTAGCGGGACAGCCAGATAGGAAGAAGTGCCTAATGCTACGATCTCTTATTTTGTGGTCTATCGTCGATATTGTGTTATCTGAGGTTCATCAGGTTTTCCTTTGTCTCACTACTACTCATTATTGCTTGAAAAATAATTTAGTTTTACGAACCAAGGTGCGAGAGATAAGTAAGGATAAATAATTAAAAATAACAATTCTATTATAGTTAAACTTTACATTTATATAATGAATGACGGTATTCCATCTTGGAATCCACGTTTTCCTTCTACCCAGATGTAACACGTCAACGCGGGCTTTTACTTATTCAGGTCGTCCCAAAGCACTCGTTCAAAAGCAACCCACTTTGAACAACTTTGTTCCTTTGTTACCGGCCTTTGTATTTTTATAATGTAGGATAATAAATACTTTTGATTGGAAAATTTTTGGTTCTGGAATTGTAAAAGTAATATTTTTTGTAAATAGGTGCAAGTATTATTTTGTTTTTTATTTGTTTAATATTTCACGTTTGAGGAAGAGATTTCTTCACTTTGACGGCAGCTGGAATCTAGTATAAAGACATTCCATTCTCTGCTTTCCGCCTGAATTGGAACCACCGTGGCTCTGTGTGTTAGGTTAGGTTAGGCGGAACTTGACGCTTAGCGTACTGAGTAGTGTGTCTGTCTCTTCGTCAGCGTGAACTATAATTTTTAAATGTAAAATGTAATCTATAAGACATATCAATTTATGTATGTTTTAAAAAAGCAGCATCTGTATAGCTGTTGTGTATTTTTGTGATTTTCTGACGTGTCATGACATTTCTACATATTTTCTGAACCTCCACGTGGTAGGTTAGTGAGTAATTCCAATTTGTATCAGCTTAACGACTTACCCTATAACGACAATGGTAAAGTCGAGTAGATTCCACCCATTCCGGAGATACGAGCCGGGGTGCATCACGAAACCGTACGCTATGATCTTCATCACGCACTCCCCAGTAAATATCACCAGAAAAATATATTCTATTTTTTCCTGTAATCAGAATATAGGAACTTAAGTTATATAAGAAAAAATAAGTTATATAAATAAAATGATATATTCATTGAAGTAAATTTGTGTCGCATTATTTATTATCTATGTTGATATCCAGAACAATATACAGAATTATTCTCGAAATCTTAATATTAATATTAAATTAAATAAAAAAATATTGTATAGGCTTCAGATGATCTCTTATCATATCGTATTTTATGCTTTTTACGCGTCATACATAAACAAAACATAATAAAATACTGTACTCCTTTTTTTGGCTAAATATCTATAGATATACATATCTACATTATATATAAGACAAAGATATACATACCAAAACCCAGTTGGTATAATTCGAATCGCTCGCCGGGTAAGGAGTGTAGACAGCAAGGGCGATGCAGTTAGCAAATATCGTTGTCAGGATCATCCACTCGAACGGTCTGTGTACTGAGTTAGGGCATATTGGGGCTGAAACGCTTGGGGCATGCTGAACAGTAATTGAATATTGGTGTTGAGGCGTTTGGTATAGTGGAAGTTCATCTGACTTCGATTTTCACTTGGATGAATATTGAAATTATTTTTATTTATTCAATCTGTTGGGCAAACCACGGCGTTGAATTCCACCTCTCAATCTGTTATCTCTCGAAACTTCAGATGGACAGAACGGGGAGCGTAGCGAGAAAAAACCGAGCTGCTTTTTTATTGAATGTTGCACTTTTAAATCCTATAAATTGAAATATAATCGCATAGTAAAATAGGCAAATGGAACCTACTGTTAAAGTAGTTTTAATTCTACAATTATGAAAGCATTCATTGCCCTAGTGTGGATTATTCGTATAAATTCGGCAGAACATTAAGAACGTACAAATACCTACTCACTAACGTTCCTGGTTCTCCCACCCAGCAATAAACGGCGCTAGTAAAAAATAAACGAAACGAATCCATAACTACAAAAGTTAAATCCATAAAAAATACAAGTCAAAGAATGTTTTTTGGTATATGTATAATAAATATAAAATGGTATCGTCCATGTGTCGGAGTCACGAACACCATAGAGCGTGGAACGCCAGCCTGCCGTGACTAATCTAATAAGCAACGTTCTGTATGTTAACATTACCACCAATTTGTTACTCAATTGGGTGTAATACTGAAAAAATCACTTTCAAAGCTTTAACAATTATGTTAACACGATAAGAGTGAGCGTTTAGTTCATTCATTCGTTTTTAATTTGATTCATTATGCTGTATAGTGGATAGTTCTTATTTGTTTCTTTTTTGTTGTGCATTTTGAAAGAGTTAGTAGTGAAAACTTTCTTTTGAGAATAATCCACCCAAACATTTCCCCGAATGAGAAACTGTCCTATAAGGCTTTAATAATCCTTTTTTCCTATTTACTAACTATGACACCAGATTATTTTATGAAAATAGATACAAAAATTGTTTACAAATAATATTTCTTCTACATAAACAACAATTTAGTCATTTCGCTTTCAATTCGCAGTTCCATTGTGAAGCTCGAGGTATTTCCTGAAGGGCAATCACCAAATGTTTGTTCTTTCATTCACTCAGTGCCACTATTTGGCGTCGTGCCAGTTTACTTCAATACATTGTGTTTTTTATGTCTTCTTTTTAGCTTTATGTAGTGTAGGCCGATAGAGTGTATCTAGTGTTAGGACGCTGTTCTCCACCTATCACCCAGTTTTCAAGATATTGCACGTGGATAATAATTCTTCCCCCTGAGTGATAATCGAACCTACAACAGCTGCGTTTACAGTTACAAGCTGTACCAATGCGCCACGAAGGCCTCTTTTATTTCTTCTATGTTAATACATCTTTTATTTCGGGTGGGATAAGCGAAGAGAATCCACGGCTAAGAAACTACGTTATTTAAGAGCTTGAGTTAATTATAGTTTATAGTGTTATGGGATTTCTATAAAATTTCGATACAAAAAAACAAAGGTCGTTGTGTCACTGGCGTCTGATTGTAAACGCGGCAGCACAATATTTCCACTCGCGAGAATGAATTGTTTTCATTTCCTCGCCCTGATAGAAAGACCAAGCGCGGCTTTGAGTTCCGCCACTCAACGGGCAATGTCTCGAAAATCGCCTTTGATTTCCGTGCTATAAGAGAAGTATAGCGTGAAGCTAAAAAAAACAAAAAAATAATAGGCAGTTAATCCGGTTTAAGTAAAAATGAGCACTTGTCTCTTAAGGAGTAGGTACTTGAATGTCAAAGAAAATTAAGGTAGTTAAACAGAGTGAGTAATGAGCTTTTTAACTTTCTCATTCAACGCCGATGTGTCCTAAATACATAAAATATCTAGAACAAAGTGGTTTTTTTTAACTTTTAAGTTTAAGTACTTCTATAAACAAAAGTTTTATAGTTTAGTTTGAATATTTTTCTACGTAGGTAACAGCGAAAGGCTGCGGGCAGAGAGAACCTACTGTCGACGTTCTTTAATATACATCAAGATAAAGAAATTAAAATAAAATATTTAAAGTGACTGGTCCAATTGTTTAATTTTTCCAAAAAACAAGTTGACCTTTAGAAACATCACAGATTGGATGTCAAAGATTAAAAAATTAAAAACAAAACATTCAACTTTTAAAAGCTCAGCGACATTTTAAGCTCAATATTTTCAAATTCAAAATACATATATTTTCGCAGAGACTGTTTGTTACGAAGTTGGCAATCCGGAAGTACGATTGAGGAGGTTGAATCACGCTTGGCTGGCAACGCGCCATCGGACCAGGTATTGGATTTTTCAATAACATTTAGATGAATATTGGCTCAATATACATAGAAATGTGTAGTAACTATGAAATATTAATATTTTGCATAAAATATTGAAATAGTTTTCCTTTTTATTAAGAGACAAGCAACCTTTTATTTAGTTGGTAGGTATTTTATTTCAGAAACTTTATATGGAAGTCTTGTAGATTCACACACCATGTTTATATTCATCTATACTTCTATAGTATTATTTTAATTTTCAAGCCCCCTTGTCGCTCTAAGGCTAAGTAAGTAACTAAGGGCTGATAAAGCCCTTTAAATGTGTCAAAAAGTTAATCTTATTATTATGGTATTAATATACTAGCTTAGCAAGTTATATTTTCAAAAGGATACTTCCATTCTACAATGTCAATACACAATTTTCTAAGTGGATTCTTTAGTGTAAGGCAGAAGAGAGCTCGCTTAGGCCTTTCTTGCTGGACTTTAGGCCCTCTCCGAGGCGGCTTGCGAGGAGGCACTGGCACGGGGACAAGAGGCCCTTCTGGTGGGTTGGTTGGTGTTTGTGCGACCTCTTCACCGCCCTCGGTTGCGTTCATCTTGATCTGAAATCATATTTTTTTATTATTGTGTCACTTAAATACTTTCAACAGTATTTTACATAGCTAGAGAATATATTATTGTTCATTTCAAAGACTTTATAATGGGAACCGTGAGACATTTTTGACTAAATAGATTAGGGAAGCACCCTACCAATAAGCAAGCATCTATGTTATACCTAAACTAAATGTCGATCGCAGGTTTTTTTACAAGGAATATGAGATGTAAAACGCGCAGCGTTAAGTTTCACAAAGGCAATAACTTTAACTTTCGCGGAAAGATACTCAGGAGAACGAAGTGTTTTACCACTAGAACCTAGTGTTCATTATATACCCTGCATTGATGGAAAAAGTGTGAAGGTGTTTTTTTATACGCGCCATAGTTTTGACTATGGCAAGTACTCTGTATTTGTACAGAAACTTGCCTATAAAATATTTTAATATGTTTAACAATTGCAATCTCACGTTGACATGTTGTAACAATGAATGCAACATGATTTTAATTCCAGTACCTAATTGATAAAGTAATAATTTAATAATAACTTATAGTCACGCCAACAGGACGCTGTCACGAAGTTGGTTTAATTTATGTTTTTCTGTAAGGAAATAAGTTATAATTGTTTGTTTTCTTTGATTAGGGTAAAATGGAAAAGCTTTGCGAGTTAAAATTGTTATATTTTGCTTTATGGCAAGGCAGTTTTCAGTAATTAATATAGCAATTTGAGACCAGTCATGGCGCAGGGGCTCAAGCGTGCGGTTGTAAACGCTACAAGCTGTGGGTTCGATTCCCACTGGAGGAAACAAAATAATGAATAATTCCATTGCCTCGCTCTACTAACGAGACAAAGCGTTGCGTTGAGTTTCGTCACTTAACACGCGTTGGAGGCACTGAGTGCCGGAGGCGGTTCAGAATTCGGCGAAAAGTAAGGAACGCAAGTGTCCTAATGGGAAAGGAGCGTTTTAACATTAGGTTTCCCGTTTTCCTCTGATCGGCCTGCTATGTGCGGGATACAGCGTGAAGCTAAAAGAAAGAAAGATACAATGTATATTTTTAATGCATACGTAATTCACTTATAAAATCATTATTTCATAAGTAAAATCTCCTAACTATAAAGAGCTCTTCATACAATGAGTGAGCGCGAAAAGTTACTTTATGCTATATTTGTTTAAAATTTAGTAAAAGCCGGCTTTATCATACTAAGTGGGTATATAATAGACTTGGGTTGAATAAAAAACTTAACCATAAGTTTTACTTTTATTTGTTTTAAAAGTATAATAGCTCAGGAAAATTATAATTTCTTTATAAATGGATCTAAAAGTGCTCTTCCAGGTAGGTATGTTAGACAAACTCAGTATTAATTCCCACATAACAGTGTATTGGTAAGACATTGCCTCGCTCCGCACAATTTCCGAGACATTGAGTATTGAGTGGGGTAATTTAACGCTGCACTTCGTCGTGTTATCAGAGCGGAGAAAAAAATCATTCCCCGAGTGGATATCAAACCCACAATCTCATTTATAGTCAGAAGCTGTGCCACTTCGACCAACTATTAAGCGGCTGATCATCGTCTACCAGATCATTTGTCAGGGAGATTGATGGTCAGTGACGTAGTGGGGGGAGGGGGAGGCAAAGGGGGGGCATCATGCCCCGGGCGCCGGTTATAAAGGGGCGCCAAATAGTCTGTAAAACTATTTAAAAATACATATGAAATTATGTAGTGTTCTCCTGGGGGGCGCTGTAGAAGTATTTTGCCCCGGGCGCGAGTTAAGCTCGCTACGCCACTGTTGATGGTGAAACAGAAAAAAAACTATCAGCAGCCTCTGAGTGATGATTACAATGAATATCAGATAACTATGTAAAATTTTATACATAAGCGGTGAACCTCCCTCCTTTCTCCACTATCATTAGATATTATATAAAATATTTGAAACATGTAACGTACGAGCAAAATCTCAAGTGTTTAAAGTTCAATAGCTCATAATTTGATATTAATAGCTGGTTCGCCCTTCGCCCGAGACGTGCCTTGTATCTATCTTATGACGCCTTTATAGATAACTTGGCAGCACCTTGGTGTTATAAACATACCTACATTACGTTACTATTACTATACTAACTCATTATAATTTTCTTTTAAAAATAAAAATATTAAATAACAGGCCGTTGTGGCGTAGGGTGCGACTGTAAGCGCGACGGTCGAGGGTTCGATTCCTATGACGACGAGGCGGAGCGTGGCATTAAATACAGAATATACTCGTCATAACTGTGTTTCATAAATTAGATACTACAGCATCTAAGTCAGAGGTGGCTAAGTGAGACATGTATGAAAATAAAAGTCACTTTTGGATATATGCATTATGAAGTTTAACTTTATTATTATAACATATTTTTATATAGTTTCGTTTTATTTAAAAAAAATACAAACTTTTTTTATGTCACTTCACATCTCTTCAATAATTAAAAACATCGCACAACTAAAGAAACTACAAGCTGAAGCTTACTTTTAATAAAGAATTGTTTTGTAATTTGTTCCCTTCAAACCGAAGGCCAAAGTAAAATAAATAAATGAGTTACCTATCAGGAAGAGAAACATAACAAATTATATTTCAAAGTGACAAGGGCAGTGTTGTTTGTATTAGAGCGCGTATCTATATCTACATTACGCGTTTTGAAAGTGTTTGGTAACGCCTGTCTTAAGCATAAAGAAGTCGTCGAAGGTGTACAATAGGAGGAACCAGTCGTGGCCGCCCTCCGCCCTGAAGCTAGCTGTAGACAGTCGTCTACTACAGCTACAGACCAATTTACAAGACATTGTGTGATGAGTGGCAAAACCGCGGGTTGTCCTGTTACCAGAGCACGGAAATGAATAGAATTCATTTCTCCGCGTGGAAATCAAACCCACACTCGTCACGTTAACATTATAACTACGGTGTACCTACTGCTGCTCAACGATTCTTTATTTATTTTGTTTTTAAAAGCTTTTATTTTATATTCCAACAGTTGCTGGTACTGCTGACGACTGAGTTGTGACCCCCTTGAGAGTTTGGCATATGGTATGTCCCACTTTATTTATCAAATTAAAAATACTTTTTTTTTTGTTTCCACCGGATATATGACGGATCAACAATGTTATTTTAATTTTAAGCATTCTAGAGAACTCTTACTGTATGCAAGTTTAATGGATATGGATATTTAATTGACGATGTTCATGCAGAGTGGCATAAGACAAAAATTATCACTTGTGAAAAATTAAGAATTTAAGATGTTCAGCATATATTGAAATATTATTAGCCCATTTAAAACAAATGCTTCCTNTAAACTTTTGTCCAAATTTTACGTTTCTACCACCAGTGGTTACGGCTGTGCGTGCGTCTTACCTCAGTCAGTGAGGACAAGTCCTTTTATATATATAGATTACTTGCTAACTTCTGATCGGCGGTTTTAAAAGTGTGTGTTGCTTGGTCTGATAAACCTTTGGTATTTATTCAAATATAATTATGTTTATTTTAAATTTCAATTTGATTTTAATTATGAATGTTTTAATTATCAAGACCTATAAAAAAGTAACGATCCACGATCTACATCCAGTAATTATAGATATAAAAAACATTGAAATTTAATACATTATTTAAATATTTTTTTAGAGTTAGGTCGCTTTGGCATCGTCTGTGTAAATTTCGTATTCGATATTGTATTTTATGATATTCACCACTTGTACACTTGGAGTGTCTGACACAACGTGGATGCTTTAACGAGGTTAAAAGATACTTATATTGTAGTACGTATATCGAGAATATAATATAATTATAAAATCTATTTTAAGGGCCATTGTAGAACAAGAGGTCAGTCATAGCATCTAGGAAGACAGGCGCCACCGCGGCACAAGAGTGTGACAGCGACTGTAAACGCGACAGGTTGTGGCTTCGATTCTCACTCGAACAAATTAAATATTTAATATTTTAACGAAACGAAAACTCTGGTAACGAAGCAAAGCGCAGCGTTAGGTTCCAAGCAATGAATAAGTAGTAGAAAGTAAATCGGACCAGTAGATCCAGAGATGATAGGGTTGAAATAATGAAATAAATATATTCTTTCGCTTTATTATAAAGTACGACAGCACGAAGTTAAAAAAGTATAACAAGAAGTTCAAGCGGGCGAGGCCGGGTCTCTAGTATAGATATAAATAGATTATTTATAATACCACTAAATCCACACAGCAACAAATGTTAGCGTACCGTTAACAAATAGCTGTATTAATCAACACTAAAATGACTAAACGTTAGCGGAACACGCCATTAGTCCCACGGCTCCTATCAATCATTGGATGTGACTAATATTTGGGTATTGGGGCAATACGAGCTTTTCCATATATGTATGGAAGAAATTGCTAAAATAATTAATAGCTCAAAGGTTTTTATTAGGGCTTTTTCTTCCATTTATTGTGAGTAATATTTAATAAAATTGTATTATTTGTTTGTTTGTGACTCAATATGGCACTCTGTTCTCCGCACGCAGCTCAATGAAGGAGCTAAAGTGACAATGTACTCATATAATACCAATTTAGCCAAACATCCATTCAAGTAGAAGGTTGGCAGAACAGTGAATTCGAAAACTTGACTAGTAACCATTAAATGAGCTTTAATATTTAATTAATAAATAACGTTTTACCATTAATTTGTGTAAATATTTATTGCGTAATATATAAATATATAAAGTATAAGCAAGATGGTGATGTCGACGTCCTTCTATATATTACATAGAATAAGCCGATAATCCAAATAACTTAATAGTAAAAGTTACTAATACTATGTCTTGACGGATTATTCTACTTCTCATAGACGTAACTACGATATTAACACATACATCTTTTCACTGGGTGGATTGGACCACTGGAATGGATTTTCCATTAAAAAGGAAAGAGAGCGTGAATGAAGGCTCTTAATTTAACTACAGATATTTTAAGCCTCGCGCTATATCCAGCACATAGCAGGGTACACATAGGAAAGCTGAGAATCTAGTGTTAAGACAATCCAGTCTTGTTCAGTTCCGTGACTTCGTTTCCCACTTTTCATTCTGAATGCAATGCGTGTTGAATGGCGGTATTCAACGCCGCGCTTTGCATCTCCTCGAGAGCGACAAAATGAAAATAATAAATATTTCATTTCCTAGAGTGGGAATCGAACACATAACCTGTCTCACAATGTTACAGTAAGTTAACAGCGTCAACAGGCACCCGCACCACGACTGGCCTCAAACTACACATATATTAGAAGGATCAGAATGATAATGAACAAGGCCTGCCGTCATTTACATTTATACTTTTCAAAGAAAATAAATGTACTTTTATATTATATAGTAACTTTAAGCGATTTTCTCGTTTCGGGGTTTCAGGGTCAGGCACAAGATCTAGTGTTGAGACATAACTTATAAGTGGCGGAACTTAACGCCAATTACATACTTACTAATATTATATAGTCCTCTCATACATAATTAAATAATTACTTCATCACTGTCTATTTCTGACATGGTTAAATTAGGCGGGTCAACGTTTGCTGAAACTTTAATCATCCGTCGCGTGTTAAGGGCTCATTTGCATGCCACATTTACGCGCTATGGGAGCGTATTTAGTGTAAGTAGTGTTTGTAAGCGTGGAAAGGAACGTTGTGAACGGTTTTTCGTAATTTCTTTGTATTTTTTTAGTTTTACGATAGTTGTTAAAATTCAATTTTGCATTATTAGTTTGCGTTTCTTTTTTAATATTGATTGTCATCTAAAAACTTTGCATAATCTGTGATCATATTTGTATATTTGTTTAATAAAATAGACAAGAAATATAATTTTGTCAATAAAACGAAATGAAAACTTTTAACTTGTAGTGATCTTGTATTGATATTAATTTATTACTATCTAAAATCATTGTATTACTTGAAAGTATAGTAATATTATTATACCTAATAGGTATGTATAAAATACAAAACATATTTACATACAAAATACTAAAATCCATACTAATAAACATACAGTAAATTAAAATTAATGAAATGATTACTCCGCTTGACCTATTTTTTGTGTATTTGGCTGAATGCGGTTAAGTCCACGTCACGTAAAAATACATACGGATCGTGATAAATGATGCAATGTCACCTTTTGGCGGGAAACATATGCCGCTTCTTCATAAACGTCACTTTTGATTTATGTTAATATTAAATTCAATTATTTTATGTAATAAACATTTTTAACACGCTTTTATTAGATGCACTTGTCCTTTCTTTTTATTTACAAAAGAAAACTTAATGAAATTAAAATTAAAACCGAATATTTTTTTATTTTTTTAAATTTAAAGTTGTTTTTTGTTAAATTATTATTTGATTATCTTGAATTAACATTAATTTGGACAAGAGCGAGTATAGATTTACTTATGAACAGTGATCGCTTTCTCGTACTTCTCCAGAAATAAGACCAAACCAGACCTTTTCGTCATAAAAAAGTGAATCATTCTTGAAGTATTTCATTCATTCATTTCAATTTGTAAACATTTACATTGTAATGCCAGTTGCGATAACAGCCTAAAATATAATTACTATGTGTTTATTTCATAATATCCTTTTTAGTTTTCACAGTTTAATTTACCATTTTATTTTCTTCAATGTCTATGATCGTTAAAATTTACAATAGATGCATGATGAACAAAGCAACGCAACTTCGTTTTCCATTTTTGAACCAATGTAGAGTAAAAATCTAAAAAGTAGGTACATATATATAAAATTGTCGTATAGCAGGGTAGAGAGGGATTTCTATGCTTATGTGTATCTCGCATATAGCAGGGTAGTCACAGAGACCCTAATGTTAAGAGTTAATACACTCCATTTCGTATTTTCTGCGCCAATCAAAAAAATCTGGGACAAATTCCATGCAGACAAAGTCACGGATCGAAATTAGTCCATTTCAATATTATGATGACTAAATGAACGGATATACTCAAACACGCCCACAAAGTTCCGCGGGATTCCGACATTCCGTGTCCGTGTTACATTCATTGTTTACTTTGGCAATACAAATCGCGATATTAATAAAATAAACTTAATTTTTCCCATTGTGTAGTGGCTGGGTTTCTGTTTCATGTAGTGGGTTCGAATGTTGTTAGAGGATTTCTTATTACAGACTTGTACTTTATTTGCTAGTAATATTTATGTGTGACATTTTAAAAGCTCTATTTGATGTGAAATAATCAATAGTGATGTTAATCTAAAACGACCGTCGCAGGGAAATTATTGGTTAGAAATAGATAGATAGACTGAGGAGGCACGAACACTCCTGCCCCCCATTCCCAGGACGCAATATCGTGTGATATAAGCGCCATAAAGCAAGACCAAAAAAAAGGATACGATAACAAAGAACTTGTCAAACAACACGAGTTCAAATTTCATATAATTTTAGGATCTCTTGAAAATGCTTATTTGAGCTTACTTCCCGGGCGACCTTATTTACCCTGTCCATGTTAGACCCTCGTTTCTGTCAATACAATATAATTTTGTATTTTTTCATTTGTAATGAAAACAAATAAAAAAATATTTTTAGGTGTAATATGCTTTCTTTGAATTTGAGTTATAAAATAAGTAAAAATATTTTTAATAATCAAAAATAGTCTATATTTTTAATAATCAAAAATAGTCTAATTCGAGAAATACTTTTTATACTAACGTTTTATCATCTTGAAAGGTTTCAATCTTAAAAGGAAAAATATTTTTTTCGATATGAGGTAGGTACGTTATATATAAGGTACTACTTACGTTAGGCTGTATCAATATTATAGATTTTGAAAATCATTTTGAATTAAATTATGTTCATTTTGTAAGCATTTCCAGCAGACGCTGTTGTGGTTCCTTGGTGGTTGTGGCCGTCGTGACAATCAAATATAATATTTTAATTCCTTAATTTGGTAACTAAACAAAGGGTATTGTTGGCTCGACAATTCGGCGGTGGAGAACTGAATGTCTTACTGGAAACGGAAGACATTATGTTTCCATTAAGACATTCCGTTAAGACATTAACACTAGGTGAAGCTAAAAAAAGTACCTACTACGCTATTCTAATGTATTATCTGTTAAACAAGAATATACATATACTTAAAGAAACAAATTAAAAACAAAATCTCTAATGCCTCTCACGTGGGTGAAAGTATTAGTTGATAGATAAAAATCGCATATCAATGCCACTGACTC
>JAKRZM010000650.1:0-24632 GCA_036379175.1 Heliconius cydno galanthus | reverse complement strand
ACCGTGCCAAGTTGCGATAGCTTGCGCGGGCGCAGAGCCTGGCATATTTATCCCACGTGTGCTCTTTGATGTATAATTAAACTAACGTTTGTGATTATAAAAATATTAATTTATGTTCATATGTGACATTTGACATTGTATATTAAAATTGAATGGTAATTAGATGAATTTTAATTAACGTTTAAGAAAAGGTTACTGAAAAAAAATGATTGTTATCTATTAAGTTATTTGCATGAGTAAGTTTGCGTTGAATAACAAATTGAACACTTAAATATTTATGAATACCTAAAGTAAAGCTAAAAACAAATAATATATTATTTATTCCATTAATTTGCATGGAAAAATCATTTTATAATAAATTAAATCTTCGCTCACTCAACCTTGACCGACCGTGGTCTAACATGCATAAATTAACACTAGACCGGCTATTACTTTTAAATGTCGAATGCTTACGTAGGTTACGATGTTCACCTACTCGCTGCTATTATAATATCCGTCTCACATATTTTAAAACATTTAAGATAAAAAAAAAAGCTTTTGTAGCGGTTCAGGTATTTTGATTACAAAATGTTTTTTTACAATTCAACGCGATATAAAATTTTAATTGCAATTAAATTTAGACTGACAAATTTCATAGTCAGTTTACCAACTCTTTTACGAAACACATTAGGTTTTAATAGTTTGCGTGGTATTACAGACATGCAATTTCTTGCAACCGGGGTTTACTATTGTAAAGTCACCTTCGTGTTGTCCACATGGGCGTATCTAAAGATATTTTCGAAGAAAAGTTGTTAACTTTTTCAATTTTAGTCAAATTTTTTTATTAGTAAAATTCCTGAGGTGGCCACTAGACTATTATGGGGTGGGCACAGACCACCCATCTCCCCATATTCCTACGCTCATGATTGTCCATCTGTTACGTATTATCCAACTACGCATAAGAGCATGTAACTCAATATCGATTGTTGACGTTCGCTGACGATTATATAACGTTGCGTTATTTTCTTATGTAAGAAAAAAACTGACCCGTTTGGTCTTTAGAATATCGGAGCACGGCCGCTCTGATTCTTGATTTGATTGATTCCACTTTCACTATATTGTCGTAGATGAATGACTTCTAACGCCTAGTAATGAGCCGTNTCGGAGCACGGCCGCTCTGATTCTTGATTTGATTGATTCCACTTTCACTATATTGTATCGTAGATGAATGACTTCTAACGCCTAGTAATGAGCCGTTTAAATTAACTCTTATATAAACATGTATAGGCTTATAGAATCACTTTGATTTCTAGAAAATATAATGAATAAACTTTTTTGTTACAGGCGCCCAATTCAAATGTCCCAACAAGGACGGCCAATACGAGGATGATAGGCAGTGCGACAAATTCTATGAATGTTCAGATGGTGCTGCAGTCACCAAGTTATGTCCCGATGGTCTTGTGTTCGACCCCACCATTAGAAAGATCAACAAATGCGACCAGCCCTTCAACGTAGACTGCGGCAACAGAGTCGAGCTCCGTAAGTATTTTAATATATAAAATATATATCCGTTAATGTACTATTAGTAGAAGATTCATAAGTACAACTAAAATAACTTAAACGAGATCATAAAAAAAGAAAATGGGAAACGGTAGTGTCTCAATAGGAACGGGGAGTATCTTAACGCTATATTCTTAGGTTCCCTCTGCCAACTCTGCTATCAGCGGGACATAGCGTGCTTAAAAAAATATAATAATCTTGTAATTTTTATTTCTATTTGTTATTATCCTCAACATGACATGACACATACACATTTAACATTTTACGTCGAACATTTCTGCTGAAGGTCATTTAGCGCAACCATGTCAGAAATGAAAGTGTCCACCTTTGACCATCTAGGTCACACCCTGGCGCTTTTCTAGGCCGATTAGATACGAAAATATATTATTATAGAACTATTACAACATTTAATAATACCATGATTAAATCTAAAAAGTCTAAAAGAATTCCTATAGTTTTTTCACTTACATTGCTCATAATTCTATTTAAAGACTAACAACATTCCTTAGTCTTTTACAGACATTTACATATATTTATTGTCAAGTACGCGTGACTAGAGACTTAAGTATGCAATTACCTTACCTTACCTTATATTTTAGTAGATACTTCGTGTTGTTCTTATTGAAATTGTATGTCTGGTAAGTATTTAATGGGTCGTGAAAGGAATTTAATACGAGACAAATTAACTTGGACCAAGGCGAATTGGTTGAGAGCGGAACAGAATAAAAAAAATAGTCATAATTGTACCATATATTATACCTCGTCTATATGTATTATCTTATTTCCTATATATAATTGGTTACCTCAACTCGACCTCAACATGGCAACCAGTGCAATATCAAGGTTTACAACATACATTTTAAATATTTACTACCATTTCTAGTTCGAAAGTTATGCCGACTCGAAGATGATGCAACTTTTAAGTTTTTATTAATAATACGATTTCAAAAGTTGTTTCGATAGTTCGCCTTGGTGATTTCTTGTAATATTTTTGAATGTATAATATTTTTCGTAAATACGTGTCTTTGTGAAATCTGTAATATTATAAAAATGGAATTGTTCGACTGTAATTTCTTAATAGCTATATTTATTATTTTATGTAAGGATTATTTTGAAATTTACGTCTATATACTAATTTTCCGATTTAGATTTAAGAGAGTTTTTTTGCTAATTAAAATTTTAGTATCTTTTTACTATTTTTTATCATTATAGATACAGTCAAGTTTACAACGCACCTGAAAAGTGAAACTAGTGTTAAATAATAACGTTGACATCTTGTTTTTTTGACGAATTGATGCTAAATTATTTTAAATTTTTATCTCTTTTTTGTTTTCTCTACTATTCACTAGTTACCAGATTGTTTTGCGTTTGTCATCGCCAAATTAATAGCCATTAATTTATTTCCCTTCCTTCACCTGTTATATGAAAAGAATACATCGTGAAGTGGATTATTAAAAATATATTTCTCGTTCCACAGAACCCCCCAAGCCGAGTGCCCAATGCCCCCGTCGTAACGGTTTCTTCGCTCACCCTGACGCCTCCGTCTGCAACATCTTCTTGAACTGCATCGAAGGTGAAGCTATCGAAGTTAAGTGTACCGCTGGTCTGCACTTCGACGAGTACTCTGGTACCTGCGTGTGGCCCGATACCGCTGGAAGACAAGGATGCGCCGCTCAAGATAGTAAGATTATCCTAATTTTCTATTTACAGTGACTATTAGAATGTTAAAATTATAAGAATCATGTTAATTACCTTAAAACTTCTATTTTAATATCGATTACGTCTCACTTATCTATTTCTATAAAGGCCAGTCGTGGCGCGACGGATTGTGGGTTCGATTCCCATTCGACAAAATGAAATATTTAATACTTTACGCCACTCAACACGCAATACCTCCAGAATTCAGCAGAAAGTGGGGAGCGGAGTGTCTTAACACTAGGTTCCCTCTGCCTACCCTGCTGTGTGTGTTATACAGCGTGAAGTTATTTCTATAAGTGTGTACACTGTACAAACGTAAACTCACGGTTCAAATAAATTAAAATCGTGTTTATTCATGTATTTGAGACTCGATTACGTGACTAAGCTTGTATAGAATGTAGATGATCTTCCATTTACATTTAACCTATAAGTTAACGTTTCATTTATTACTGTTTGAAATGTTAATACAATATTTGCCTTAGTTACATAGAAGAATTATTAAGTAAACTCACTTATACTCTAGCATCATAATTGTCTTTTAAGTATTTTTTTTATTGTCAAATTATTATTACTCGCTGATTTAAGAGGTGTTAAATTAGTAGTGATTAAAATTCTTTTTTTTGTTAATGTCTAAAATCGTATATTAATAAAAAAATAATTTCATCAGAGAAAACCAAGGATGGCTTCGAGTGCCCCAAGGAGCAACAAGTCGATGCCCAAGGCCAGATCGTCGCTCACCCTAAGTTCCCCCACCCCAATGACTGCCAACGTTTCTACGTTTGCTTAAACGGTATAGAGCCCCGTGACCTTGGCTGCCAAGTTGGTGAAGTATACAATGAAGAAAGCCAGAAATGTGACGCCCCCGAGAATGTTCGTGGATGGTAAGTTTAATATTTTAATATGACATTTATATTTATTACAACTATAATACTGTTTCAACATAGTTACGAATTTTATATTATTATAAATTTCTTACCAAAGCTCAAAAAGAACCATTATTTTATAGTAAAATTAATTAAAATTAGCAATATGTGATATTTAATTTAATAACTTTATTTAAATATTTGTATTATAAAAAAACTTTTAGGCATTTTTGTATTTTACATATAAGTATGAAATGCTAATAATTTGTTTTTTTATAGCGAGGACTGGTACAAGGACTCCGAAGACGCCGCGCCAGCCCCCAAGGCGAGGTCCTAAACTAGTGATTAAATAATATTATAGTTACTTCTAAGACTTGATAAGTTAATATATGATAAGATAAACAATATTCTTGTATTTTATTTGTATTTTTCCCTATATAATAGAAATAGAAATAGAATAGGAATGAGAAAAAGCTCGTTAGAATCTTAGAAATATAATTCTTTGAGAAAATACCTAATCCCAATTTTATTTTTTAAATCGAGAATAAAATAAATTATTGATAGTAATGTAAGTAATTATCTCTGTTACTGTTGAAATTAGAATGATTACTAACTTAAAATATTTTAAATAAATTACTAGCATAAATGGAGACAAGAATACTTTGCCACTAAATCTATGGAGATTTAAAGGCAAAATATAACTGACGTCCTTGAAGCTATTCGTGGCGCAGTGGCACAAGCGTGTAAACGAAACGTTATGGATTCAATTCCCACTCGAGTAAATAAAATATTTAATATTTTAATTTCTTCGATGGAAAGCGAGGAGCGGTGTGACTTAACACTAGGCTCTCTCTGTTTCCCCTGCTACATGCGGGGAAGCTGAAAGAAAATTAAATATATAAAACAAAAAAAAATCATTTTTAAGCACATAAATTTATATTTATATACACGTTATTAGTGAATGCTGTTCGTTTTCGAAAAAAAATCTTCCACAGTCTGAATATGTCAATAAAACAAGTAATAATGATAATTCATTGCCATTTTTTCTTACTTTTTTAAATAACCTTCATAAATAACATATAATTTTGCTACCATTATTATACTAGTATCAATATAGAGATACCCGAACCAATTGAAGGTAAAAAGGTAAAGTAAAAACTAGATGCAATAAAAGTTAATGTTTAAGAATACATGTTTAATTTAAGGCTAGAAAGCACTTCTATAGTTTTATCCAAGAATACCTGTTATAAAAACATAAGAAAAAAGATCATTTGAATTTTTGTCTGTTGACGACTATTTTATGTAGTTTTGAGAAAAACTGTTAGTATTTAGCTGTTCTTTTATATTTTAATAGAATTTATTTAATATTTCTCGAAGCAAAACATTTCTTTCGTAATGATACGATAGTCATTATATAAAATATTATAACAATAGGTTGTACTCGCGGCTTTACGCACGTTGAAGAAGAAGAAGTGGTTGCCAATCACTATTAAAAAGTAAATGTAATAGTGAAATTCAATGTGACGTTAAAATAGTGACGTTCACACATATATGAGAAAGATGACGTTGAATTTCATAGAAGATATCTGCTACAGATAATTTAAACCAAAACTCTAATCTAAACTAAAATCACCAAAAATAAGAAAGTGCCATTTCCTTTGATAATACTGAAGTATCTAAACAAATACTAGGATTCAATAGTTAATATTATTTTAAAATTAAAACTTAAAATGAGAAAAATATCAAGGTATGTATATTTTTCAATGGTTTACAACTAAACACTGGCAAGATTTAGTGCGAAAAAAGACCAAAAAGTTCAAAAATGCACACCCTGGCCCCGTTATTGTTAAATTTTAAACGGTCATTATCACAATGTTAGTTTTAACTATTTCTTTTAACTAAAACGTGCAATATGTGTATTGCAATTTCAAAATAAGTCAGTCATAGTATAAACGAGGCGTAGCTTTATAACGCCTATTATGCAGTCATTTTTATGTATGTATGTCAAAGACAATAAACTTTCAAAACTATCGTATAATGGCTTTTGTTTTTTTTGAAATGTATATACTGTCTTAGTTATATGGGTAACGCATTGTTACTTCTGGTAAGTATTCAAGTTTAAACGCTACAATTATAATATTTTTTGTTTTCATTTTCATTTTTACGCATTGTACGTTTGTATGTAATTGTCGGAATAAACAAAAATAGATAAAATAAAACTTTCGAATACATTTTATTTCGTGACTATACACTAATAAGTAAGTAGATTGAGATACTCCCGACTAAACGCATAAGTCGTGCCTTCAAATCCTTTGAGGAGAAATATTTATCAATAAGTATGAAGAGGACTCAGTGATTTTTCACTACTTCCTACCTGCCTTCTGAACCAAATGTGAAACAAACTAGTATATTAAAAAAAATCATTGACACAATTTATAACAACATTATGGATAACAATTTAAAAGTTTTAAAATCCTTTATATTTGATAAACATATACATATAGGCATCTACTGATATAAAATAATATTCAACGTAAAGTAATAAGTACTGACCCCGTAAAGACATCAAACCTACGACCTTTGATTCGCCGCCCTTATAAATGTCACGGTTAACGTTTTTATTTTGATTATTCAGAATAAAAATAAAAATATATATTTCTTATTAATTTGTATTTTTTATTCGTATACTTAAAGCGTAAACAATCAAAGGGAAATCATAAACACTTCTTCAACTCTTAATGTATTTTACGTTTCCCGTAATATCGTGATTATAGCACGCAAGGCCAGCTCCTGTATCTATACACGATTAGTTAAGCTGTTTGTACATCACGCTGACAACAATCGTACCTACTAAACAATTAAAAATATATATATTAAAAAGAAGCCAGTCGTGGCACGGGGACACAAAGTGTGACCGTCAACGCGACTGGTTGTGAGTTCGAGAATAAAATATTTATTTAAATCTATATTTTCAGTCATTCACTCGAATGTCGAGGCAAAGCGCGGCGTTGAGTTCCGCCACTCAACACGCAATTGGGGAACAGAGTGCTTGATAATTTTCCCTCTGCCTACTCTGCTGTATGTGAAGCTGTTTTTTTTAATTAACCGACTTCTGTATACAGTAGGATAGGTTGATAGGTTATCAATTCGACTGTATTTTTTTATTTTTTTTATTTAATTAATTAATGTGTTATAAGATCTGCATTTCTTTCACTAGGTGTAACACTTATGTATTTGCTTGTCTTAACTATTGCAGGAGACGAAATCAAAGTTTGTAAGTATTCTTTATTTCAAATGATGGCAACCTCTGCTAGCGGCAGCTATTTTCCAGGCAACCATGTGTTCTAGTATTGAGAAAAAAAAATAGATATATAATTCATTGAGTGCAAATTATTAACATTAAGTGACCTGTTTAAACCAGGTGACCCTGGAGTTGCGGCAGACTGAGAGGTGGCAACCATTGTTTTTTCCAATTCCTTATGCGATTTTCTTTCAAATAGTGTTGGATTCATATAAAAAACAAGTGTGCAATTTTTAAACAAAAACACATTACCATTGATTTTAATTAAAGGTGATTGCGGCACGTTTCTTCTAGGCAACCCTGGTGTAATCTATTCTACGGAAATAGAATTACGCTTTATAAAAAGAAGTTTCATTAAAAAAAAACAGATACCTGTAGATTTATGCACTGGGATCTTAGGTCATTACGCATACATTGTCATATTTATATTTTTAAAACCAATACATTTCCGTAATTGTTCCACCAAATGAGTGATAAATAGTTTCGTGGAAACAGAAGGTCCATTTATTTCGTATTTAAAAATCCTTGGATAGGCTATTCGTGAAATGACACACCATTTTAATTTTGGGTAGTTGGTAGAGGTAGGCCTATTCTATTTCCAATTCTTTGCCCGAATTGGGTAGCTCATTCTAGCATTTTGTCTTGCCAAACCAGAGAAATAAAAATAATTAATTCCATCGAGTGGGAATTGAACCTATCACCATTATCCAATATCCAGTGCTGCGTAACTGAAGTCAGGCATCTTGCATTTTGCTCCTTTCTATATATTGTAAAACATCATATCTATATGTTTATTCAACATATCTTATAATATAATTTTAACGTTTCTTTATATATTTATAATATACTTATCAATATCCACACCCCACATATCGTAACCCAGTTTATATAAGAGTATCGAGTCAACAAGTTCTCAAGGATACTCAATATACACTAAGCCTAACACTAGTTTTCGAATGGCATTCGATTACTCAAACCTAATTGTTGCAACTCGCTTAATTTCATATCAGACATTATTATCAATACATTAGTCAGCGCACATTCCTTTAAAAAATGTGCTGACATAATTTTTATAATTATTGATCGAGTGCCAGTATAAATTGATGAAATGGGGAAAAAATAAAGAAACAGAATTTGAACCCCCAACCGTCATAGAACACTTTTCATCCACTTGACTGTAGTGTCTCAAAAAGATTTATGTATAAGTTTTCCTAATGTGAAAAGTAATAATAATGAAGAGATAAATATTAAAATGAGAAGC
Organism: Heliconius cydno galanthus; assembly: GCA_036379175.1. Taxonomy (NCBI): domain Eukaryota; kingdom Metazoa; phylum Arthropoda; class Insecta; order Lepidoptera; family Nymphalidae; genus Heliconius; species Heliconius cydno. The sequence continues at coordinate 15,970 of JAKRZM010000650.1, read as the reverse complement.
TATTATATTTGGCTCTAAATATATTTACAGAAATCATTTTTTTAGGTTCCCGAGGGTTCCCTTCCACGTGCGAGTTAGTGTGAAGTGAAAAAAATATTAAAGTTTTAAAGCATAAATTGCCCCTTACTTATTACATTCATTGTTCATATAATAAGAATAAGCGGAAGGCGCTTTTTATTTTTATGGTATGAGTGCTTACTTTTATTTTGTAGGATTTACAAATATAAATGGTTTATATAATGCATTTTAAAATCGGCTGATGCAATAAAATCGATCGAAATTACTAATTATAATGTAACAAAATTGCAATAACCTAACCTAATTTCTGTTAGTACATAATATTTTTATTTTTTACATCATGTCAAGTGACCTACAATTATAGTAATTAAATTTGTTATTATAATATTATATATGTTTAATTTATGCAGCATTCTCGTTACTCAATACATAAATCTAAGGTAAGAGTACACATATTTGAATTTTTTTGTTACCTACTTCAAATATTTTCTTTAATATTTTTCAACCTTGGTTTATTTTTTTTTAATTTATTAAATTACTTATTATTTTAATTTCTATTTAATTTAAAGTAACGTAGCTTATATAATATCATAAATTATACAATATCAGATTATGAAATTATAAGAAAAAAAATAAAGATATAACGATAGACATATTTTATTACGACATTTTTGAAAAGTTAATTTCTTTTTAAATAGAAACCATAATAGTTGTTAAGCAGTGAGACCTTCATAAAATTTTCATACTGGTTCTTATAAAAATATTTTTTCGTGTATATGTAGTACACAAAAAGATGATTGTACGAAGGTTACTAGAAACGTATCGAACACATTGGAAGGTTCTTCCTCGAATGAAAAAAAAAGCAATATAAAATTGCAATAATTTAAAATCAATAAATAATAAAAATGTATATTCATGAATTTATTTAAGATTTATTCTAGTCTAATGAATAGGAAGAGTAGTTTAAGATATTGAAACTTGTATAATTGAGCCTATAATCATTTTTTTTTGGCTTTTTTCATTCGCTGTTAATCATTAGTTGCGCTGGCATTTGTTTCCAACATTTGAAGAAGGTATTACTACATATTAAAAACCCCTAAGATAAATATATATGAATGTCGGTGTTGGTATGACACCATGACCATATATGATATTGAATATTATCTTAAAACGGCCTTAAAAATATTTTATTTAACAGGAATTTCCTGAATAGCTAAAAATGATTAATTACAATAATTTATTCAAAATACTTATATGTTATAGGTTCATTAAGGTTTTTTCTATGATTTTATTACATTTTATTTTAAAAAAAGTATGCAAAATTTAAAATTTTATTCAATCTTTTAAAATAATTTTAATTTTTTTTAGCTTCACGCTGTATCCCGCATGTGGCAGACGTCCGTTTCTAAGCACTAAGTTCCCTCTACGTATCCTGCTGTGTGCGGGATACAGCGTTAAAGACTTAAACTTACACTTTTAAATAAAAAAGAAGCAAGTATTTACTAGCAAGAAGCATTATGACAATATCGTCTTATAAGCGCTAGTAATTGTATGTTTAAATTTTTTTATACGAATAATATAATTTTATTAAGCATTTATATAATTTTATTGAGCATATGCTCGTGGAGCGGAATATTAAAATTATACAACGATTCCTTTCGCCATGGGATTGACCTTCAATTGTATAATTTGTGTCTACCTTTTAAACTATTGGAATATATCCGTGATCTTTCGTATAGGTATATGAGACTTATTCCTTCTATACATATAACTTGATTCTATACAATAATCCAGCAAAGTTCATTCTACAAAATATAGTGCGATACATATATCATTTTGTAAGCCTTTTAGTTTTATATAAAAACATTAGTTTATATATGACATTAATTAATGACGCGATTGCAATTTAAGTAGCTTATATTGTGATGTCATTTGTAGGTTCAAATCCCACTAAGAAAAATATTTTTATGTAGTTTTTACTCTGTCACGTCAAAATTTGAAAACTGGGTGTCCTAACACTAGATTATTTCTTTCCTACATACAGAAAACTTTTTTCTTTCTTTTACCACAGCGTTTAAAAAGATTTTTTTTTCTGTAACTCTTACATCGCTAAAATACTTGATCACTTAGCTGACGCCAAAAAACAAAAAAAAATAAAAAAACTTAAATATTATAACATGTCAAAGCTGTTGGTATATATAGATAGTGCTAGTATATTCTGAATCATTTTTAAATTTTTTATTAAATAAATATTTCTAAAATATTTATTTCTAATTAATTTTACCTGACCTCTTACTTACATGTAATAAAGATATAACATGAAAGTGACACGCGGAACAAACTTCTATTCAAATGCTCCACTTACGTTATCAATTGTCATAATCACAAAAAATTTAAACCAGTATTCGAGGAAAGCAGCCTCTTTCGTCGTACGTACTATACTAGGTGTGCGCCGGCGCCGGTCACAATGCAGTCGACGTCAATACAGAGCAACCTTCGGGGGGGACCGCACGTGCCCTCGTTCCTATAATAAATATATCATTTAATTTTTAAAATCAGTTCTTTTCCAACATGAGAAGTTTAATCATCGCGTTCGCTTTTTGTGCGTTAGGTAAGTCCAAATTTTAATATTAATATTTTAAAAAAATATTATAAATAAATTATTTTTATACAAAAATAATGATTATATATAGAATAGTATTACTAAAGTGAAGCACATACTCTAATATTATAATATTTAAATATAAATTAGGTAATTCAATATAGGATGATAAAAAAGTACCCGCAAAATTTAATATCTAAATACCCTTACATTATATATTAAAATTTTATAATTTTTTAACACGTTGCAAAAACACCGTTCACTACCTCCAGCTTTTAAACTGAACGTAAAGTAAAAGCTCTAACATGAATTGCTTAATTGTGATCACAAATGTATAGGAAAATAAAGTTAGTTTTGCTGTACCTACCCTATAAATATTATATTATATTAAGAATTCCTTTTCTAGGGTTATGAAAGTAACAGTATTGTATCAAGGACGCGATGCCAATTCCACAATAATGTGGTTACTTATTTACTTATTTCACACAAAATTAAACAGATTGCACTGAAATATAATAAAAAAGTCGTAATTTGTAGGTAGATTGTAAAATTGGGGGTTATATTGCAAATTGATTGCTTTCTTCCTTTCAAATTCCTATAATGACGGTTATCAATCAGTGTCACCGAAGTTAGTCAAAAACTCGTTTATACACTATGTATATGTCTGCCTCGAGCAGTTTAAGACCTATGATGAAATATCATTAGACTCAAAGCTTACTCTTAGAAAATAATAATGAGCTTTTATATCAAAATTGTTCTTTTTAAATTGTATAATTAGTTTAATGTAAATATTTAGAAAGCCGTAGATTTCTTCCTGGTTACAAACCAAATGATACCATAGGCTTCGAAATAAGATCGCGTCGACACCTTTCTCTATTATTGTGTAAAAGTTTATAAACAATAATAACAATATTATATTAATTATTTCAACGCGTTAGCTTCGGTTGTTGGTACTCGTTTGTATGTATGTTTGTAAAGACTACTTTGAATGTAATTTTGACCAACTTTGAAACGTCGAATTTCCGATGACAACAAAACACACTAAAAAATATATATAAACCGCCCACCGAGGTTATAGAATATAATAAAAAAATGTAATAAAAAACGAAATAACATACTTTTGTAAAGAAAATAAATATATATTTATTTTAATGGAAAAAGGACAAGGCAAACGAGCGTTCGGGTCACCTGATCAAAAAAGTTTAGGGTTCATATTATCAATAGCCTTGTTTCCTTATATTATTAATTATTTTTATATTAATATTTATTAAATTAAAATAATTTAGCTATAGTAAACGATCAAATTCTACAGTCATTAAACGTTAAGACAATACCAATCACCTTTCACTCGCGTCCTTAAATACTCGATACAAAGTAATTTCTTAATACATGTTTTGCAAGGGCAATTTTACTATGAACGCTGTCACGGCATATCGGATTTTCGAAACTTATAAGTTAGCTGTAATATTGTTGAATTAACTGTGTGTAACTAGCGTAAATTGGAGCGAATTCGGCAATCGTGGCTTGTTNAATTCGGCAATCGTGAATTGTTTTTTTTTTATTCTTATATATACAATAAGATAATATTTTCTATAAAAAATATGTAATATTTGTAAAATTAGTTTTAATAATTAGGTAAGTAATTTTTTTATTTGAGAAATTAATAAAAAAAAAATATTTAAAATGGTACAGATAATTTAAAATTAAATTTGGCGCGTGCAAAAACTATTATCACGACTTTCACACATGAAGCAATTAAAAAAGTGATGGTATATTAATTGTAATATTTGTTTAATATACATTTGCAGCTTATAATGAGATAATAATCGCCCGACATGTTTCTCAAATTATTATATTATTATTACAACAGTATTTAGTGTTGTCGTACTTTCTCTAAAGAGTCAAACAAGTCGTTACAAAAACAAGCAATAATTTAAATAGAATCTAAGCCTTAAAATATCAAGCTTCGTTGAAATTTTGAAGAACTCCATTTTATATTTACTTTATTTTAATTAATTAATTAAAATTAATAATAAACAATTAATTAAAATAAAGTAAATAATAAATTTATTAATTTTTAGTTATTTAAATCAATCACTACCTCGTTATAATATAGTAGCTATATTTGGTCTTATTAAAATAGTATATTTATTAAAAAAATGGTTATTTTAATTATTAATAATAAATAACGTCTCTTTNATGGTATATTAATTGTAATATTTGTTTAATATACATTTGCAGCTTATAATGAGATAATAATCGCCCGACATGTTTCTCAAATTATTATATTATTATTACAACAGTATTTAGTGTTGTCGTACTTTCTCTAAAGAGTCAAACAAGTTGTTACAAAAACAAGCAATAATTTAAATAGAATCTAAGCCTTAAAATATCAAGCTTCATTGAAATTTTGAAGAACTGCATTTTATATTTACTTTATTTTAATTAATTAATTTTCGATCACTTTCTTATTAAAATATTATATTTATTACAAAAATAACACAAAAGTAACGTCTCTTTCAGCTTCAGCACAGGACTTCGATTGTCCAGAGAAGAGCGGTTTCTACGCAGACCCGTACCAATGTGACCTCTATTACAAATGCAGCAGAGGTCAGTATCGTGTGTTCAAAGGTCGTCGTGTAATATGTCGTTTAAATGTCACTTACCTTCATGCACATGGTTGCACAGGCGCGATGTCATACCTTCCACTGTTACTTAAATACAGTACGGTTAACGAGTTTTGGCCGCCCTGAAGTCAGATGTAAATGACTGCGCAGATTTGATTTAACGATTTTCATTTTCCTTTTGATAATTTTCTTACCAAAGAACCTAACTTCAGGCGGCCATAACTCGATGAACGTACTGTACGTATAAAAAATTGTCAGTAAAGTTAGAGATTTAACGCTCATTGTTAAAATAACTTTTTATATTGTTACAAAAACTATGGTTTCACTTGAGTGTATTTCATTCTTAATAATTTTTGCAGATTATAAAATAATTTATATTTTATGTTCGTAAGTAAATTAAGAAAAACTCAGAGTAGGCTGAGTTTTTCTTTAATTATCATACAAGTAGAAAATGTGGTCAAAGTAGTAGTAAATGTGTAGTTTTGGCGTAAATGCATAACACACAAACTTACATTTACATTTATAATTTTAGTATGATATGTTTATTTTATACTGAGAGGTCAAATACCAGTCATTTCAGTAATTTAATTCACTCTTACTTGGCGAGGTTATAGATACATAAATATTTTATACATATGTACCACATACATTCTAAAAACATAATTATATTGATGACGCCTACAATCATTTCTATTTACCCTGTAACCCGCACAAAGCAGGTTACGCAGCGGGAACCTAGTGTTGAGACACTCCATTCCCCACATTCCGCCTAACTCTGGAGGCATCGCAGGCATTGTGTTGAGTGGCGGAACTCACCGCCTCGCTTTGCTTCGACACCAGTGCGAAAAAATGGAAATATATATTTAAATAAATATCTAATTTCCTCGAGTGGGGATCGAACCCACCAACCAACCAGTGCCCCTGCGCCACGACTGGCCTCATACTGGCAACGCCAACATGTATAATATGCAAGTTGCTTAAAACATTAGTACGTCCGGATCTTTAATTAATAGTTCTTGTAATACTACTATAATTGAATTTACTGAATACTAATGCTAGTATAATTGTTTTAATAAACAAACTGGGATTGTAGCATTTCGAAACTTAGTTCTAGGTTAGATTGTAGATAGAAGAAATATTTTAACAAATAATTAAAATCTTGCAGTTTAAATTCATTTCTAATTGAGAAATTTTTAAATTGTTATCCTTTCTTTTAAATAATAAAAACGTACTTGGTGTTACAACGTTCTCGCTCAAGGTCCTGTAGTGCATACTAATATGGTTATTCTCACGTTTTAGAATAGTTATTTTAACCGCTTATTTGTAGTGAAAGCTCTAAATGTATAAGAATGGAATACAAATTATTTCTTTGTTACATTTAAACATAACACGTCTTTATGACACTGTAGTTGGAATTTACAAGTTTAATTTGTATATTTTAAAAGCTTGTGGGAATATATAGTACTTCTTTTACCATGATTCTCTTGCGTGCTTTAAAAATATATAGCTATATTTTAGTTTAGGTTGTGAACCAAAATGCTTTACTTCGTTTAATTACAGGAAAATGAAGCCTGAAAAATATTTCTTTCTATTGATTATGTCAATACTAAACTAAACTAAAACTATTAATCTATCAATCAATATTAATATAAAATCCCCTATAAATAAAAACTTTAAAGGTTACATATTTTTTTATTTTATATCCTTTTTTTATTTTTATAGGTAAATCAGAAGCCAAACTTTGCCCAGATGGTCTTGTATTCGCTGACGAAAACCCCCACAAGGAGCTCTGTGATATTCCCTCAAATGTAGACTGCGGTGATAGAAAGGAGCTACGTAAGTATTTTTTTATTAAAATATATGTATAACGAAAAACATTAATTAATTTTACTGATAATTATTTAATTTCTATATAAGATAAAAAAAACTACGAACGATTTTAAATAAGTAATTTAGAATGAAGCTTAGAAAAAATATATAATTACTATCGCAAATATGAGAAACAAGTATTAACTATGGGACTCCTAATTATATTAACAGACAATTTTCCTTTACTTTATTTATATTTTAATTTTCAGAGGAACCCAAGCCTACTAAAGGCTGCCCAAGACTGAATGGATATTTCAAACACCCCGATCCTCAGGTAAATAAAAATAATGTATTGTAGAATATATAAAAGTAAACTTCTACATTCTATAACTGCAAATTAATTCGAAGAATAGAAAAAATTTTCTTTTTTTATGTTAGCCAAACGTATTGCTGATATATTATATTAAAAATAATAATAAATATAATAATGAACTTGTAACTAACAAATTACTTTTTTTTTCTTTCCTAGGCATGTGACAAATTCTACTACTGCTCAGATGGTGTTCCTAATGAATTACCTTGCCCTCCTGGTTTATACTTTAACGAAGAAAGCTCAAACTGCGACTGGAAAGAGTCAGTACAAAGACAATGTGACCAAATTACTAAAGGTAAATTTGCTTAAAAAAATACCATTACTTTTACAATATTTGTTTTTATATGTTTTTTTTTCAAATTCTTTAGAAATTTGCATAATATTTTGTTATAGTTATCCTAATTCTACTTTACAGACACACTAGACGATGGTTTCTCGTGCCCCGATGGTGAAGTCATGGGACCTAACGGACGTGCTCTTCCTCACCCTACCTTCCCACACCCTGAGGACTGCCAGAAATTCTACATTTGCCGTAATGGCTTCCAACCTCAAAAAGGCAGCTGTCCATCCGGCAAGGTCTATAATGAAGACACTTTTATGTGCGACGCACCAGAAAAAGTACCTGGATGGTATGTTCACTTTCAAATTTTACCCCAATACTTTCTTATATTAATTTTATAATGTTTTTTAAGTATTGGCAAATATATATAATCGATTTATAATAAATACAATTAAAATATATATCTTTTTACAGTGAAAACTATTATGAAGGCCAGCCACTAGAGAAAAACAAGTTACCGAAGAAGGCGTAATAATTAGAATATATAAGAATTATTATTAGTTTTAAAATTTAAATAAATAGTGACATAGCCTTATGTTTTGTTTTATTTATACAAGAATGTAAGAAAAATATTGTAGATAAATGTAATAATAATGACATATGCTTACAAAAAAAACACCATTAAATAAAAATTAAGAAAGATGAAAGTAAATAATTTTGATTTATAGAAAATCTACTATCTATGTAAATCCATTTTTCCAATCTTTGGTGGATTATCGACAATTTTTGCATTGATTAGATTATTGACGTAGTTATATTATCAATAAACAATCACGCCACCCTCATAACGTATAATTTTAATAAAAAATAGTAAAACCATGTTTTTTTGAAAAAAGAACCCACGATATGTAAAGTCGTGGACAACAGGTAGTCATATTATCCTTACATATTAATAAATATACCCTTAAAGTATGTGGATATAATTGATCGAAAAGATGACGTGAATATTACAAATCGTACGTACAGAGTAATAATACTAGTTTTATTAGCTTCACGCTTGATACAAGCACATCGCAGGATACGTGGAGGGAACCTGGAAACCTAGTGTTAAGACACTCCGCTACCATCAAGACATTTCCGTTCCCTATTTTTTACCGAATTTTAGAGGCATTGCGTGTAGCAGACCTCAACTCACGACTCAACCTTAAATTAGTTTTTTTAAAAATGAATCCTAAAAAAGACAACATGAATTAATAGTTAATTAAGATATTAAGCTTTAGAAAACTGACGCAAATACATTTAATTTTCAAGGGAAACCGTAATGCAATGCAGTAAATGCACCTTTCCCCAAATTTCTAATTTTCAATTATATATTTACACATTAATTGCGCTTCAAAGCTTAAGATATATTTTATCAAAATAATTTGTAAGAAAGTGTACGGGGCTAAGTAGTGTAAACCTACAGTGGTAAATTAAGATTTGCCCGCTAAATCTAGAAAATGGAAAATTAATTAAAATATTTTAAAGTTTAAGTATCTCGACTATGAATTGTATAGTATCCAGATCTTTTGTAATTTTGCAATTTGTGCACTTTTAGTGATTTTAAATATGAACTTTTATACAAATTTAATAGTTACATTTAGTACGTATCTAATAATAGAGGACGCTAGCATTGGGTTTCATATATGAAGATTTGTCAATCACGATAAAGCCATAAAAATGTTGTATAATCTTACTAGATGGCGCTACTAAATGTTATTAATAAATATTTTTATTCTATACTCCTATTAATTTATATGTTTAAAATAAAAAAAAATAATCAGTGAAGCAGTGCAAAGGAATCTGAATAAACACTTAATGGTTAAAGGTTCGATTAAAATAAACATTTGAATTAAAATTCGACGATATTGGATCTACACTTGTTAAGATAAACTAGAATACACAATATATATATATATATTTTTCATACAATATGTACTGGTTATTGTCCAATTATGAATGACGAAAATGGTGCTTTCCCTGCTATATGTGGAAAAAAGTTAAATCTAAATAGAACACGCAATGCTAGAAAAAAATCGGCGGCAATGTGGAGAACGGAGTTTCTTAGCACTATGCTCCCTCTGCCTACACTGTCGTGTGCAGGATTCAGCATGAAACTGATTTATTTAAATTTTATTTATTATCAATTTAGCTCAAGTTGGATTCGAATCCACAACTCACAAAAACCGTATTCAATAACGAATATACCAAATACAGAACAGGATTTTGATCAATTATATTTTCATATATACGAGTAAAGACCCACCAGACAGCATGTTATGTCGCCGTACAAGTAAAGCTGGTCGACATTTCTTCAGTAACACGATTCGGCTTATTCTTACATCAATGTTTGCGTAACTGATACAATTTTAATAATATCTTTATCGGCCATTAATAAATAACAAATCTTTAATTATGTATAATTTAAATATTACGTTATATTAAATCTTAAGTTAGCTTAAATAAATACTTTTTACTTTTAAACAGACAATTTTCAGATATAAAATAGCTATATATTTTTTTTAAAAAGCTATAATACAAAATGTATCCATAAACTCCAATAAAAAATATTTTCCTGGTGTTTATATAAACGAATGACTTAATTGACTTTTGACTGACTAGAATACTATATATATGCAGACTAGAATTTTAATGGCACACAAATAAGGTACATGATTATGTAGGTATGTGCATTTATAATTAGATTTTATGTTTATGTTAGAGGACCTTAAGAAAGCAAATATAATATAGTGTACAAATGTGCAACTATTAACTCGATAGGTTATAGATTCGATTCCCACTCGAGGTAAAGGAAATATTAGATATTTTAATGTTTTTCAGACTTTGACTGAATTGAATTCGATGGAAAGTGGAAAACAGAAATGTTTTAATGGAAGTTTCTTAATACCAGGTTCTCTATGCATGTTATGTAAGGAGTATAGGTGAAGCTAAACAAAAAAAAATACAAATGAGAAAAATATATTCTTTATTTTTAATATAAAAAATCGTTGATACTTTTAATTATTTCTTAAAATTTAGCAATAAATGAACTTTGAAAGAGCAATTTACTTTTACTTTCATTCAAGTTTTATTGCTCGAAATATTTCCGTTTTAATGAAAAATTACTAGGTAAAGGTCAATGTGAACTTATTTTAATTTTAATATCTTAAAATTGTTACACTTAATGTTACAATTAATACACTTATTGTCAAAATTACTTAAAAGTGATAGAAAATGTATATTAAAAATCTAAGCTTAAAATCTTTGATGGACATATAAAATTATTTTTGAAATTTAATATCAGGATTCGAATTCAAATAAATTGATTTTTCAATACATAAAATTACAAGCCAATATAGGAATATAAGTTACTTAAAATATATTAAAATACTGACTTTTCTGTCGCGGCTTTACTTCCGTGGTTTTCGATTTATCCATAAAATATATTTTCCACGCTAAAGATGCCGACGACGTCACTGTCCTTACCTAAAATTCATATTAAAGTGTTGTTTTTGTTGCTCAAATTTGACATGAACTTTTTGACAAGAAAGCTTTTTTTTTATAACTGAGATGTAAATTAAGTAACCAAATCGCTCCTCCAATAAGGGAAGAATCTTTAAATACCAATAAACAATGATTAACACAATCTTTCAGTCATTCATCCACCAGTTAAAAAAATCTAGCAATATAAACAAAAAGCTTATCCAGTTCTTTATATCCGTGTAATATTGTCACACAAAGCACGCCGCGCGAGGTATATGGCCGTTTTCGTAATAGGTAACTCGAACTCAACGACGCCTACCAAATTCATAGTATGGCTATCAATATTGTCTATGGATATTTTATATATGAAAAAAATGCGTGTAATTAATATCCAAATTAGCAATTTATAAAGATTATAAAATCACTTTATTATATTTGTTTTAATTTTAAAAAAATAATTACAAATTACTGCATAATACAATTTCTTCTTTTATTTTATTTAAGGTTTATTTAACAGCATCTCCATATATTATTTTTATATAAAATTTGAAATTTAAACATTTAAAGTAAAGTTTGGAAAGAAAATAATACCCATACTATAGATAGTACGTCGACGGTGGTAGCAGCGGCCTGCGCTTGCGCACGCGCCAGTGCTGCCGGGCCGAGTTCAACGCGCGGACGTCACTATACATCGACAACATGAGGATTAGTGCACATTTTGCTATTTTGACCGTTTGCCTTGCCTATGGTAAGATATTTTATTTATTACTACAATTAATTTTAAGAATTAAGCATAATATTATTTAGAAAATATTATTATTTCGTTATCATACATACATATATGCTTAAAAAACCTAATTTTATAATAAGTTAAACATTTAGTGGACACGGTTTGACCCTGAACGGAATTTATTTTACATACTAGAAAGGCTTAACTATAATTAAATTTCGTATACGAATACACGATATTTAACTAAAGTACTCGTATGTATGTATAACCCTATTTATATAATAACAATTTAATTCAAAATTAAAACTTAATTTCGTATAACTTCATAGATAATTGCAGTTTATATCCGCTTATTTACTAATCTTCATAGAATATGATTGCTTCACCGGACATACTTGAGTTTTATAATATAATTGTAAATCATTTATTAACTATTTTCAAAAACATTGATAAAAATAATAACAGCTATTTAACCTTTAAGTGTTATAAATAGATTATAATTATCATTATTTCCAATTTAGAACCATATTAATTATATAACGTGAAACATACCAGTATTAGTCTTGTCGCAGGGGTAAAAACATGTGACTGTAAGCACGACAAGTTGTGGGTTCGATTCCCACTCGAGGTTGATGAATGAAATATTTAATATTTTCCTTCCTTCGCTCTGGTGTAGAGGCAAAACGAGACGTTGAGTTCCACTACTCAAGACGCAATGCCTCCAGAAATCGGCGGAAAGTGTCAAGCGGAGTGTCTTAACACTACGCTCCATCTGCCTACCTACCTTGCTACGTATAGGATGCAATGTAAAGGTGATTTTTTTTTAAATAATATTTCTAAATAACTCTAGCATAGTTTCGCAGTTGTTAATTATATGAATAATATAAAACTTGTACAACAGCTTTAAAACTTGATATGTGCAGATTAATGTTTAATTAACACAGTTCTATATATGTAAATAAAATGTTATTATATTATTATCGACATATTACAATAAATCATGTAATATTACTTTTTAAGAAACGTTTTATTTGATTGAGATATTTTTTTAAAATTCAACAAATTTGAATATTAGAATGGGTGTAACTTACGAGTAATTCTTGATTTATATAAATAATCACTGTCATGTCAGTCAATACTCAATGTCTCTAATTTGAACCGAAAATGGAGAACGGAGTTTTTTGACACTACCTACCACGCTCAAGGTAAAACGTTAAGCTGAAGGTAGTGGCTTTAGGTTAAAATATCAATCTATTTTCGATCATTCCATCTCTTTTTTATGGTCTCTTCTATTTCCTAAATTATCTATAAAACTATATAATACTAAAAATATTTTTTAACATAAATTAACTTTTAATAATAGCGAAAACGGAAGTTATATATTATTATAATATCTAAATATACCATCTTGACGTCGACCTATTCATTACATAAACGTTTGTGAGTTAATCGAGATGCTTTATTTAGTAATTTTATGCATTATAAAGAAATATTGTTTTAATCGATATTAAAAATATGAGATAATAGAGTTATTCCTAAAAATCTAATACTATAAATATATAATCTAGATTATTATCTTTAATATGAATAATTCTTGATATATAAGCCTCTTTTGTTACTGAGTGAAACATATACGAGGCAAGAAAGACTAGACTTAGAAAATTATAATTTGGCATACATATAGGTTAGGAAGTGTAGGGCAGCACTAAGTAATAACGGAATGAGGAAAAAAACTCCATTATGTCTTGATCCCCATACAAGCATTGTTAAAATATCGCCCCTAACTTAAAAAGTCAATACAAATAGCAGCTTGGTACAGATTTACAATTCTCCTTACAAAAATTTCAAAACTTTAAATATTAATTGTATTTTTCAAAGAAATGTTCAAGTTAGCTATTTCACGACTAACATTTTTCATGCGTAACGTCCTTGTCTGGATCGTTTGCCGTCTTTGTTAATATTTGTATTCTGTTATACTGTTTCTAATGAATTGGCTTCAAACAATTGTTTTACGAAAGCTTTCTTTTGTTTAATAATTAATAAAATATTTTAGTAAATATTGGTTAATCAGGTTTTAAATTTTTCATTCTCTTCTTAATGAAATATTTCGTATATCATTTTCTTTTTTATAAAACAACTAAGTAATCTATGTAAATCATACTTAAAATAGAATTTCTAACCTAAACTTGGTGTTAACGTGCTAAATACTTAACTAGATCACCATCTGGCCATTACAAATAGATTTAATATTATCCTTCGCCGCCCATTGCTCAACATTGGAAAGGGTTCAGAATATTTAATAACCAGTGGTGTGCTGGGCCGCAACAAACGTTTGATTGCGTGTACGAGTACGCCACACCCGTCTTTCAAAATTAAATTTTTACAAGTACATAATTAGTGCTACATTAATAATTTCGATTGTCATATTATATATAATAATTTATTATATATAATAATTTATATTATATTATCTATGATTTTCGTTATAGTTGTACTCTTAACTAAACTTTACAAAAAGTTTATTATGAATGACAGTAAGTTTTCTTTTTGTAATAAGCCTATATTAGTTTTTTGCTCGTGTAGTTTTTCATTTAGATTAAAAGAAACACGTGCCTCTATTTTATCAAAACTATTTAAAAAGTTGTAAAATTATGAAAATGAAATAGTTTTGTTTTGTAATATGCAAATATTACTTAATGGGCTAATGTAAATTATTATTAGTTATATAAATTCATTTTATTATATTACTTCACAAAAATTCTAAAATATAATTGAGTTATTGTAAATGTAACTGGTGGCTAATGGTTTCCTTCGTTACTCAACGAATTGAAAGGGGCCGGAATTGTTTAACTCAAGGTCCACACCTGCTACATTGGAAAAAATATTCGAACTCCGATTTATATTATTAATCATATAGAATTCCGTTATACAAAAATCTAAAACATCTAAAGATAATGATACTTTGGTAGATGAATGTATAACTCTACGTGTATAATTACGCGTTCTATAATAAAATCATTTCATATTGCTTAGTGATAAGACACTAAGACAGTATTTTAAGCGAAAAAATCAATAAATTTAACTTTTTCATAATTTGTCTTCCGCATTCATTCTGTTCTTAGTTTCTTATCGATATTGAGATAAGTACTGACTCAACACTGAAAAGTCTATATTCGAAATGATATTTAAGTACACTTTTAAATGTAATAAAATATTAGGCTCTTACAATTATAAAGTTATATAAATATAGGTCTGCGAGTAAGTCATGTTACCATAAAAGAATATTTTAACAAATGTTGCATCCAGTGATGTAAATAAAGTGCTGTATTCCGCATATAGCAGGGTAGAGTGTTTCTAGAAGGACACTAGGAACCTAGTGTTAAGATACTCTGTTCCCATTAAGAAACTTACATTCCGTTCCAATCCCCCAAATAGGAATCGAACCCGCAATAAACGCGTTCGTGGTACGTGGTCGGTTCGTGGCCGTGGCTAAATATTAAATCTATAATTCTAACTATTGTCAGATACATACGCCGGCCATGGCGTCATTTCATATTTTGATTATACAAAAACATTAATAGGACGTATTCTAGTTTTTTAAAGGTCACTTGACACCTTAAACATCTAAAATAACGAAATGTCAAGACGAATCGCTCATTTGTTTCTTATTTCAACTTAAATTATATTCTGTTTTTACTTATTGACGATTACTGCTCGATTATCTTTTTTACTAGATTCTTAATAAACGAGGTATAAGTTTTATAATAAGCTGTTTCAATTTTGCCTCTGGCTGAATTGCGTTAAGATTAATATCGTATAATACAATATCTTGAGTGAAAACTAACGACCTCCCCAAAGTGATTAACAATATCATGCTAAATATTTTTTTGTTAAATCATTTAAATATTTTTTTTATCTTTAAAAAAAATATTTTAATTAAATAAATTAAATTATTAAATTTACAAACAATCGAAATCATTTAAGAAAAAAGAAAAGAAAGAACGATTCA